>JAQMCX010000003.1:14650979-14692394 GCA_029814765.1 Acanthurus leucopareius | reverse complement strand
CCCTGAATCGGATCGTAGCCTGTGAATCGAGATTTGAATCGGATCGTTTTGTGAGTGAAAGATTCACACCCCTACTGCTAAGACAAACAGACTTCCAATTTTTGAGCCAGTGTGCAAAACTGTTTCAGGTGTTTGGCCAGAGGTTCCAGGACATGACAAGTAAACAAAAAGAACTGAACATGTTTGCTATCCTGTTTAATGTGGAACCAGCTGATAACAACCTGCAACCTACTGACTGAACCAAACCTGGAAACCCGCTGCGTGTTGCAGCATCACCACTACCATCTGACATCAGACACCTTGCCAAAGAGAAGCAATTCAAGTCATCGCATTAGAGGTCAGTCTGATATATGTGTTTAATGATTTCATATGGCCCTAAAAGAGGCTATAAAAACTGAAATGGTCCTCGATAGGTAAGAGGTTCCCCACCCCTGCTCTGGACCCAGACTAAAGGAAACAAATGAACACGTACTGTCGCCACAGTGTCTCAGACATATTACCTTGTAAGTCATAGGTGACTTTGATCTAATGAGGAGAAGGCTGGGGAGCCAGCTAAGTGAAACATCACTCCTGTGTCTGCTCTCTTGACCTATTCGGGAGGGAGCTGGAGGGAAGGTGAGGCGGACAAAGGGCACCTGGGCTGCAGCGAGGGAGGACGGGTGAAGGTCATTGGCTTTTTAGCAATAGAGATCCAGGTGGCAAATAGATGGGTTTATAGATGGGGAGAGAAAGAACAAGCAATGATGAGTCATTCCGCAGAATGACTCAGAGTGATGATGGGCCTTAAGGGGGCCTGCAGGAGAAAATCATTCATAGGGACACAGTGAAACCAACCATTTCAGAGTTGTAAAACTCTCTCCTGTGTGCTGCAAATTCAAAAGCACTGGGATGCTGATCAATTAAATGGAGTACAGGAAGGATTTTAATAACTATAACTACAATGTAGTGTGATTAATGTGATCCATAAAAACTACTATTTTTAGCCTAAGTTTCTATTTCATATTCATTTTGTTTAATCTCCCTTCAAGTGTTTTTATCTGACTGTTAAGGAGCTCCAGCTGTAATCCTAGTTGTTGCACACACTCTGCGCTCCTGACACACTCTTAACAGAATTTGAAATGGAATGTTTACAGGATAATATAGTCCAGAGCGCTGTGCCTGTATTTATATATGCATGCTCAGATGTGCAGCACTATGTCTGCTCGCTAAGTGAGAAAGTAGTGTGTGAATTTCTACCAGCTGAAACGATGCGGCATGATGGCAGGTCTGCCTGTTGCTTTTCTTTCCTCCTATGACATCCTGCTTTCCCTCTCATCCCCTCCTCCGCCTACCGCAACACTCCTCCACCACTCAGTGCACGACTTATGTTTCTCATGTGGCGGCAGCCCAGAAAAAAACTAAGCCAACAGGGCTGCCTTCACACAGCTGACCTGTGACCATGGTATGAGAATACATTTTGGCCGGCAACTAAATCCAGTGACATGCAGCACTAAATCACAGGGTGGAACCAATAAAAAACATATAAACAAACAAGTATCATTACAGAAAGTAGTTTATGAGTCAACACACCCACACACTCATACCTGTCATTCACTTATCATGCTGTAATAACATAACTAAAATAGAGGAAAAAATAAATAAAACTTTAGAAATGTAACATGTTTTTCACTATTTAGCTGTAGGGATTTTGAATTTGTGAGCCTACTTGCCCGTTGCCACCTTGAATTTTTCCTCCTCTCACTAACAACCAAAATTAAGCTAAACTTAATACAATGCAAAACTTAAAAATAGAATTCCTTTTATGACAAGACATGCAGCGAGGTCGTGCTTTGGCACAGCGTTGCTGTGAGCTAAATGTCAACTTAAGCCTGCAACCATGCTCACAATGACAGTGCTAACATGTGGACGTTTAGCAGGTATTATGTTTACCATGTTCACCATTTTAATTCCGCACGTAAGCATGCTAACATTTGCTAATTAGTTCCAAGCACAAAGCACAACTGTAGCTGATGGATTTGTCATTATTTGTTATTATTTGAAAAAAAATGACCTATTAATGATGACATAGGAGTAGTAATGGGTTCACCAAGTTTTTAGAACTCATCTTAAGCAGCCTGTGAAATGTGTGTAAAATGTAATTTTAAAAAAATCCAATGGTTATTGAAATTATTTTGCCTGAACCAGAGTGGTGCACTGACTAGTTGATCAGACTAACATTCCCAGAGATCTTGTTGCTTGCATGGCTAAAAACCATGCTGACTAAATCATTGCCAAGAGACAATTATTTTGAGGGACACACCCATTACTCACTCGCTGCAACTGTTAAATTTTGTCATTCTGATTTTGTGTGTTTTAAGATATAATTTATGCTCTCTATAAAACATCCACCCCAGTGCCTTATCTGTCTATAGCTGCTGCAGATTATTGTTTTTCTGCATGTGTAGCCCTGCGTATGAGAGACTTTGGCTGGAACCACACCCATCTTGCACTCCTTCTGCTCCCTCCATCTCACTCTCTCTGCTGCATTGCTTGTCCCCCGCGGTCCCTCCAGCATAAACAGCCATTCATCACCAATCACGGGATTTAAGCCAATGCCAATTGAATCGCCATCGACTGAACTGATAAATTATGGCAAAAGACAAAATGAATAAGCTGTGCTGCTAGCTAAACTCAAAGATTAAGTAAAAGTGGGAGGGAGGCAATAAGACAGCCCAGAGGTTTAAGAGGGCACTGAGTTGGAGTTGTGGAAATAGGAGCAAACTGGCACAGAAATTGAGTTTCATTATTGAGGCAACACTGCTGGAGCAATGTGTCATGTCACCCATTGTTGAACGGACAGGTGAAAAATTGATATATTTGTCCGTGTCCACTGCTATTAATTTACAGAGAAAATGGGTCGTGAAGTGAGTGTGACGAGCTCTGGGGAAATGGTCTCTGCAGGTATTGATTGTTTATTTCTCACATCAACATGACCGATGCTTTCCCAGACAGATACCTGTGACAGTATGAACAGGAAGTGAGCGTGTTTGAGTTCATGTGTGTGTGTAAATCTGTCCCTGTGTCCAGTATAGGACTGGGTGAAGATTCATTACTGTTATTTACTGAGTTTCAGTAGAATTATATCATTACAGCTTAATCACATGATGGTGTCACCCTACAGATTTTTATAGTTTAAATTAATGATGAGCAAACAGACTTTGTATGTTTTCCTATATTATGTTGTTCAGTGATGTATAAAATACTATTATTATTACTATATTTTATACTATAGTACATATTATTTTTATTAATTATGATATTGATTTCAGAACAATCCAGGTTAAAGGTGCACTTAATATACCTGTACTCATATATGTGTAGGTGGATGTGTTTATTGTACAGAGTATATCAGTAACACATACTGCTCTGCACGGATAAACAAAACACGTTGTAGTAAAATCATAATTCCTCATAATTCCATAATCATACAATATGACGGACAGGATATCTTATCCTGTTAAATGCATGTGGAGAGACATATGCTGGCTGGTAATGTTATGCAAAGGGATGAGGATATTTGTCACAGAGGAGCACATGAGATGGTGCTGTGTTGACAGTTTTGTCCATGCTGAGGAGTTTACTGACAGCAATAAATCGGGTTCACACACTCAACAGGAAAGCATAATTAGCCAGTCTAAGCACACACACACACACACACACACACATACACACACACACACACACATGAATTTACACATTCATGTATGATCACACAAGAACACCTCCCCTTGCACAAGCACCAACACTCAGCATGAAGAAACATACTGTATCTCTTCAGGCAAACAGGCATCAGGTGCAAACACATACAGAACTAACATGGTTAAACTTAGACATGCAAACAGATTTTGGCCACACCTAAAGGCTGCAGTTAAAAAACAAACACAAATGTGCTTATACAAACCCATGGAAATGTCAGCACAAATATGTACTTATACATAGGGATAAAAAACACACTAGACTAACATAAAGAGAAGTGGAACACTGTGAATGACAGCTGTTCTCCGTGCAGGCAGCAAGGCAATCACGAGGGGTGCGAGAGAACACATTCACACTTATTTTCTGCACAACAGGATGTTTCAGGACACATGGAAACACAGTGGAACGTACCCACAGTGTCCTTACACACTTTGCACAATCTCACCTCATCTCCTGCCAACACACACACACTCACAGACACACACACACTGTAAGCAACTCTTCTCACACATAAGCTAGAAAAATTGAAAAAAAAATGTGATAAGAAAGGGGTAACCACAGGTAAAGGTATGCAAAGGGAAAAGAGCGTGAGAAAGAAAGTGCGCTTCCAATCAGAAGGTCTGCTGCAAAAAAAAAAAGAAAGAAAAAATGAGGCATGCTGGATTTGTTACAATTGCAGTTTGAATTCATATGCTGTCATTCCACTTCAGAGAGAAACAGATGTGTTGTATTTGCAGATGACAGGGGTCAATATGCAGAGTTCTAACGCAGTGTGTGGGTGGATGGGTAGGCAGAGGGATGACCATAGGGTTTAGGGAGCGGGCCATGTGAACAGATGGTCCCTGGTTGCCACCCAAGATCCCATTAAGAAAGATGGCAGGGCTGACCTATTTCTGGACCCACCATGCCGTGCAAATCTACTGCACAGAGAGATAGGGTGAATATCTACATTCAAAGGTTATAATCCTTACTGTTTTTTTGTTGGACATTATGGGATTACATACGTTTTTACTGTAGTAGTTAAACTGGAATCAGTCAGATGGGATGCTGTGGTAATGCAGCACAGGAATTCAGCCTATATATTAAGCTATCCAACTAGTCATTTCCTCGGACATTGTGCCCTTGAGTGCTTAATGAGGTCTTTTCTACAAAGCAACCGCGGTGGATACGGCTGTCAAGAGACCGATGAGCCGTCCACTGTCGGACCAGAGGTGCTTCGACTTTCACCTATGTTCCACATGCAGGGCCTTTGTGCGGACAGCTGTCTCA
Source organism: Acanthurus leucopareius (assembly GCA_029814765.1). Taxonomy (NCBI): domain Eukaryota; kingdom Metazoa; phylum Chordata; class Actinopteri; order Acanthuriformes; family Acanthuridae; genus Acanthurus; species Acanthurus leucopareius. The sequence continues at coordinate 14,687,390 of JAQMCX010000003.1, read as the reverse complement.
CAGGGCTCAAAGAGACACTTCCTCCTTTAAGCTGCAGCTGGTGCTTAGTCAGTTGCATCCTGCTCCGTGTAACTCCCCCAGGATTGGCCCCCTCACCTATCAATCATTTTCCAAACATCTCTTTCAAAACCATTTTAAAACATTTTAAATGGATTTTTGTGAGAATCTTTGTGTTATTCATGTCTATTCTGCAAAGACTGCTATATCAGTTTAGTATCATGTTCGATTATGTTCCAGTTCATTACCCGGCATGTTCTTCCCTTTGACCCTGAGCTTGGTGTCAACTGAAAACTACACTGCAGGCAGATCATGTGTGAATGAGGTGTTAAATATTTGATGAGCTGATATTGTAAAGGTGATGGGTGATAGAAAAAGCTAAGGGCCCACACAGAGGAGCAACACTGGCTCATGCTAGCATCAGTCATTTCCCTCGCTATTTTATAAGGCACACAAGGTGACACAGAGCCTAATCGAAATTAGATCTATGGCTGTGTGTGTGTGTGTGATGGATCAATGCATTTATGTTGCATAGGCTATGAACACACAAAGACAGGGGACTTTGACATACGACATCTGAGATCTGAGGAAACAGCCTATTATCAGCACCTATGTACAACCATATACAAAGATGTACACATAAATTCTCACACACAAGTGGCCGTGTGCACCTGCTGCTCTTTCTCCCTGTTCTAAAATGATCTGAGCCATGCCATGAGCATTAACGGCTTTCTGCTCTCACAGCCTATGGCTCAGCGATGGGACTTCTTTAAGACAGGGCCGCTAATGACCAGAATGATTCTCATGCAGAACATGTCTGGTCTTAATGGTAGTGCAGCGTGGGAGGATATGTGTTCAGTTAATTCCTATCTCATCAGAGCAAAGTACTTCAGCAAAGTCACATGAGGCCCCAGCAACAAAACAGGCCTTGTTCTTACCATGCCGGTAATTCAGCCCAGCATGGGGAAACAATATGGGGGACTCCTGGGCCAAGCTGCTGCCACGGGTGGATTTAGATGTGTCTGGTAATTCTATAAGCCTGGGGGTATACTTGATCTTTCACTAGCAGTGAAGTCATCAAGGCAAACAAATGAGCAGTAATGGAGGGCTGCCTAGCAGAGGTTATCTGTCTCAATCTGCTTTGGCTTTGGCTCTTCCACCTGGATAGAAAGGAGCCTGCATCACGCTTTAATCCCACCTGCGAGTGTGTGTGTGTGTGTGTGTGTGTGTGTGTGTGTGTGTGTGTGTGTGTGCAGTTGCGTGTTATTTCTGCTCTGCTCTGCCCAGGCAGACACCCCCCTAATGTCAGATGACTGAGCGCCACTACACAGCAGTTGCTATGGTTACCAGCCAGGTTCTGTGTACACGGATACTCACCGCAATTTTGATCTGCAGTGAAGCACCGATGGGAGAGCAAGAGTCCCACAAAATCACCCACCCACACATACACACAAGTATACTTAGATACACAAGCTATCATGCATGTACTATGTGGGGATAAATGCTAGCATACATGCATCCGCATATGCACACATTCCACCCACATGAGGAGATACTCATTCACCTACACGGAGCGCTCATCAGCACATATTGTGCTGCATATCATTAGACTGAGCACGTAAGCAAACACAGCCCGCTGGGCAGAATTATCAGCCCCACCAGAAGTAGCACAAATCACAGTAGGTGATACACTGGGATATCTCCATGCTTAGAAACCCCTTTAAAGCAACCAGTACTTTATTTCTCATCAACTCTCACAACCACACTTTGTTTCACTCTCCACCTGCCTGCCTGCCTCTCTGTAAGTTGGTCCATCACTTTGTTTCTTTGCTTTCTCTCTCTCACTCTCACACACATACTCACACTTGCATACATACATACAGGGCAGATTGGAAGCACTCAGTAAGAGCAGAAGATGAAAGCGAGAGGGAGCTGTGTCCATGCCAGCAGAGCTGTATGAGTGGGGAAGTGATGAAAGAGAGGCTCATTTAGTCAATTGACAGCTCCCTTCGGGATTCTTCATCTTCTTCACCATGAAAGGCCTGAATCCTTCTCAACTCCCAGCTATTCCTACCAGGCGTGAAGAAACTGTCACATTCCAGCAAACATTAACAATGACAGTGTTCGTATTTTAGTTTGGATTCATCTCACTCCACGACTCCCACTGCTGCCTCTTTTAGTGCGCAGAGGGACAGCAGATTTCTATGCAAGACAGATAAACTGGTGTTGATACTTTGATGCAAGTCGAGATGCAAAAGGAAAACAAGACAATGCAGAGCTAAGAATAGATTTAAAAAGAATGTTTTGAATTTTGATTTCCTATCTGTTAAAGGAGCAGATGCACTTAGGCAATTGTATAAATAGACATACACTTTTAGCACATTCTGTCTTAAACAACATCCAAAGATTCTCAGTAATAATAATGGGTTTCAAAGTAAAAGGTGATTTATAGAAGCAGCTAATGCAAAAACCCTCAAAATCTCATCTCTATAAGAATTTCACAAAACTGATAAAGACACAAAAAAGATGTTTTACATTTAATTTAACTCTTGTGCATTTTGTCCAGCATGGAAATGACTAAACAGACTTCATTGCTAAGTCATTTCATAATCAAGGCAGCCAATAGAAAGAAGCTAGCCTTTACAGGCAGCATGCTGCTCTTTGCTAACTGTCTGTCACTCACTGGAGCTAAGTGGTAGACATCTTGCTAAGCTTAATAATAAGGCAGCACAGGACGGAGGAGACACCACTGGCGGCACACAGGATTTCTCAAAGAGTTGTTGAGTGCAAAGAGATTGTGGGGACAGAGTGAGGGATGAAGCTGAAGAAAGTGGGGTCAGCAGGGGGAGATGGACTGTAATTCATACCAAGAGAAAAGCCACAGTGACAGCCTCTTACCTACTGCACAAACACCACATATGCTACCTCTCGTTCTCAAAAAATAAATCTCCCCCTCACATACACACAAGCATGTGCACAAACACCCACACATACACAAATACACAAATACACACACACACACACACAAACACACACACTCATCAGTTCAGCTGGCAGAGGCACAGCAGAGTGAGTTACAGCATGCCGCACATAGGCCATTGCAGCAGAAAGAAGGCTGGACAGTGCCAGCAAAATAGCCAACTGAGATTCAGAGAGGATTGGGGATCTGCTAGCATCCGTGGGGATCAAATTAATTGCCAAATAGTACATCACCAGTGGGACCTGTATAAAACAGGTAAGTTAATGTGCACATAGTACTGGATTATATGGTGGATTAATCTAAAAGCCAGCTTGGGTGTGAAAATCAGTTGCAGTTTGTTCCCCGCTGAGGAAAGACCTAACTGCTGCACTTATCTAAATTGTGGGCCAGGCAAATGATTAGTGTCAAACAAAGTGCTAATGGATTTGAGTGTGAATTTTGGACTTGCTATATTTTATGCACTAGGAGAGGAGAAAACCTACCAGAACTCTGCCAGTGAGTGTCTGAGCGGAGATCATGACACCAGCCCAGTCTTTGACAGAAGTCATCCATCCCACCTCGCTGGCTGGGGCTTCCTCCTTCTCATCAGGACCCTTTGGTCTGTCTGCTGCCTGATTGTTGGCGGGGTTGTTTACCTTCTGAGCCTCCTAAAAGACACAAAAAGAATCTGTGTAAGGAAATGGAGTATATTAAAGATAAAAAAAACAGAAACACAGCCTTTATTAGAAAAAAGGAGAGTGTACAAAGGAAAAGTAAAAGGCACACACTTGAAGTGGCATTTCACCCTGAGGATAGACAGACTCTGTTTCTCTCACAACAGAAAAAGAAGGGAGGCATCAAGACCCCTAAATACACCAAAGTTTGTTGAACATGAACAACAAATTAAAAGAGTTGACTTATATCAGTTTATACTCTAAAACAATGCCCTGTTTAGTGAAAAGTTAAGGCTTCTGTGTTCCTGAGCAAATTCACTTCCACATTCATGACAAGCTACAACCTCTAAGGGCAAAAACTGCGCTCATCATGCCACGATGGCATCCATCTGCTATATGTTATGTGTGTCTGAATACGTTTGAGCGCGTGTGTTAGATAATGACAGAAGTAACATGTAGTTACTTTTGCTGTTTCACACGCATGGCTCTCTGAGTTAATTGTTCCTTCGGGTAGAGAGAGTGAGGCTGTTGTTCTCATGCAGGCCTTGGAACGTTCCTTCTGGTGTCCTACTGAGTAAGCAGAGCGGCATGGCACTTTATTGACATGCTTTGCTTGGCACAGTCACTGCATGCAGCTGTTCCTCTTTGGCCATTTACTTACTCCTGATACAACACAAGCAGAAGTTCGATCCTTTGAGCAGTGCAGTCAGTCCCAGACTCTTAAACACATATACACAAACAGGCAGAGTAAAGTTTTACGTGTTACCCCTCAGCCTCATAAAATCAGGGGGTTAGGCCGAGCAAATGGCGTCCATGGGGAATCCCTGGAATTGCAGTTACTTTCAACCTCATGATGGCGGCCTCTTACCCCTTTCCAAGGAGACAGGCTCTTATTTCTGCAGGGCACACATGCAGCACTTTACAATGTCCCTTTTCGCAGTGACATCTGACAAGTAGCCATCAAAACAGATTATGTGCTATGTCAACAAAGTAGTATTTGTGTCCCGGTACTGTAAATGTCACTTTGGAACTGTACACTTTGTTTGGATGACCCCATAACATCCAAATATGATGACGTTAATAAAAAAATTTTAAAAAACAGATTTGTGTTTACAGTGAGTTTTTTCGGGGGCAATAAAGCAATGCAACCAAAGACCAAACAACTGCTGGGGTCACCAATATTACACAGGGCAACATGCAACACAAAAACAAACCAGACTGCAATTTAAGTTTTTCTGCAGCACTAAAGAGCAGTGCTATTACAGATGGACCCAAGAGAGTGCTCTGTCCATTTCAAGAGGATTGTCTGGTCAAATTGGATTACATTTCATAATGATATGGCATGGACACAGCTGCCATTTTCCTAATTTGATTCCAGCCCCATAACAATGCCAATAAACTGGCCCTAAAAAAGCCTGACTTAGTCATTAGATCATTATCTGCTCCTGCCGTCGGGCCTCTCAGTACTGCAGAGGATAATTTAGTTACTTATTCTACTTTATATACTCATTAAATAGCTTAGTGTTTGGAGGCTCACAAACTTCTACAATATCCATCATGAGTGTGATATAAATTTAGTTTTGTCTTTGAAAGTCACACTAAATCAGGGCCTCGTTAAAAATGACAGCTGCCATTACAGGACACTGACTGACCTTCTGAGACTTTTGGAGCATTTAAAAGTTAGAAGCTCATATCAGAAAACCACGAAAAATACAGTAATCTGTTTACACTTAAATATGCATATTTAACTAAATGCGCAGAATGGATGATTAAGATTCTGTCTTCTCTTAAACTCCAACCGCCCACCACCCGTCGTCCATACTTCTGCAGTACTCACTACGTAGGAGGCATGCGTCCTGCCTGTCACATGCTGCAAATACTCAGCAAGGCTTGTGTGCATGCAGGTCACCGTGCACAGGGATGTCTAAGGTTTCACTCTGATTGGCTGTGTGCCTGCTCAATAGTGTTTCAGGCATGTTGTGGTGGCATAGTATGTGCTAGTCTATGCTCAGCAGTTACTTCTTAGCCAGAGGGCCCCACCAACCTCACACTCCACACACATATTATACCACATTAGGAGCGCGCCACATCACAGCAGAACTACTTTATGTCACTCAAGTCACATTTCGAAGTTGCACTACCTGTCTCTAGCTCTCCTTGCTGCTTTTTTTCCACAAGATTTGCTTTCAAGCGTGCCTTAAATGCTGTCAGACATAAATCCTGTCACAGCAATTTTGTGGGAAACACTGCGAACTGACAGGTTTGCCAGTGTTGCATCACATCATGAAAACACCAAACAATGTCTTCATGAATTACTTTTATAAAGAGACAAACTGACATGGATTGCATAAGGATTTCAAAAAATACGAAGGTGCTGATTTCATTATGTTGTATTTGTTGTCAGATGATGTGTGTGCGTGACCTCCACAGATGCCAGGTCGTCCTGTGAATAGCAACTCTGACTGGCGCACACCTGAAACATGGAGGCAGTAAAACACATTCAGCAGCAGGGATGTTTTTTACCGTGTGTGCATGTGAGCATGTGTGCGACGTCGGTGGTGGTGGTGGTGGGGAACGCATGAATAATGGATGCAGTCATAAACTGATGGTTGGGCAGATCAGAAGAGACAATGTAAACAAGGAATTGCTTCTAGTTCATTTGAGTGGCCGGCGGTAGGCCTGAGCTGAGGGAGAGAGAGCCACTGAAGCAGCCTGTCATGGGAGAATCCATCTGCTGGCTATATATACACACCTGTGATGTCAAACTGAGAGGGAGACAGACAGAGAGGGAGACAGGCAGAGTGTGGGGGTGAGAGGGAGCAGCAGGAGTCGGTAAATGTGTTCAAAAACCAAACTCAGAGGGGGAAAACAACAAGGTTTTTGCATATTTTTATTTTTAAATAAATATCATTTAAAGTGAATTTTGTGATGCCTGGCATATAGGTAAATAGAAAAATGAAATGATATGAGAGAAGGCATTTTTATAGCATTTATTGCCAAGCTTTTGCAGAAACAGCCATCCAATGTTTTACTCAATCAGTAATTACCTCTCTATAAAGTGTCCTTGTTAGTGGCGGGGTCCAGCATCCCCTCACTGGGTCTAAATTGCTTCGCTCCACATAAAGGGATTCACAGGAAACGATGCATGTATGCAATTTAGCGTTATCTTACTGATATTAGCCTCCCTGTTTACTGTTTATTCTCCCTCGGCAATATCAGAGCTGTATTCAATTACTGCTAATGCAGACCAAACATTTCCTCCTGCAGCTGCCTCATGTTAAGAGTGTTTTGACTGGGAAAAAAACACGAGGTTGTGAGGAAATGCAATGTGTTTGTCACTGAGATTACCACTGACAGCGGCTCTACTAAACAAGACAATAGTCATTTTCTGCTTTTGTTTAGCCAATCAGTTTTGGAAAATTGCTAGGAGTGAATAAACAAGAAGGTGCAGCCACACTTAGCAGTTTGTTGACGAGCCGCAGGCGACAGACTGCCCACCTCCAGCTTCTCAGCAAGGTCAACAACAAAACAAGGTCCTGCTGTTTGTAAAAAATTTAAAAAATGAAAGAAGTCAGATCGCAGTTATGATCTTTATTGACAAATCTGAACAGTGATTTTGTTTGTTGTTTTTCTTAATACACACAACACACCAACTTTCTTCTGGTGTATTTTTGACAAAAAAAAAAAAGCTATTTAATGTGCTGTAGTATTAATTTACACCTGCTGTTACCACCATAGATGCAGCTAGAGAAAACAGAAACAAAATCTTAGTGCAACTTTTGTGATATTTCTGTTTTGGACGGTATACCTGTGTTGGCTCTCGTTTGTTTTACCAGAAGGCCATTTTTGAATTCCTCTTTTACCAATTAACTCTTTTATATTTGCAATTTTTTAATGTTTTACTACAGATCTTGGGCATTATCACATCTTTCATTTCATGTGTGTATTTTATCAACTAAAGACGGTGTTATTACCTTAGGTGCTGGTGATTCAACTTGTTTTGGGTTTTTTTATTGTTGTTTTTGGACGTAAACACATAGGACATAAACAGCCCCAAATGTCTATGGCTGCAATTCACAGAAATGCAGGAATTCACTTTAACCATTACAAATGTGAAATAGGAAATGCTGGACAGCACTGACCAGGTTGCAGGTCTCACTCTCCTTTGCAAAACATGTATACATTTAGCAAAATAGACACTTTAAAGGGTCATAAATGTGAAAAGTGTTGATGTCTGTTCAGATTTCTATTTAAAAATCTATGTAGTTCATCTTCCTACTTCAGGAAACCTTTTTATAACAAGACAGATGAACACTGTTAATATTAGGATTGTACCAATTAACAGAGTACACAGGGGAGGCTTGGTAATAATGAGCAAGAAAGAAAGATAAAATATGACACAGGAAAAAAGACAGAAAGAGAGGGACTGACAGTCTGAATACAGGACAGGGACAAAGAGACAGAGGCTATGAAAGATGAGGAAGGACATCCACTAAAACAAAGAGTCAAAGGGAGTAAAAACGATAGAATGACAGAACAATAAAAAAGCAAGGGAGGCAGAAACAATGACAGAGAGTGATGCAAATTGCAAGACACACAGAGAGACAGGAAACTGAGCAAACACGGGACAGACAGTGACAGAGAGACAAAGATACTACGAGACAGCGCGATAAACAAGTAGGTGAAAGACAGACAGTGAGACAGATTAAGATCAAGAGAAACGGGAAGTGAGAGTGAGAGACAAGAGACAGGGAGAGAAAGACAGGAAGAAAAGACAGGAGAGACAGACAGACAGACAGACAGAAACATGCCCATGTGACTCCGCTGATCTAACAGGACTTGGCTTAAGCGCAGCTGTTCCTCTGGCTTTCGTTCGCATCGCTGGGGAAAACTCTATTCCAGTGTGAGAGGCTATTTATAGCTCAACCCGGGGAGACGTGAAACTAGTGAATCTCATAACATGCTCTGTTCCCCCTGTTTGCTATTTTAATGCCGGTACAGTTACCCTGTGTCCCTAGGTTACTGAGCTTCACTGGGTCATGGCAAAAAGGAAGAAAGAGGAATAAGTAGCCTTTTCACATACTAATGCATGTTCACATGTATGAGTATGCAGGTGTGAGGCTGAGTCTGACAACACCATGTGGAGGAAAGCTGTGTAGGTCATGCCCACTGAGCCATATGGAACAAAGGGGGCTAAAAAGGTACACGCCAATTACTACCAGGCCATAGGAGGGGACATGTGGTTTGGGTGATATATCCCTGCAAATAAAAGACAGTATTTTCATAATAATCAAATTATTTTATGCCTGCGATACTCACATCTTGTGTTCCCTAATATATGACTGCACCACGAAGAGATTGAAGTGTAAAAATAAAAAGGGGCATTCTGATTTGAAATGATGGGACTTAGTGAGCCAAAGCCTGTTGATCCTGAGGTTAAAGGCTTACCTAGGCTGCCATGTGTTTGTATTAGGGATTACACAGGTACAGCCTAGAATGCAATCTGCTCGGGGGACGGCACCGATACATGTCGCCGCTATCGACACAATTTTCATATCAGCGCCCTCAGTGTGGTTGAAGAAAAGCTGCATAGCTGCAGAGCAAATCTGCAAACATGGTTTAGTAGATACTGTGAGCATACTGGCCATTGAGGGTAAATCGGGTAAATCCATAATTTTTAAAGGAATGGCAATAAAATGTTGAGTTATGCAGCATGCTATGAAAAGACAAATCTAAGTTATCCAATTGACCATTGGCCTCACCTATGACAGTAAACCTATCAGTGTCATTAAAAATGGCTGCCCATACTCAGGATCACATTAACCCCTGTGCTGCTCTGCTTTGCAGAGCCAAGTGAGCACTGCAGTCCAGAGACAGATTAGACGACTAGTGGACACAACTAAATAGATGACATCCACAATGTCAGCAAACACAAAGAAAGGCCAAAGGGTTTACATCCCTCTGCATCGACATCATTCAGCACACACATCTCCACAATGGGACAGGAAGTCATTTCCTCAGAATGGCTGCACTCTAAGTAAGCTTTTTTGTCCCGACTGTGACGTCTCCTCGGCTAGCGATGAGAAACAATAAGTCAGTGATATGAAAAGGCGTAATGTAAGCCTGGCAGCGCATGCTGTCTAAGACGTAAGGTCTTTCACAACCCTCTGCTCAAACAAAAAGCGGAGAATAAAGACACATCCGCATTAATGTTTCTTCCCTACCACTGGAGGGAGAACGATAGAGAAAACAAACCTGAATGTACTGTCCCATTAATTCATAATGCTGTACTGCACCTCTTTCATTGATACAAGATTTCAAGCCCCAGTGGTTCGAGATAAAAATAGACAACGCTGTGAATTGTGGGAGATTGAATGGTCAGCACTTGTCATTTGTAACGTCTTTGAGCTTTATCATGTTAATGTCAGCGTATAATAGACAGTGGCTCACATGGGCATGTTAAAAATGAACGCTGTATAATAAAAGAATGTACGTTTTTCATTTAAACATTTCTGGTGTGAAAGGGCTGAAGAGCAGGGGAAATGAGGTAATAGATGGCTGTATCTCTGCTCCCCACACAGTTGTTTGGCAGCTGAAAGCTTTGGGAGCTTTGACAATCTGAAGAACAAACCACATAGCACTAATTGCAGTTTTCATAGCGGAGCTATACATGCACTACAGCCCTTTCAGACCTCAAAACCCAATATCATAATTTTCTTTACACCCTCCATTACTCTTGGAAACCCAGAGACATGGCTGATAGCACATAATTGAAATTTCCAACCAACAATCATCGCTTCCTGAGTCTGTGAAGGCTAATAATTCCCCCTAAACAAGGTAAGCAGCTGTCAATCAGGCTCTCCTCCTCCTTTGCTGAGCTCTGAGGCTGGTTTTATCTGGCATTAACATGCATCTTGGGTGATCCGATCACAAGTGGACAGCTTTAAGTATGTCAGTTTACACCTGGCATTGCAATGCGTCTCCACGTGTTTCAAGTGACCTCTTGAGATGAGATCTCAACTTCCCTGCCTCGTATGAAAATAAGCATATAGAACACAGTGCGGAGATGTGGCTTTGTATGTGTACATTTATGCATATATAAGACCAAATGCATTGTTGTGTTAACTACTGGTCAACAGCAATGGCCAACAAGCTGGGACAAACAGATGCGTTCCTCACAAAAACCGAAGAAATTTTTTTTGAATATAATATGTAACACATTTACATTAAAGTAGCTAATAACATGACCTTGTGTGTGAATAATTCTACCTGAGTTCGTCAGATGATCATCTGGCAGCTGTTTAACAATGAAATAAACGAATCCTATGATCTGACACTAAGAAAGGACATCACCCAACTTCTTTGTTTTCATTGTTTGGTTCAGAGACCTTTAGTGGCAGAAGTTAAACATTGTGCTCTTAATGTGTTACACTTTCTGAATATACAAGAAGGCTGAAATAATTAACTAGTTTTTTATTGTATCTTATATACAACTAAGTTTATTAATTTTCTTCTAATGCAACAACTCATAAAAATTTTTTGGACCTCTGAGGGATTTGTAGTTATGAGCTGGTAAAATCAGTTGAAACTGTTTGCTTACAAACATTTGTTGCTTTTTTGGCATGAAAAAGTCTAAACAAGTAATTTACATAGTGCGTTTTGTGCATAGATTACTTATATAGAGAGCATCAGTTGACTGGGAGACCTTGGATGTGTCCAAGGACACATTCAAGGACACGTTGCTAATAGAATTAGGTCTGGTCTAAGAGATCATATCTCAGTACGTCCTGATGTGTCGTCGGTGCATCCACACCTCTTTTTAGACCTGACTACTTGAGATCAAATCATCAAGGTGCATTTAAATGCCAAGTATCAAAGGGCCTTTGCTGCTACTGTGTTTGACTGCAAATACAGATAATGAGCCTCTCTAATCACCACCAACACTGGACATTAAAAAGATTTATGACCTCAGACAAACAAATAAGAGACAACATAATTACTTTAATGTAGATGGAGGAGTACAAATTTAACAAATGACCATGGAAGAAAAAAGTATTGTTGATGTGAAGTCATTACATAAAAGAAACACAAACACTTACACACACACACATAAAGAAAATACAACACACTCAAATCACATTCTCCTCCACCTGTGCACATGCATTAAATGGTCATTTGATTCCAGGCAGAAGGTCATTTAAAGATATATACTTTTTTTTCAGTCTATACAACCATTGCTTGTTACTATGGTGATGCACACAGGCTCTTGTTTTCTATGCATGAGGGCTGAGTTGAAAAAAATTCTTTAAATTGGTCCATTAAATAAACCAGACGAATGGCCTTCAAAGTGATTGCTGACATGAGAGGAATTTATAAGCAGTAGTTATCACACTAAGAAGAGAAACAGCAGGTTACATACATTATCTGCAAAAAGTCTTTGATTTATAAAGCACATCAGCTAAATAACCTACAATATTTTTCTGGAGGGGCTCACATAACATTTTTAACCTCAGATGAATGAGGTGAGGGGGAAGGGGAAAAAACAACATGCTTGAAAGACATCCAGTTTTATTGTACTGCAGCCATCAGTTGCACAATCACTTGAGGCTAACAGCCATACTCGCATGTGATCGCGTGTTACCCAGTGAATGGAAATGTAGAGTGTTCACAGGAGGCACCCTTAAGCATTTAGACGTCACAAAAAATGCACAATTTTGCAAATATTTTTTAAAAAGCCCTCTGCTTTAGAGTATGCTGTATTTTGAATACTCTTTAGAGTAACTGTATATCATGTTTGCATTAAATGCTACTGAGATGTTCCTTTAAATGACATTTTTGTCCTTGTGAGGTTCTTGCTGCTTAGACCTTCTAACCTCTGTCTGCTCAGCTCTACACTAAAGGTTTACTATTTTCTATTATTGCTCTAACAACCAAGACTTTCATTCATTCAAGGGCACAGGACAATTTTGTGTGTCTGTGTGTGTATATACTGTGTGTGTTATAGGCAATGATTGATTTCTATTTTATGTGGGGCTCGGTTCGTGTCCACATCGCTTACCACACCTATGAATCAGGAGGTAATAGTGTGCCTCTGAGCTCGCAGCCTGTCTGGACCTCCTTACCCTCAGAGCCTGTGGCAGAACTCATATCTCCGCTAACAGAGCTACATCAGAAGCAGGACACTCTCCGCTGCTCTCCGCTTAATTTTTTTCTGGCCCTGAAACTGGATTTTGTTTTATTCATGTTAGCTTGTATCATTTATTTCGAATTTACATTTATAAGCTGCAATTTTACAAAAAAAACATACGAGTGCATCATTGAGTCCTAACAAACATGTTCAATGCTTTTTAGTCCTCTTAAAACATTTGTAAAGCCATTTTTTTAACATTAAGATTTTCTTTTAATTTCATTTTTTAAATTATTTTGTTTTTATCCATGTTTGCAGGTGGGCTTGCTAGATCCTAGCCTGCCTTTTTGTGGGCTTTTGCCACAGTCATGCAATACTTCCACCATTAAGACCCTTTATAATGTCTGCTTTGCTTTCTTACACACTGACAGATATGAGATTTGTATAATTACTCATTTAAAAAAATGAGATGATCTGCTAACATCACAATTTTTTAAAGGCTAATTCATTAAGATTATTTTAGTTCATGTAATGTATTATGTAATGCATAATACCAAATAATAAACCAAATATTTTTTATTATTTTAGTAAGTACTAATATCATTATTTACTCTATTTTGTCCTATTTTAGGCTATTTCAGAGTTCTACATATAATATATTATACAATGAATATAGACCCCATTAAAAGACTAAAGTTATGAGCTTTTTTTTTGCAGGTTCTTCCTTTTTTCAACCTCAAAATATATATAAAAAGTAGCAACAGCGGACAGAGAAACAACAGTTAAAACAAATCTTATCGCACAGTCACCTGTCTCAGCCCTGATCCCCTGTTGCCCCCTCAGAACATTTTAATGAGCTTTCCTCCTAAATACAGACAGACGGAGAGTTCTCTGTCAATAAGCAACTCAGCGTACAACAGACAGATGAAATCGAGGGCCCATTACCTTCAGCAGAACAGGCCTTTAAGGTGTTTTCCAAGAGTAGAAAACAACCAAGATGGTAGCTATTGCTCTAATTGGCTCCCTGCTGTCTAACCTGCACTGATCAATAAACCCTACTCTATAAAGAGCAACATCCAGACATGACTGGCAGATTAATGTTTTATCAGTATACTTGTTGGTTCTGAGGTGCAGTCTTAAAGGAAAAAGCAAACAAATAAGCTCAGGTCCACCACAGGTCAAATTATTTTTATGTTTCAAATGAAAATATACATATATGTGTGCATGTGTGTGTGTGTGTGTGCAGCATTACAGGAAAAAGCTGGTGCAGGTTGAAGCATTGGCTGTTTATTTGTTTGGCAGTTTGGATTCAGCTCTCTATTATTTAACAAATCAGTCACTCCAGAAAATGTGTAACCACAGAACAACAGATGAGTGGGAGATGTTGCATGATTGGACACAGTCCACACAGCCTTTCAGTCCATGCATAAGATATGAATGACTAAGTATGAGCACAGTCTTTGAGCACGCTAAGCTAGCAGATGTGCATCATTCTGACAGAATGTCCTTTGTCTAAATAATGTTTTCTGATAAGGTTTGTTGCACAAAAAAATACTAAAACAAGCACAAGTGTAGCTTTCTGTGTGATGCATTCTGACAATTTATAGGTTATTAATTATAAAATGGGATGTCTTCTTCCACCTCTACCTTCAGAGATGACAAATTAGTTGACCTCTTTTTATAATCTCTTTCGATTTGTCCTTTCCTCCCTAATCATCATCCAATAAAAAATAGTTTTATGCACAGTCACAGTTGGCTGACCATAAATCAAGCCGAGTTATAGTTTGATGTAAACTGGTGCAAATTTTTCTATCTTCCCCTTCTCCTTTTTGTCTCTTTTACCTCCATTGTCATCTCCTTTACTTTTTACTCAGTTTCTCCCTGTTTCTCTTTGCTCTCTCCTCTCCCCTCTTTTCCACTTCACTCCACTCAACCCGCTTAAGAGAAGCCTGAAGAGACCAAGGAGATTAGGCTCTCTCTGCTTGAGAGACAGGTCTCATTACCTTTATCTTCTCCTGATGCAATAATACTCTCAAAACTCTCACTCGCTCGTTGGCAGCCGGTGCAAAGGACTATGTGAATTTATTGAGACAAGCTTAAGCCACACATGTGATGTGGAATGATATCAAAAGAAGTTTGGATTTGAATTTTAATCAGAAGTTTCCTTGATTAGTTCCATGGTAATTGTAACAGTTTGGGTTCTAAAAAAGCTTAATTTGGCTAATTAGGAACATTAAAGTAATGTTGATTTAAATTCTTCCATTTCTAAGTGTTGATTAGATCAACAAATTGTATAAAACAATATAGGGGTCGACAATGTTACTTGGGGAATGTTTTTGTTTAAGGCTGTAAAAAAGGCAGTCATCTGAGCCTAATGATTCAGAGACTTGCCCTTGATTTGAGAACAGCTCAGAGGCTAACAAATGGAAGTGCAAATGATTTTCTAACTCTAGGCTCATTTAATCATTTTAAATTTAGATCTCACGCCTCCCACTGGGGAAAATAAATCAGCCTCCTTCATACAGAATTTGCATGTTTTAACCCTGGAGTTATGAAGAGGATATGGGAAGAGAACCCGCAGTGGATTGTTACGGCTTGTGTTCTCCTATCAGCCAACACCAAGGCCCCAAATGTTGTTCCACAGGGAAGGTTGTGTTACTTTATTGTGACCTTAGACAGAGAGGACTTTGACCTCAGCTAACAAGATCCATTAAGAAGAACTGTAGTCTGGATGAAACACTGCAGCAAGTGTGTATACACGTTCGAAGGCCTACAGAGAATCCGTGTAATTATGCAAGATGGCAGCGCAGCAAACCAATCTGTGTGTTTATGGGAAAGGTCATCGCCTTCGGAGGAACATTGTACTGTATTGCAAAGCATTAAGCCTGGATGTGTTGTTGAGTGTAAAGTGGGCTGCAAGGGAGGACTGAGGCATCCTTACTCTGTCTTTATCTGTCTGCGTCGTGCTCAACTTACCAAATCAAAGGTTTTTTTTTTTTTACTACAAAATGCATAGTCCACAGACAACACAAAGACTCAGCATCCAAGCTGGACCATGTTTGTTTGCTTTCAGTGTAAGATGAGCAGCAGCTCTGGTCTCTGCTGTGATCTGCCTGTTCCTGTTAATGGCGTTGTTGTGTTTGGAACAGGTCTGGGATTTGAGGAGCTGACAGGAAGTATTGCGGGATTGCCTTTCGCCTGAGGTCGAAGGAAGGTTTTTTTTTTTGTTGGGTTTTTTTTGGGTTAAGAGTGGAGAAAACCACCTCCCCAGAGTCAGCAATTTGACCCTGCGGGCTGTATTGTTGAGCTCAAATAAACAACACTGAAAATTCAGCACAAAAATAAAAAAAAAGTGTTGTCAGGGTGCGTTAGAGAGAGAGAGAGCTAGCAACAGCTTTCACATGGGATGATGTGAAGACTGAATCAGCTCTCCTCTACTGTCCACACAGCGTGCACTTGATGGCTGCAGCACTGCGCGAACCCAAGGACAAATCAGTGGGGGTGACACACAGAATGTGTTATGGCTGCATTTGCATCAGATGGAGGATTTACATTATGAAATTATACTGAAGCAGCAATGCGGGCAACAATGGAGGTGTATGTGTGTAAGAGAGTGAGTGATTAATCATGAGGCAGCCAGAACTCTTCACTGCTCTTCATTTAAAGATGATCGCTTGCCGTCCTTGCAGATGACAACTACAATGATGTACTCCTCGGCTCCGCTTTGATGTCTGCAGACAAGTAAAAGGCAGCCGTGACAACTCTAAAAAGAGCAAATAATATTAGAGTAATTGCAAATATATATTGTATCTCCTCCTCTTTGTCAATTAAACATCTGTGCAGAGGTTTTATATCAATGACAAAACGTGCGTTATGTCATAATGACAGTTTACATTGCCACTTTATCTTGATAGTGAGATGGCTAAGAGAGAGCCTCAGTAATTCACTCATCTGGATGCATTATGCCTGTTGCAATGAGGTAACCTCGAGCCCATGAGCTTCTCTTCAAATGCAGCAGTGAGGAAATCCACATCACTAATCCCCGGCCTTAGTGCATTTATTTAACAGGCTCTGGACGGCCAGTGAAGGTTTACTGTAAGAACGTCTTCTTCTCCTCTTCGCTGGCTAATAGCCACTGTTAATCAATACTGTTGTAAGTGCTTTTTAGCGCTCAGCACCGGGCTCATTTGTCAAAATAAAAGCCGTACGAGCCCAAGGGACTAATCAAAAGGGATGAAGCAACAGGGAAATTTGCAGCTTGGTAACATGAGAAGCAGTCAGGGAGGGAAGGGGAGGGGCGCAGCGGCAGTTCCAGCATGTTCAGCAGCAGCTTCAGATTACAGCATACTGTGGATATTTGAATATTAGTACGGTTTATGTGCACAATTTGATAACCCTCTAAGTCTTACATTTTCCATTTTCCAGGAAAAAAATATTCAGAAATTTCTTATTCAAATTGGTAATACTATAAACAAATGATGGGAAAAGGTTAGCACAAGCAGAAACTGTAATCTAATAACATTAGCATAAGTATTTATACTGAAGCACTCATATTGGAAAAACACCTACATTCAGTATAGAGGCTAAAATCTGTAAGACACAATTTCAAACTTCACACAGTGGCTCTACTTGCTATGTGATGTTTGATTCACTAATTATTCCCTGAAGTAGCAAGCCCCTGCTGCCTTTTCATTGATGAAGGCTTGCAAAAATGAATGTATGAAATATTAAAATTGAAAATCTTTTATTAATGAGCTCAATGCAGGCATTAAAAATACAAAAATATGCAGTTCAAACAAATCTATTTTCTTAAGAAATCCACCAAAGCAACATGGAGAGAAATCCAGTGCTTGTGTGTATACGGCACAGGCAAGTATGAGATCATGATGGACAAACGTCGCTCTCATAAGAGCAGTCCATCGCTCATCGCTTGTCGCTTAGCAACAGAGACCTGGCGGGCAGACAGTAGGTGTGTGAGACAGCGTGTGTGGGAGGGGAAGGTTTGAAGGACGGGGGAAGAGAGAGGGACAGAAGCAGAGCAACAGGGAGGAAGAGACACAGAGGCAGGCAGAGAGAGAAAGAGAGAGAGAGGAGATATGATGCACAACACATGTGGGAGAGATGTGGCCAGAGTCGATACGCAGTGTGTGTGGAGTAAAAGTGATAATTCAACAGTATAAAAAGCAGGAGACGCAAATACTGGTTTAGCTCTTAATTAAACTTAACAAAAAAATGCAAAAATCCACAGCCAGTACAGGCTTATTTAAATTAATTTACATTTTTTGGCTTGAACAACAGATTAAATATGTGCATTTGACTAAATCCACATTGCTATGTTGATCAACAAAGATTAATTGCACCTTACTTGGCTACATTTTAAGGTCCAATTATGCATTTAACATGGTAACCATCGATCACATTGAACAATTTATTCAATAATTACCATCAGAAAGAAATTCCACAGTGCTGTAATTCAAAATACTGGTACTTAATGCACCTGAGGTTTGTTGATCAAAATATGTTTGGTCCAATTTTCACCTTAGAATAATCCAACTCATGTACAGCATGAGTTGTGTAGTCAGTCTGTTCAGAGTGTTTCACCACATTTGCACCCAATAATCCAATCTCCATCTTTGTGACCCCAAATTCCCAGAAGTAAGCAGGCACGGGGAGTCAATGAACATCTTAAGAATGTAAAAGGCCACTCGACAAAGTGAAGCAGTTTGACATTTAAAGACTTTCATCTCTGTATGAGGCCATGCATAACAAACACCTGATCCTTTTTGCTGCCATTCTGACCATCTATATTATCATTTTGTAAAGCCTTAGCAATGAATTAAATGAAAATAAAACTGCAAATGCATATTTCTACATTTGAAAAATGTGTGCTAACATTTGCACCCACATATGAAAACACATACAGAGTTATGTGTGTATGATTTTTAAAAATTGAAAATGTTGATTTTGAAACATTGACATGCTGCTGTACTGGAGCTCATTCTCATTTTGTTCCATAAGTGACTGTCATGCTAGTTACAAAGTTAGCGAAATGACTTTAGTTGACAATGATGTAGTCTTAATGTTCTTTTTGTGTCTTTGAACCCTGTTTATAAGGTTGAGACCAGAGTTTGTGTGAATTTGAACCATGAAACATCAGCTAGAGTCTTTGGAACAAACCTAAGTGTACTTGTTGGTTGATCAACACCTGAAAATAAAGAGCAATTGGGGAAGTGGGGAAGCACAGAAGCACAAAACAGCTTAGCTGTTGGCTTAACAGCACCACAAGAGCAAAATCTCTGCCAAAAGTGAGACAAAAGCTGGACACAGATTTAAGGACAGGAAAACTAAAGATAGGAACACAGAGCGGACGGACTGTGTGAAAACTGGACTAATTAGATTCCCTCACATGCAGATACACATTCACAGAAAACATTCTCCCCAGGTCCAGGTACACGTTTTTAAACCCTTACCCTCACCTCCAACCCACACAAAAATGTAACTTTTTGCAAAACAACTGAAAATGTCAAGGTTACAGGATTCTAATCTTTATTTTTCCATATTAAAGGTGGAACAGTAGGCAAAGGAAGGGCGTTCTAATAATGCAGGTGGCAAAATACCAAAATACCATCACGTTATTTTTAGCTTGGTGAAGGGTGAAAAATAGTCCAAGTGCAACCTTGGTACACACTCAATCCCCACAGCCCGGGCTTTACAAGACATATATTCTACTGCATTGGTTTAATGTCACCAACAGCAGCCAAGTCTCAAGGAAACCTCAATGACAAGGATCGAGCTGTGTGAGAGTAACCTAAGAATGCCACAATTCCTACGGAGCTTTAATGTGACCATACTTGAGCACACCGCAGTGAGTGGCCGCTGTGTGGTACACCTCGAGCCGATATAGACCAATCACATGCTTCACATGCTGTATCAGTCATGTTAGAGTGTCTTAGTTGTTGATCTGTTAAACACATTGTCAGTCAAAATTTAGTCCTGAGCTTTTTTTTTAAAGCATGACCCACTTGGAAATTCTCCTGTGGCCTTCTAGGACACATAGTGTGCACACTTTCCATTAGATATATATATTATTATAATTGTGGTCTCCAGTTTGTTATTTCATCAGACCCACTACTTGAGGATTTAGTTTCAAACACCATGCGAGTTTGCATCTGCCAATCGATCAACATAGCGTAGCTACACACTCCAAGAAGAAGAAGTAGCGTAACAGGAGACTCCTTCTAGATCAACTTGCTGATGGAAAATATCAAAAGAATCTCTAAAATGGACCCAACTGACAGCACTCTAATTCAATCACGTGTGTTGCAGTTGCAACTAAGCTGCCTCCAAATACCCCTGTCTATTTTAAACCTGGTTCAACAATGACAGACTGAGAAGACTCCAGTGTGCCTGAAAAAACATCACGCAAAAGGAAAGTAACCAAACACCCATGGCTCCCTCCGTCTTACATGTGTAAATGTGTACTTGTGTGTGCACGTACACGCACACGCCTCTAACATAGCCTCAGTGTGCCATTAAGACACATTTTTGGTGCTTGTCCTGTTACATATAGCCGTGTTCAGACTAACACGGTCTTTCAGAAAGATAAATGAGTTCACTAGAATGTGAGAGCAGAGATTGTTGGTATAATGTAGCTACAGACATGGTTCATTGCCTACATTGTAGGTCAAAAAAATGGAAAAGCTACAGCCAGATCACTATATATTTTTTGTATTTTTACACAATTCAGTGCCCTCGAAGACAGAATTATCTCATTTCCTCATCTTTCCCCACCAGCGAACATGTAAAAAAGAAGCAGCAGACATATTTGAATGGGTGTACTGTACACTAGGAAGTAACATTGAGCTTATGTATTTCCCTTCCTAATCAGAGTACACTGGTGCCCTACAGCTGTTGTTTACTATTAAAGCAGGATTAGGGCCAAGTTTTGCTGGGTAGTTCCAGGAGAAAGCACTGATCGCATGGTTATTCCCAGAATGCCCAGGACTTTGAGATCATTTCCTGCAGAGTTGTAAACCAGTGGGGACAATCTCCCTCTCCTCCTCTGCTCTCTAGCTGCAGCATTAGAAGGACAGTCAGTCACATGATGGGCAAAGACATATTTTTGTGGTTTGGATTATTTCCTGCAGCAAATCTAATTCCCTTGTTGCAACAAAAAAAATTTTTTTTAGTCAGGCTTGGAAAAAAAAAAAAGAGAGTAACAACTGTGGCACTTGGATTAAGAGTGCTGTAGATGTATAATGCTCTGTATACTGTGAAAAATAGCTTGAGGGTTTTTTCACTCTTGATTTATGAATATCAGGGCAAGAAACGCAACTTCCCCCGCTAAGTCTGGGTCTCATCAATAATGCAGCTACACTATCTGTGTCCACACAACAAATGAACAACACACTGGCATTTCCATTATTCATGGGGGATTCCACCTGTAGCACCTTGGCTGTATTACATACGCCCCATACATGGATTTGCAGCTGCTCTGTGGGGATCATTAAATGCAGTATTTGCAGTGGCACAAAATGATATTGTGCTGTGTCTCCATTGCCGTTAACACACTTTGGCGCTGCAACACAGATAAGACATTTCCTCAATATAACGGGGAGGAGAAAATCATCACAATCCATAACTCATGGGAAATGTCTGTGTAAAGACTTAATGATTACCATTCATGCAGCATAATTACGTACATAAATAACATCATTATGTAATGAGCACAAAAACACACTGTACAAGTAATTCAACAAAAAAAAGAAAAATTGTTGATTAAGTTTGTAATTTTCAGCCGGTTTCTGGTTTAACAATATTTGGTACAAACACGAGTAGAGTCACCTTTAAAAACGGCGGAAGCTCCCAGCTGTTGTGTCTTGTTTTTTTTTTTTCCCAGAACAGAGAGGAGGACAGAAAACATCTATAACCGGCAGTAATTGGAATGGCAAAACAAAAAAATGCAATTTGCCTGTGAACATTGCTGACACAGACAGGAACGACTTCTAAGTACCAAACCCTTTGGTTGGAAAAACTTAATTGCAATGTTTTTTTTTCCCTCCCTTTCAAATCCCAGGAGGCTGAGGGGTATTTCAGGGCTATGCATGTGCATGTGCATGTAGCAGTAAATTTGCATATAGATTCCTATTTCTGTTCCATTGCTCCTACAGTGGAAATATGAAATCAAAACATCACACATCAGAAGCAGTTTAAATTTTTTAGCCCTCTGACATGACAGGGCTGTTACTTTTACTTTGTCACACTTAATGAGCCCTGCTCCTCTCTGAACTGGAAACCAGGAGGTCGCGGCCACTTTAGGACAGAAAGAAGGCCACAAGCTAGATGAACCACTGTGCTCCCATGGGTGGCACATTGGATGTGACTGGAGGGGGGACTAGAGGAGCTGTGTTATGGATGCTAAGAAAACTATGATCAGTATTATTAAGTTTAAAGTGAGAATAAAGAAAAAGAAAGACATTTATTAGATTTTGGGACCAGTAACCTCCTGGACTCTCCACTGGTTGCCTGGCAACTGGTCCAGTGCCAAAAATGTGCTGCATTTTATTTACCTGAGAGGTCAGGGCCAGAATTGACGTCACGACAAAGTTTACCAGGTTTCAGTGCAACAAGCAGAAAATAAGATTCATCAAACAACAATCATCTCCAAAAACAAAAAGTCACTAAGTGCATTTTCCGAAATATCTTACTTTTTTCATTAAACTGTCCTTTATAGAGCGCTAGTTGCCAGCAGCAGACCCTCCTGTCTTGCCTCCCTGTATGCATACTGCATCACAGAGGCTGCACAGACAGAGCAAACCACCACCTGTGAGGTGCACAGTCTAAATGTCAGACTTCTAATGCACACCACTAGTGTGTGTGTGTGTGTGTGTGTGTGCTGGATGTGTGAATAAAGACAGCGGGGCCAAGGCTGGCCCTGAGACAGCAGTAAATCACATTATGCATTGCAATCTCTATATATCACAGCCACTGCCATTCTGCCCACCGGCTTCCCACTGCTGTTCCAAGCCTCCGCTCCGTATTTCAGTCCTCTAAAAAGACTGACGTAAAGTCAAGACACCGCAGGATAACACTGACGAATTCCTAATGTTTGTGTTAATTAAATGCTTTTGTATGCAAGATGTCCTTATCAAAAGTAGCTGCAGAGTAACAAAGAAGCTCTCTGTCTTTGTGTTGTTGGACCAGAGTGTGGAAATGAACGTAATGACTAGACTCCAGAAGGCTGAACAAGGCAAAGAAAGATCCTCTTTATCTATTTATAACAAGGAGATGTTATTTCCCGACTTGTGTGTCTTTGTTCCTATCGGCCAGCATGCATTTTTAAATCGCATAAACCCTGTATTTCTCACACCCACACGCACGCCTTGCCAAGAATGGGTTGCTTTGATCGACAGGGAGCATGGCAGTGATGGTCAGAGGCTGCATGTCAGAGTAATTACAGAGCAGCCATGTTAGCAGGCCAGGGCTAGTCCCGCAGGAAGAGGAAACAGCAGCAGCAGCAGTGCAGCTTGCTTAGGTAGGGTTTCACCTCAAAAGACACCCCGCCTTTGTTCTGTTCACCAAGCTGTCATATGAGAACATGCAGACAGCTAATTTCTCCCGGGACCCTTGTCAACTTCGACCCTGACCCCTCCGAGACATGTCAAGGCTCCTTCTGTGGTCAGGCTCAAGTCGCAGTTTTCCATTTCTGATGCTCTAAGCAGGGGTCAGTTTCCTAAAAGGGAAGGGTAAGTGACTGTGTAATAAGGAGAGTAAGGTCAATTAATGTCCTCATTAATGTCAAAAACAGGCAGTCAAGGATTGCAATTCTTAACCCCCTTTGCTGCAGTCAATTATTCTCTCTTTCAACCTTTCCCTGTACTGTTCCGTTGACTGGGGAAGTCAAGTGTTTTCCAGTGTTTTAACATTTCTGGGTTTCCACATGTCATCTGTGATATCACTTATGATCCTTCTCTCATCGTTAATATCCCTGATTGTAGAGGGGTCAGATGAAAACCAAGGGCTCCCCAGCAGAGACCAGTCTTACCTGGGCACCACATTCTCAGATTGTGGCAGGAGGAGGGAGGAAGAAGAGGAGGGAGGATGGGGAGACTTGGAGGACAATGACAGATGAAGATGCTTTGGGACAGGAGAAAGGAAGAGACAAAGATAAAAAGAGCGATGGGCACAACATGAAAGGGGAAAACAGATGTAGAAGAAAAATACCAACATATGGAAAGTAGTACAGAAACAAAGGGTATGATGTTAAAAAAGGAAGACAGGGTAGTTTTCATTGTCAGTGGCAGAGTCTGTCAGTCCCCTGCTCGCTTTAAATGCACAAAGGATTCATAGAAAATGATGTATGAACGTAAACCAGCTTTGCTGTTCATAACTGTAGCCCCTAGATTTCAGCCTCACTGTTTTTTCTTCACTTACTTACATCCATATCACAGCTCTTTTAAGTTACGGGCAATGCAAAGAAAACATTTCTGCTGCCTCAAATCAAAACTTTCTAACTGATGAAACATGAGGAGGTTTTTATTGTGAAGCTATCACAGTAAAATAAATCTGTTTTTCATTGAGGTTACTGACAAGTTTGCATCAACAAAACAAGACAGAAAATTTTGTTTTGTCAGCTGATCGGTTTTGAATATCCAAGGTAGGAAAGAAACAGGGAGGAGCAGTCACACTGCTGTCATATAAATAACTGGAACTGAAAAGATACACATGTCAAACTCTAAAGAAAAGTGACCTAAGTGTTAAAAGTTACTGCAATTGCTCACACTTAATGTTCAAACTTGAAATCTCCTTTTATACATTTAACTTGTAGATATTTACTTCTGATACAAAACTTAACTTCAGCTTTTGATGTTTGTACCACCTGATATTATCCCTTATCCAGCCATGTCACACAATTTGTTATTGGCAGCCCTGATTTCTAAGCCGAAATGATTCTAAGGGAGAATTTATTTACATCTACATGCTCTTCTTACTTTAGTGAAGACATTACAAAGGACCGCAGACTCCTGAGTGCGTCTCTGAGTCTTAAAGCCCCTTTAAAAGTCTCAATTGAAAGGTCTGTGTGGGAGAGTTCTTTCAATCCCAAACTCGCCCACTGTCTAAAGATTTTAGACCATTACTGCCTGATCCTGCAAATGTGCCAAGCGACTCCTGCTCCCGAGACTCTGACCACTCACGCTGGCAAGAAATCTTTTAATTCATAATCTCTAAGCCCTGTCCCACCGGAAAAATAACACACATCAGCTCTGAACCTTTTAATGTTTTTTTTTTAAATTACTCAACTAATAAACAAGACAGATTTAGAGGACGTGGAAATGAAATAAGCCTTCTCATCAGGCTTCACTAGGGATTGTGTTGTTATTTAAAAATCAGATTTATGAATATTTCTTAATCCTATTATCTTTTTTTTTTTTTACAGGCAAGCAATAAATGTGATTTTACTGTATTGATCCAAAAATCTGATGACCCTCAGTGCAAGTCCTCCCATGCATACAAACACTAGTTTATGAAAAACATTTTAGTAAAAGATAAAGTAATCAAAACAAAGTTCTCAGCAGCAATAATGACTGGATTCAGTTGTTTTGTTTTGAGGCTTTTTTCTCACAGCAGATAGTTTGACGTGTGTTGGCAGGAAAAGCACAGGTGGAACTAACAACGTTAGTTTTCTGTCCCAGTGTGCCAACAGTGAGACAGCAACAATACCAAAGACCTGAAACTGGAAAATTTAAACTGAACACAGACATTGCTAATGTTGTTCATTACACCTGTGCTTTTCCTGATATGACACGTCTGATAAAACGTCCACTGCCAAAGCTTTCAGCTAACCCTTCAGGCCTAGCTCCTGTCTTACTGCTTAGAGCAATTTAAAGCATGTGCTTATATAAAATTGCCTTATTTTCTCTGGTTGTTGTTTTTTGGACTTATAATTTTAAATCAAGGTTTCAATATGTATTTGTCACTTGATTTTTGTGAATAAAACTTTTAAGGACACAAGAAATGTTATATCCATGTGGTTTACTGAGTGCATACGTATATGCTCCCCAGAATGAACCCTGTCCATGCTGAACACTCGTGTTCTCTCTCCCTGCGGGACCCCTTACGGCAAAATGTCAACTTTGTTTTTGTAATGTAAACTAATCTGCATGATCTAATAATAAGATTGCTGTGAATATGCTGAGCTAATGCACCCTAGGGGATTTCCCTTTCCTTTAGCCCCACTTTTCTGACAAACTTTACATTTTTAGCCTCATTGCTGCTAAGCATCAAAGAATAGCACTATTGTCAGTGTGTTTCCTAAGCCCAGCATTTGCACTTGCACTTGCAGGACTTTTTGGCAGTCAATTGATGTTCAAAGAGTACTTTTAAATACACATAAATTTAAACTAAGTGCAGTTATATTCTACTTTTTTAGAGTGAATTTCAAGAAAAAAAAATTCAAGCACAATGCAGTGTTGTTTAAAGCCCTGGAGAGATACTGAGTGTGCAAGACAGGATAAAAACATTTAACTTGATCTTCAGCCAGCTTTCCACCAGATGCTGCTCTCCTTATCGCTGTCTTTGCAGCGCTCACTGAGCAAAAAGGGATATTCAGATAAACCTGCTACTGCTACTTCCCACCACTCCGCCGCTGCTATATTAGTTTCAATGCAACCAATTAAAGCCTGCTTTTGACCCTGACTCATTCATTTTCTGTGCATTAGTTAAAGAGCTGGGAGCTGCTCTGTAAAAAAAAGGGATTGATCTGAGTTGTGTCAAATATTTCATCAAAGTCCATATAACAGCTGATGACCAAAGAGCAAGGAAGTGACTTAAGTGTTGCATAATAATGCAATTTGAAGATGTTTTCCTTTTTCACTCATCAGATTCGAGACCATTAGTGTAATTATGTTCCAGATTGTTCAAACAAAGATATGAAATGTCTGACAAAGGCTTTTTAAGTACTTAAAAAGCACCAATATACAAGCCACACATAAATGCGTATGAGGAGCCTTCCTGAGCTCTCCATGGTGCTGAAAACCTTCACTTGTGCAGAATAGCTGAAGCCTATGACCATTATGTCTAATGCGTCCTGCCAAAGCACAGAGATGGAGCACAACTGCTGTGTATCACTGCGGCCAATGAATTCCATGTGTCAGATGAGCACCACAGACAGCATTACGTTGTCTGAATATTACAGCTAATCCCTGCTGCTGCGCTGGTCGACATCATAATTGAACCGCACATTTCAACACGGACCACAAACTATCCAGAAGCATTCAGAGTGAGAATCCTGACTGACAACTGTACAGAAAAACAACACAGTGGGTAGTAATGACCATCAGTGCTGAAACAGTATCACTAATGACTTTCTTATCACAGAGTTGTACATCTGCCTGCAATTCAGAATCAATTGTGTTCTCACATTTGACACATTTCTAAGCTGAATATCAACAATGCTGCGATCTGTTTTGGACTCTGATGTTTTAAAATCACCGTGGAGCCTCATTTCTGTAACTTGACCTCCAGAGAATCGATATTACTACACCATTTCCCTTGTAATACCAGGAAAATATTAAGAAAAACACCTCTTTATAGATTGATCCACCATAAAGCTATGAAAAAGAAAAGGAGGGAATTTACTAAAAGAGAACATGTACACTCACAAGCCTTGTGCAAGTCCATCTGACAAGACAGGACCAAAGAATGAGACATCACATCTGGCACTGAAGCCATAACAAGCAGCTTCACAACAGACACCTATTACACATACATGATGCATGAGCTCCGCCCCCTGATTCAAATCATGATGTTATACAATATTAAAATATAACACATACTGACTGAAATAACAGGCAGAGTATTAAGTGCATAACAATGCTTGTATATTATTTAGCACATCATCATTAGAGGAGACCATTAGTGACATTTGGGTAACGTCATCTAACCCAAAATTCTGATCTTTCTAAGTTACCTACTTCTTCACTTTTTTATATATTGTCAATTAACATAAAACCCCCCCATAAAAAGTTTTTAAGCAAATTCAGATAATCCTTCTTAAGAAATATAAAGTCAAACACATTAAAAAGTTGATTTTCAGCTCTGAAGCTATATTCTGCAGCTATATTTAGCAAGCTCTGCAGCACTAAGTTTTAATGCAGGACCAAAAAAAACCTGATAAATGTGATAGAACTATAGTAATGTTATGAAAAGTGGAATTTCCATTACCAAAAAATAAATAAATAAATAAAGTTTTTTAATTGAGTTGATGACTGTAAACATGCCGTAACATATTTTTTTAACACAAACCTATGTTTTACACTGTCCTTATGGGTTCTTGAATGTTCGGTACAAATTTCAACCAAATCTAGACTTTTTGTTTTTGTTTTTTTTTTTCCCCAAGAAAATCCATCACATGAACTGGGAGTTCCTTGTTGAGTTGGCATGGAATTAACTGTTTGTAATTGCGTTGACTGCTATTAACATATAAGCTCTTCCACGGTGTTCAAAATGGCTTCTATACATTTATCTGGACAGGTTAAAAATATCTGCTGTCAGAACGATCCCAAGGAGAGCAGTGAGGCAGATTAATAGTCTTGGCATTGACCAATTAAAGTGTTGCATTATTTCAATGGCACAGGCTGTTAGAGAGCAGCATGGCGGCTCCACATCATCACCCATCTGTAATGAGGCATCCAGCAATGAAACCACACACCCTTTGCATCATATACAAATGATGTCTACTCATGCTGTCATTTGGGGCTCAACGCTTCGTGCATCATCTTACAGAGCTCATGTCACTCTGAAATTTGTCTCACTTGCTTCGCTTGGTTCACGTCTAGATACATTTCACAGCTCTCAGAGCAACGCCAGGCAGCGGCAGATGGAACCTGACTGAGACGGCACCTTCTGGCTTTCACTTTTACCAGCATCAAACAAGGCCGTAATTGACAACTGGCCTTTTTTTTTTTTTTTTTTTTTTTTTTTTTTAATGCAGCCACTCTGGAATATGTCAAAAGAAGTCAAGAGGTAAAATTATTGTGTAGCATGCCTGCGCGCTTTGGCTGAACAGGGTTCAGCTTGTAGGTTGCCCTTCACTGTCAGTCCGACTTGTGTTTCCCCATATAAAACATTCCATTTTATTAGTGTCCAGTGCTCACTTAACTGATAGACACTGACTGGGCTGCTGCCAAATGGGGTGCAATCTTAGCATTGTAGCATAGTGGCTATGAAGGCACATTGCTGGCACGCAGAGAGAAACCTGAGCCTGCTGTTAGCCTGCAAGGAGAATGACAATTAGCATATTAGCCTGGACCCCTTGGAGGTTAATTGAGACAGGTTGCTGAGGGCTGTGGCTGCGGTGGTGGTGACTCGTATTTTAACACTTTCCTAGCCTTCTAAGTATGTGCTTGTATGTTCACCCGCATGGTCGGCCTCGTATGAGCCTCGTATGTTGCTGAGAGAGAGAGCGCCAATCTCTAAATAGGAAGCAGAAATGTCACCAGCTGAGATCTTTGAAGGTCACTGCTGTGTCCTCTAAACACATCCCTCTCTCTCTCTCAGTCTCCATCCCTCTCTCTCTCTCTTGGCATCGGTGCACACAGCTCAAAGCACCAATTATAACGTTAACCATGTTTTGATGTCAGTGCTTCACTGGCTTTCCTGATTTCTGAGGGTGGGTGGTGGGCTAAAGGGAGTGGAGCAAAGACGAGGGGGAAAGGAGGAGATGGCTGGCTGTGCCTGATAATCGGCACCAGAGAAGACGAGTCCCAGGGCTGTGCACGTGCTGGCCTGTGTGTGGTGGCTGTGATTTCATGAAATTGCATGGAAGGATGGGATGTAGTATTCTTATATTTTTTTACACTTCTGCATTAAAAAAGACAAAATAAAGATCCAACTTTACAACTAATTGATAAAAATAAAGTCTAGAATCTTCGCACTTTAAAATTACAGACAAGCATTGCATGTGCCAGTTTTGAGAAAAGTGAAGTGAACCTTAAAAGAAGAAGCTGCAAAAGACAAATTAATACCCATATGTATTACAGGGTACCATTTAAAGTTAAAAAAACACACACTGCTGTCCTTTTTAAGCTACAGCTTCAACATTTGTTGAAATATGCAAAACTAAGACTTTTTAATACCAAATTATTAAAAAAAAAAAATCATTACTCTCCTATTTAGTCCTTTAAACTGGCGCAACAGCATTAAATGTAATTTTCCATAGCCTGGCCATAGGGAGAGCATGCAACCTACACATACACACACACACACATTCACACACACACACGCACTCACACTCATCCATCCTCCGATGTTAAGCAGTTTAAGGGCAACAACAGCTGAAGAAGAAAGCTGGTGGACTAGAAATCATAAGCCATGATCCCGCCGGCTAGCCAGGCACTAGCTTGCTATCTCCCCTCTGCAGGCCTCCCTTGCCAGCTTAGCCTAACCGGTCTCAACCAGCGGATCTATATGCAAATGGTTTTCCACTGCCAGTTTGACTAGGCAAGAATCAGGTGGCTTAGACCCCTTCACACATTACCAATGATGGGAACGCCAGGAAAATTCCTCCCTCATGTGGAGCCAGGTATACTCTGCCCCCCTGACCTTTAACCTCTGAATAGTTCCAGGGGCGTGGAAGTCCTTTTAATAGTGCGGTGAGTGGCTAAAGAAGACATAACAGCATGACAGCGAGGGGAGTACCGTTTGGTGAGGGGGGTTGACCTCTGCGTCTGCCTCATGATATAGATAGTCAGGCCTGATATATAGCCTCTCCTTGTCTGTGGATTACCAAACATCAGTGTGGCACACTACACTTGTCCCTAGATGGCCATCAAATCAGGCCCGGAGAATTAGGGATTAGGGCCTAGAGAAGGGAGGATCTCCACTGAAGAATAACTCATGAGTCACACATTCCACAATAGAGGATGTAGGAGTATGAGGAGAGAAAGTTAATCAGTAATGTTAGACAGAGAACGTTTGTAAGAGCTTATATCATAACTGCTGTTTTGTTGCTTTAGCATGATGTCTATTTTTCTGTCTGCTCAGAATCTAAAGGCAGATCACAATGGGGAGATTAAGGCCAACAAGCACACACACATTTGAACAAATTTGATTGGCTAATGTCCACATAATTTATGTTGAATAAGTATCGGTCACCTATCAAAGACAAATGCCTCTTATTCTGTTTTATGTTAATGTAAACTGAATCTCTTTGGCAAATGTTGACTGTCTGTAGAACAAAACAAGCAACCCGGGGATGTCGCCTCACACACTTAATAATGAATAAATTAACTGACATACTAATGATAATAAAAATAGATAGTGCAGACATACTCTTCATAAGAGGAGCTGCAGTGACTGGCATGTGTGCTGCAGTGGAAACTGGTCACGCTCTGCCTGGGACAGCTGTGAGGCATGCTCACTCCCAGCAAGTGTCAACAACACATGACAAGACACATGCAAGTCAACCACTGGCCACAAGAACATGGTAGTCCACCTTCACACACACACATTCCTGAAATAACATCCGAAACTGAGGAGGTGTAAATGCGGCCATGTGTGCACAGCAAGTTATGTTATCCTGTGATACCCATGCACATGTTTAATCATATCCATGCTTTGCAGATTTTATCTCTTAAATTAAGCTCAGGATTTCAATGAGCTAGTGGGCGAGCAGGGCCAAGTTAGGCTGAGGTTAGTGAGAGCAACAGCTGATGTCAGGGTGTGTGCTCTATGCTGCTCTGGCGAAATGCAGCTGGTCCGTTGCCAAGCACAAAGGAATACACAGGCTCACAACAGCTCCTCTCCGCAGGCACCTCCGCAATCCATTCCACTGAAAGGTAAGCACGACGAAGAGTGTCCCAGCATACCTCGTCCCCTCTGCCATAGATTTGGATTTTTCCTTGTCACGTAGCAGGACACAAATGTAGACACAGAGAGGAGGGCTTCAAAGTCAGGGTTTGCTTAATGCTTTGAAATGAAAACCAAGCCTTGGAGCATTTAAAAAAAATAAATAAATAAATAATGATTTTTAATTTTGGAAATGCACTGCGACGATTTAAAATTCACAGAGGCTGCCATATCTAATTGGATGGCCAGTCACAAGATGGTAAGAAAAAAAAAAGATTTAAAGAAAACAGATTTACCTCTCTACTTAAAAGTTAAAGCTATTAAGGGCTAAGTGAGAATACATATGCTTTATCACAAACTCTTTATCATGCAGACTGACAAGAGTCAGAGAAAATGGAGCCCAGGCACCAGATGCGTCCTCGCCACACCTCTTTATTAGTCATATCACAGGAGCAGAGTCTGGCCTTTAGTGAGGAGAACCGATGCCCAGCACATCAAACTCTCATTAGCTAAGATGAAACTTTAATGATCCCATGATTGCCATGGGGACACAGGGCTGGTGAAGCTGCAACAAACACGAGAAACATCACATGCTAAATACAAATTATCGAGGACAAAAGGGGACAAGAGCAGATTAAAGATGAAATATTGTTAAATAAAATATGTTGCAGAAGAGGAAGCATCAGATACAAAAGGGCTTAAAAATATGTGAAAAATACAGCCAGGTCAACAGAGGGAATTGTTTGTACTGTCTGTTTCTGCAAAACACAGATATGTTAAAGTCATAGGTTTCAAAAGTATCAGATCGATTACTGCAATAACGTTTGTTTAGATTTCATGCATATTAGCTGACTTTCTCAATAAAGTATTTTTCAAGTCAAAGATAATGTTTTTCTCAGCCCAACAAAGCGTTTTTTGAGCCAAAACATAACCAGTCCCTCACCACAACCTATTTGTCACAATATGAAATGAAAAACTGAAACATAAAGGAGTTTTGAAATAGTTTTTATTCCGTCATTTATCTAATGGTCATTTATTCTGGCAGCTGCATTGGAAAACTGCTCATTCTCTCAGAAATGCAAAAGTCCAAATAAGAAGCAGTCAGATCAGGTTTGAGTGTGTAAGCTAAAAACTAAACAAAGGTTTGTTACTGTTTGAAAAAATATTTGCAGATGGAGTGAGTGTGTGTGTGTGTACATAAAGGATATAGAAACAGGAATATGCAACAAGCTGTCATCTTGATTTGACTTCAAGGCATTGGAAATGTCAAGAGTAGATTGTTTAAGTGGAGCAGGTACGCCGCTTCATCACCACCTCTTGTTTAGCTTTTTGGACGAAAACAACTGTGCAATCCTGACAGCTGTTAGCTTTAAATGCACACAAAACACTCCATGTTGCACCTTAAGGGGATGAGGGGGAGGCTGCTGTACTGAGGTGAGGTGGGAGGTGTGTTTTTGTACGTATATCTCATCAAAACAAAGTGATAACACGTAGTTTGGTGCCTGGACTGAAATACATGACAGTCCACTCTAACTTCCCCGTACAGTGCGTCTGTATCGTCGGTTCAGACCAGTCTGAAGCAGGTACTCTAAAGAGCAAACCGACTCCTTCCTCACTGCTTCATGACAGGTATCAGAGGCTTATTGCTCCACTACCAGCTCTTCATCTTACTGATGCAGAGCTGCAGACTTCTTCTCCGTCACACCTCAAGATGAGGTGAGATGAGGCGTGCTTTCACATTTTCTCCAGAGGATAATGGTGTCTTTTCATGTCTGAATAGAGATTGGAAAATAGATATAAAAGTGTCACACATTTTGGCTCCATATTCACTTTTATTTAGTGATGATAATGTTTCGGCCCAGCGGCCTTCTTCAAGATCAACAACTGTGGGACAGAGGCGCTGGCGTTGTGTTGCAGACCCAACCCTCATTATACAACTGCTGCTGATGAGACAACATGTTTATCTAGGAGGGCAGGAAGATAATTAGGTGGCCCAGACCCAAACCAACATGTCTCACATGCAGATACAAACAAAGCATCACAATACAAATTAAATACATTCAGAAAATTTTTAATTTGTATTGTGATTAGATTACTAGAAAAAGTGAACCATTTACTCTAATTGAACATTATAAACAACTTGATCTAAATATCAAATAACTAGGGCTACATTAGAGCAAACATTTCAGGTTGTAATCTATAAGCTGAGAAGGTTTTCAAACCATGGATCCAGTAATATGTTCCCTCCTGGAACCTTCTTGTGGATGGAATTACAACTTCCCAATACCAATATATCTTAGAGAGACAACAGGTTGATGAAATGTAATATACCCTTAAGTTACTGGATGTTTACAGTAAGTTGTTTATCATTTTAATTACCACTTATACTTATTTTTTTCTACCAATCTATCCATAATACATTCAAAATAAATGTATATTTTGAAATTTTCTGAATGTTTTTCATTTGTAATGTGATGTGGTGTTTGTTTCTGCATGTGGACACGTGTGTTTTGGTCGGGGCCTTGTAATTATCCTCCTGCCCTCGTAGAAAAACACGATTGTCTGATCAGCAGCAGTTGTGTAACCAGGGTGGGGCCTACAAAACAATGCCAGAGCTCCAACTGTTTAATGATGAAAAAGGCCACAAGGCCTAAACATAATCATCATTATATGAAAGCGCATACAGTGCCAGATTGTACAGCTCCTTTTCTCTATTTTCTAGTCCACCTCCAGTGATCAGCACCTCACTGAAAGCTTTGGTGTGCGTTACTTTTTCTCTTATATGAATAGAGACTGGTGCCACAAAAGCAAAAACCACTATAGTCTTCACCCATGCATCCCAAATAACACAGGCATCATACTAGAAATCCTGGAGGTGGCATGACGCAGAGCAGATAACTACACCATTAGATAACCAGACAGCAGTGAGGCTGCGAAGCACAGAAAATAGCACAAAAACTCCATGAATTCAGCAAGACTACAAAACCACAGGGACGAGAAGATACAGTGGGTTTATATTCTAACAAGCCTCGCAACATGGCAGTGGTTTCCTCTCCTTCAGTGTCACTGAGTAGCTGTGCTCACATTTGTCAGTCATGCATATGCATTACCACCGTCTCAAGTGAGTCTTTCCCTGAGTAGAAAGCTCCTCGTTTTAAAAGATGTGACATCTCGAACTGGACTGTAAAGAGGGAATGAGATAATGAAGCTCATCCAGGCAGCCTGAGAGCTGGTGTTTGCAGGGAGACTTAAGGGCAAATCAAATTACAAATGTGGTTGATATGTGGGTTAAACATAGCCAAAAACACCCAGCAGATAAATTATACCATAAATGTTGCCATTGCTAGCACAGTGTTGGAAAAATCAATGAGGGTTTGTTTGGTTTTTTTATTTTATGTTGCTCTTTTTAGTCTGCTCAGGAGACAGCACTTAAACTGTAAAAGACTGTTTCGCTGTCTGCAGTATAATTGTCCTGTCTTGTTTTAGAAAGATAGAAGCAAAAAAGAAGGATTACACCTGGTTCCTGACTTACTGGCTCAGTAGTAATAAGAGTAGCATAATACAAGCACAGCTCACCATCGGGCCTGATTTCCATGTTTTTTAGACACTTTGTTAGAACTGTCCTGATTCTGAAAAGTTGCACCGCACTTTTTTTTTTTCCTTATCTCTCTCCCCTCCCTTCAGTATGATCTATAGGACACACGACCTCTGCATCGTAATCCTAACAGAGAAAGGGAGCATTTAAAAGAATTAGGACACAGCTGTGTGTCAATGGCAGAGCGCAGGAGGACACTATGCAATGCGAAACCCCCTCTCAAACCCTTCGTCACCTTCGCAGCCCCTGTTTCCACTTCCTCCTGTGTCACTCTCAGACTTTCCACCTCTATTTCCTTGCCGCTGATTCCAGGTTCCCAGTACTGGCAGAGGGAGCCTACCTCCCCCCCCATGCCAACTATGCATCCTGTGTCTGACAGATGCCAACTCACCCGGCCGCACTGGTCAGCTGAACACAGATCCAGTTTCCCCCCTTCTTAATACTCCTAACAAGCCTTTTCCCTCTGCAGCCAAGTGTCAAGCCCACCAAAGTCACCGAACGGGGCGGCTCTGCCCTCAACGCACATGGCAACACAACAACACAGCAGGGGAGGGGGGAGCACCAGCAGAAACACCCATTTTTTTCTTTGCAAAGTTTCTCCTCATTTACAAAAGATGAGATGCAACTTGATACCAAGCAGCATTCACAAGATGGATACCTCATTATATTTGCATGGTTTATTTTTTTTTATCGCTCTTCCAGCAAGACGATGAGAAGTACGGAGGATGACATATGGTTTGGTGCCATTTTCAATACTGGGATCCATGGGCAGAACAAAATGACAGGAGGCTGACAGCCAAGTAATAGCCTAAAGAGCATACTGGGCAGAATTATCACCGCGTAAACAAGAGCTGTTCAGATGGGATGGGTTTTTTGCAAGCAGAATTGAAGCTACTTTGATTTCCAAAGGCCTGATTGTATTTCAAAGTTTATATTATGTTTAAAAAAAAATTAAATAAGACGGATAGTTTGATTGGGCAGTTCAGACCTAATGAAGACAGTCTGCACTTGAGATGACTGGTGTAATTTCAGTAATGTGATATACAAAATATAGATCCAACACAATGCAATTTACCATAAATGTTATTTTTTTATGCATATTACAACATAACTGCTAATATTTTTACAGGTATCTATGTATATATATATATATATATATATATATATATATATATATATATCTCTATATATTATATAAATATTTTCAGATTTG
>JAQMCX010000003.1:14567666-14650879 GCA_029814765.1 Acanthurus leucopareius | reverse complement strand
GCTATATATTTATATATATATATATATATATATATATATATATATATATATATATATATATATAATATAAATATTTGCAACTTTGTACTTAAAAAAATAATCAAATCAGTGTTGCGTGGAGTATAGTTTTTCACTATTATGTAACACTCTTCACCAACTCATTTTGTTAGATTTAGTTTACATATTTTAGAATTCATTTATCTGGGCAACAGATTTTTGAAAACTAATGTGATTGCATAACCACAATATGAGTCTAACGAATATCACACAAAACAAAAAAACAAGAGAACATAAAGATGTGCTAAGAAACAATCCAAATACCCAACATTCAACCCTTAGAATATTCAGCGTGGTGAAGCGAGTAAAGTTATTTTCCACACAGTTATTGTCAGTTAAGCATGATGACTCCCTGCCCCGTTCCCTCTTGTCATAAAACCAAACAGAATTGGGCAGAAAAAGGCCAAGGCTACCAAAAGGACATGACAGGAGAGCAGCAGGAGGGACACGGCTCATCCACTGGACACAACCCAAACACATCAAGGACAAAGAAGTTCACCTCGCTTTCTCTTATTTCCATCCATCACTGTCACAAGATCCTCTCTTCAAACCCTTTGCATTTAAAGCTAAGCACAAATAGGCACTGTCACAACCTGCCATTACATAATTTTTGTAAAAAAAAAATATCAAAATATCTTCTAATTCCAATCAGGCCTTGCTAAATAAAGCACTATAAGCCATGTTTTGCACATAGAACAACATTTACTTTTTCACTGCCCCTCTTTTCAGCCAGGGGACCACTTGCACTACACACAAGTGTGTGACTCACATATGAAGCAGGCTTTAATACACATGTGAATCAGCCATGATTCACCCTTAATGCAGGCCACCCCAAGCAAAGTAATGGGCAGTCACCTTTTTTTTTTTTTTTAGTCCTATTTCTATATTAGTCCTGCGGAGAGGTTAGATTCATTATTTCCACAAAGGCATTTAATGTGCAGCAGAAACACAGTGCGATCACCACCACTGGAGAGCAAGAAAGCTGTGAAAATAAGGAATGATGTTTCCATGGATTAAATAACGTTTTTGCAGAGTTGTTGCACACACTTTAAAATGAGGTGGCCTTGATGTCAAAGGGTCTGCATGAGAAGTCCCAGTGGACTTCATTAGATCTCACTGGTGGTGGAATGTGCAGGATCATATGTTTGGTTACATGAAACCAGCATAAGCACCCCCCCCCCCCCCGAAACGTCTACTTTCACCTTACAAGCTAGAAAACTGCTGTGGCATTAGGATACTCTTCTGGTGTGTTAAAGGAGAATAAAATGAAAGAATTTCCCTCCTCTCATCCCACCCATCTATCATGCAACACCACCCCCTTCATTCAAGAGTAGGAGTAAGTAAACATGGCCAATGGCTGATAACAATCATATTCAAGGGATGCAATCCTCATGAAGGCACTTGATATCTGTTCAGTGGTGCAAATGATGCAGATGATGGGGAGAGCCATTAGATTCATCTCAGTGGCATGTCAGTGGCACAATGAAGGCCATTACGGAACAAGTCAGGCCAGTGTTACATAAAAAATAATGGATTTTTAATTATATAGGGAGATATTTTATTTCCAAAAAATCTATAGTGGACACAGCAGCAACCATACCTTATTTTTGATGTTGCAATGGCAGCAAACAGTCCACAGATATTTGAGGGTCCTCCATAGCAGGATGATGAAGAGACCCCCAAAAAACGTCACCATGGAGGAGGCGAGGAATGCCCACCACATGCGCTGTCCATTATTGTCGCAGGGCACCTCAGACGAGAACGGGATGACAACGTCTTCCATCTTGGATATTAAGATTGAAGAGTCCGGCTTTATATTATTATTGATATTGCTTGTCCTCATAGAGCTGTCGCTTCCATGGGGAACGGTGCCATCTGCCTCAGCTAGCATTTAGGAGCCTTGGAGAGCCTGTGCCAGCGTCCCCAGCCCCACTCACCAGCCATATTGCTTGGAAAAAAAAAAATCCCCCTCTTCGCTGTAGATTATGTTCACCCACCCGATGGAGTCTCTTTTCTGTATTTTCTAGCAGCCTATGAATTGTTTATTTGTGACAGCGTGAGACAGCGCACACGCGAACCTGACCGAAATAGCGGGTCGGTGTCCCTTAGTGAGAGGCATTTAAATCCGCAATAATGACGAATCTCAGGCGCTTCTCAATCTGAGGGGTTTTCTCGCTCTTTCACGCCAAAAGCCATGGCAAAGACGGCGTCGTTTGCAGCCGTCGAGGCTGCCAGTGATAGCCTATACGCTATCGTTTGGTGGTAAACACAGCGACAAGGGAAAAAAAAATGTTACAGCCTGTTCTCGGCGAGGCGACCTCCCTCAGCCGTCTTCCATTCAGGGATCCCGTCGGTTGGCAGGCGGAGAATCGATTTCACTTTCTTTAAGCGTCAATCGACTGTGAAGGTTTGCAACAAAACGAAAAAAAGAAATATATATATATATATATATACACACACACGCGGAGATCTAATTTATTTCTACAGTTGGTGTTTAGCTGTCACTGCGGTGCCGAAGACTACACATTCTTGCGGGCGTTTTCGTTGTCAATTCTGCGTAAAAAGGACGAGCGCTCGGGTGGATGTCCCCGTCTCCATTCGGTCCCCTGCAGCCCTGGCACGGAGCGGCCAGCTGAGAGCGCCTGTCAGATCCGCTCCAGAGGAGAGCGGGGAGATTTACAGGTAGGAGGGCGGAGCGAAGCGCTAATAATAAAGATGGACAGAGGGCAGTAATACCGCGACGCTGTTTATTCCAAGTGTCGACTGGTCTCCGCTTCTTGGGTGTATAAAAGAGGTAGGCTACAATTGCGCCTTTGCGTGTCTCATGCGCGCCAATGACGCACGTCGCAAAAAAAGGAAGAGGCTTTTTGAAAAGCAACAATATCGATCAGTGATAAATTTAAGGATTAATGCTTGGTGTAAAAACGCTACAGCAAGAGATCAGTCCCCCGCGGGAATGTTGTATTGATATGAGCGGATAGAAAACGACAATAAAATGAGGTTACTTATCATTAACAATAACACTGTCAGTCCCTGTACGGATGTTACTGAATTTTCATTAAGGATAGTGCTCCCACCTTTCCAATTACTGTGTCTGTGGCTTTTCATGGATGTGCGCGCACACACGCACACACACACGCGCGCACATACACAGGGAACGTTATGAATGTCCTCCCCGTTCAATTACTATAATATGCCCACACTTTTAGCTCACATATTAGGTCAAAAACAGGTGTGGATTGGTGATGACGCTGAGGCATGGCTAGCAGTAGTTTATGGATGCTCCTCAAGTAGCCAGCCAGACCAAAGGATATGAGGAAACAGCTGGCTTGAGGCCCTGAATAACCGCTGACCCCTGAGCACCAGACCGGGCAGGTGCACGCAGCCACCTGTGTCACAAGGCTCCAGACTTCTTGGAGGTTGTTTGCAATAAACCCTCCAATAATCTGTCTCCACAAGTCTCTCTAAATGTTTTGAGGAAGTATCAGTGCAATTAAAGGGCCTTCTCCCTTCTGCACTGTGTGTGTGATTTGAGGTGAAGGTGACGTGATCAATATATATCTTAGCCAATGATCCATGAAGTGTGTAAATATGACATTTGATCTGAATCATAAATCATAGAAAAGTAAACAAAGATCTTAGGAAAATGTGTGATTTATGTCCTATGATGGTAATTTATTGTCCGGGAAATATTAGTGCTCCTACAGAAATAGCTGCTGTAACTGAATCTTTTAACCTAGGAGGGGGGGGAGCTGTAAAACACTGAAGACAAGGCAATCTGTAAATTATAGCATAGAATTATGACTGTCTATGCAAGCATTTTGACTTCACATAAAATAGAAGCAGTGCAGGAAAACACTGCTATCCACCACTGGTCGGTATATTGAAAATGAGTTATAGAGCAAAAACAAACTCTGAGCCATTAATTTTCTTACTCACTGATTTTTGCTTGCTTATTTCATCCACATTATTTACATTAAGTTTGCTTCACACTGACCTTCAAGAAACAGCAAGATCCAAATCAGACAAAGCTATTTTTTTAATTCAAAAACACAACTTTATTGCTATATGCAGTGTAGCTTGATTTATGCCCTGTGGTGCCCCTAAACAGCATCTGACCAGCAAGTGCTCAGGCACTTGCTGATCCCACTAAGTGTTAGGTTGGGCCTTGAACGGCAGTCCTGAGATGTCCTCCTGCTGGTAAAATGGTGAACTGTCACATTTGATGCAAATGATGCTGCTCTACCAGAGCCCACAGAGTGGTTCAACTGCCTTTTTAATATAACAACATTACAAAAAAAATTACAATTTATTCTTAAACCAAAGTGAAACTGAACAGGATATTCAGGGCATCATAAAATCAATATTTCCAAAGCCTCATTATAATGAAATGTTGTGGATTCACACAGAAAAGCAAAAATATCTGCATGTTATTTATGCTGAATATTAGTATTCTCAAAATAGACAAATGGGAAATCATTCCTGCAACAATACACATTGGCTATTGAAATTCAATTTCCAAAACAACAATAAGTCCCCATAGACGTCAGAGGTAGTTAGCATCAGCAGAACATGCTACACACATTTTATGTCATAGTAAACCTTGCTCGTGTTTATTGCAGGTCACAGCAGAAATGACTTGAATTGATCATTCCCCATGAAAGGCCAGCTGTTGCCAACTGGTTCCCGTGGGCCGGCAGATCTTTTTTTGCCGTAGGATCCCGGTGCTGACAGATGAGGAGATTTACCGGACAGCAGTCAGGTGGTAATCCCGCAGGACGTTTGGAGATGCTTGATTTAACATTTCGAAGGACCAGCAGAGGGCCGAAGCGCACCGGTTCATCACATCATACAGAGAAATGGGGAGAAGCTACAGCTCACCAGCATGGACTACAAAGATCCTCTGCTGTCAGACTTAAGACTTCTCATGTTCAGTTGAGCTGTCAGCAGCTGTCTTGAAACAGACACCACAGCAGGAGGGCTGGAGACCCTACCCCTTTCTAAAACAGGCAGGAGGCTACATGGAGGACACTAAGAACTGCATGGCGGACGTGCACATACACCTATATCAGATTTAGTGTGAAGTAATTGGCGATCAGAACCTCAAGCAACATTCTCTGGAGATCAATTAGTAACACAACAGTGGCCTTTTCGAACAATGATTGGTCTAATCAATGTACAACTGTAAGGGTTGTGTTGCAGGTGGGGGGGGGGGGGGGTTTGTGGTGGATGTGTTGGCACTGGATGCTCTCTTGCCCCAGTGAACCTGACAGGCAGCTGGAGGGAAGTCATGCACTGTGACATCATTGGCCAGAGGCCCATGTGACCCCTGATGCCAAGCTTGGAGGAAATCACCTCAAGCTAGCCGCGCCCAATCAACCAGCAATATCTGGTGCTGCTGAAGGCAGTTCAATTGCATGAAAAACAACTCTTATTAGATGTGGCAGAATTACAGGAAAAAATGGAATATACTGTACATAGTTAAGTTTTTTTCTGAAAGGTGGACCTAGTATCTGCTTAGGTTTTTAAGTCTGGGCTCATATTTATCGGATTTTTAAGAATTGCACATTTCAGTGCCAGCTGAGGAATAAAAAAAATGTTTTCTGACCTTTAAAAAACATTCATAAAGAGATGTACTCATTTTTACACAATATGTAACAGTTTCATAATGGTCACATGACCATGCATTCATCCTACATCTGCCACTCTGTTTTTTTCAATAAAATGGTTATATTTTACTTAGTAAATAGTTTTGGGGTTTTTTTGTGGGAAAAAAATGCATGATTAACATTTTGGGGAGAATTATTTTTCTCTTCGATTTACTCAATATCTCCAGTTAGCATTAAAATGTGAAATTAAGAGTGATCCAAGGAAATTGGCTGACTTGAAACAACAACAAAGAGAAACTATACTGTAGCAGGAAAGAAAATTCTACTTGTAGATATTTAATGAGGACATATGTAGTAGGTTACCAAATTGAAAAGCACAGGAAATGAAGAATGCATTAAAGTGATTACAAAGGTTATACAATGTAAATCTCTTCTAAAGAGAAATTATGATTCCAGTAACACTACATTGATTAAATTATTTAGGTGACTTATGCACACAGAACCCCTGCTTTAAATTTTCAAGATATTGGGCACCAATGTCGTGTTTTTATCTTTCTTATCTTTCTTTTAGAAATAAGCGTATTTGCATGATGCACTCAGTGTTCTAGTGTGAGGGCAGCACACATTGAACTGTCAGCATCAAACATGATGAATTAATGTAGCACTTCTGAACGACAGGCCGAGCTTTAGGTGTGTATAAACCCAAGAGTGCAGCTGCCTCCCCGGTGCTGAAGCAAGGCCACATCTTTATCACTTATTCTGAGATCCCGGCAGATATTGTCACACTACTTTATCTCAACTCAGAAAGTGATGGCCATTTCATCTGCCACTTTTTCATTTGCTGCTGCTTTCAGCAAAATGGATTCACTTTCATTCTCATACATCTCCGAAGGACGCAGTCACATTTCAGTGAGACATTAAAAGAAAATTTGCACTCAGCTCTGCTTTCATCCTCATCTTTAATGCACAGCCTAAATAAAAGAGAAGACAGAGCATCATATTGTCTCATTTTTTGACTTTTTTTTCTTAGGCATTTCCTAAGAAATCCTTGACAATGTAGTTACCAAACAGAATGTGTGAGGAGAAAAAAAATGCAAATTCAACCATTCCATAGGAAATTTTACAAAGACTAACAGAAACTCAGATTCAGAGTCCATGTTGTGATACAGAAAATGAGTTTTATTCTCATGTTAATGTCTCAACATACAAATCACATTCTTTTTTAATAAAAGAAAAGTTCAATCAGTACCTGGCATCTAGACCCTCGCTAAAAATACAACCATTTCATGTTGTATCCCGCTCTCGCTCTCTATGATAAGCTATCTACTCAGAAAAATAGTAACATTACAGCTTGCTTCTGCTTACTCTTTTAGCCCAATAGTCAAACTTGTGGACCAATTTTCCTTTGAAAAACTGTGCAAGAATAGATCCCTTTTTAATAATTCAAATAAGAAGCGATCCTTTTTGTTCTAATTAAAAATAAAAGGCCATTGATGAAATGTAAGGAACTGATGTGAGAGTTAAAAACGTGAATTAGTTGCAGTAGAAATTATAGTACCTATTCATAGTCTACTGGAAACCTAGGAACAGTTACATGTTTAAGGTTAACAGGTAAACAAGTGCAAAACAGAAATAAAAGGATAAAGTTGCCTTAGTGGATTTTGGCACAATAAGATACAGGATATGGTTTTTTTCGAGGAAGGGCAGAATATTTTTTTTTTTGTCAATATACTTTGCCTCCTGAATAAAAAAATACAATTAAATAACAATGAAAAGTCACTAACATTTAAACAGATCAGAGGAAAATCCTTTAAGATATTACCCTGCAAAATTTTGCTTCATAGTGTCTCTTTTAATGAGTACATTGATAAGTGACTGACAACCAACCACGAAAAAACAAAAATAAACTCTTAAAAAAACATGCTAATACCTGCTAAGACATGACTTGACTGCCAGACGTTCCTAGGCATATGACCTAGTGAAAATACATGTAATATATATTTATATATATTTGTTTTTTTTTTTCTTCAGATGTATCTGCATACTGTATATGTTATACTCTATATTGTTGTTAAATATATGTTAAAGAGATAGAATGATAGTTACACAGTGGTCTGTCTAGCCCTGGAGTGCATTCTGAGGAGTTAACCCGTTGGCCGGTTCTTCGGCCCACCCTCAAAACTTCACCATTGTCATGCGCTCTACGCAAAAACTGGTCTCAAATCAGCCCCTAGGAATCACTGAGCCACTGTTGGGTGAAATGATGCTTTGGATTCTTGAGGAGAGAACTTCAAAAATCCTCTTAAATGTTCAGACTTAGTGACCAGAGGCTGGTTCCAGATCAGGCAGCTTCTCCAAAGGCACTTCCGAAAGGCCCATAAACTGTCCACACACCCAGTTACTATAGAAACACAATGCATAGAGCAAACATCGATGTGTTTTGAGTTTTCACGGCCGTCACTGCTGGCAGTCAGGTTCAGTTAAGACCACAGCTACATACTTCAAGAGGTTTAATGCTTTTTTTTTTTTTGCACTTTTGTGAAGAATCACCATGAGGAATGTGATGTCTGATCCTGGCATTCCATTTCTATAGCATCGAATTCATGCTAACAAACAACCATGATTCAACTCAACTGAAATTGTCCTTACATTTGTGAACAACAGTCTCATTGTTTTCTATCGCACGCGCGCACACAAACACACTCACTTACAAACACAAACACACACACACAATTAGTTGTCAGTCGTCGTCAAATGGGTGCATAATTGTAGGGAAAACCACAAATGTCGCCGGGTAGGCTGAACTTCATTAGTGTTGAGGTT
The DNA here is from genome assembly GCA_029814765.1 of Acanthurus leucopareius. NCBI lineage: Eukaryota > Metazoa > Chordata > Actinopteri > Acanthuriformes > Acanthuridae > Acanthurus > Acanthurus leucopareius. The sequence goes on along the minus strand of JAQMCX010000003.1, from coordinate 14,642,390 downwards.
TGTGTACACAGGGAGGAGGGACACTCATTCAAGCAAATATTGAACACCAATAGTCAGACTTGTGTTTTGACCGTAAACGGACAATATGCAGCATTACAAATACACCACCAGAGACCCTTAGGGAAGACTGAATGAACTTTAACGTCGAGATCCAGTGCTACTAACCTGCTCCGGAGTACATCGGAAATAAAAGGAGGCTCTGATTATAAATCATAGCAAAAGACAAAATAAAAAAATATCAATAATTTACAGAACTAGCTCACTGTAGTGTACCTATTGGTATAGAGTGAAAGGGTTAATTAGTGTTTTGGGGAATGGAGATGAAGGCTGCAGCTTGCTGTAGTGGCAGCCGGTCACCTCTAGGGGCAGCCGAGTGGAGTCCACAGGACTTTACTTTGTTCTTGATCAACTATAGTCATGATCTGAGTGCAAATGTAAGGGAGGGTGCCGCCCTGGACAATACCTGCAAAGAAAAAGGACTCATTGTTTGTGCTGGAAACGCATATTGGGCATTATAAATTGTGGTCTATGAGGTTATTCTCAGATGTTTTGAATGCATACAGACCTGTGAAGAATTTGCTATATTCTTGCTCTATTTTCTGCGCACTTTCAAACTGCTCCTTGGAATGTTTCTGAGATACTTTGTCCCGCAGATAAACTGGATCTCTCTGCTCCCTGTGAAACAAACGGGGACAGTTATTTAAGATCAAAGTCTTTGAGGTAAGAACCAAACAACTGAGACTTCTTGCCTTCCTCAAATTTTGATTGTTTTTAATTGAGCTTTCAATCAGCCAGTGAATAGAATCTTTACTGAAAGGTAGTCACAAATCAGATATACTATGAGGGCTGATTGATCAGTTTGTGGCGTAAGACAGAGAAAAGTGAGTTGTACCTCTCTCCTTACATGCACCTGCAGTTCAACTCTTCAACTGATTATGCAGAAAGTTTGCCTCTGTGCAGTCATTCCTCTCTGCCACATTTGAATTAAGCATCCCACTGCTTTACCATTCCGTAAAAAGGGGGCACCCTCCCCTAGTGTTGCCTACTTGTCCTCTTGGATCTCCTTGGGTGTGCACTTGAGAGAAAGGTAGTGGATGACTGCATGGAGGCTGATATTATTCATTTTTTTAGACAGTGCTGACTTGCAATTTTTTAATTGCCAGGAGGAGAAACAGCGAAAGATTAATAACATCAAACATTCTGCATAATAACTCAGAGATCTGAACTGCACATGCATGTAACAGGAACAGTAAAGCTCATCTCCCTCTTGTTTAGGCCTAATACTTATCAATCACACCTCTATTGTTTATCAAATTGTGCATCTATTAAAGTAAAAATGTGAAAATATCATAAACATACTATAAATATCAAGTGAAGAAGAGAAACAGCTTGTGAACTGAAATACTTTATTTGAAAAGAAAGAAAAAAAACAGACATTTTACCAGCTGTTTGGGATTATGCGAGATTGTGTTGGGATACTTTGACAGACGAGCCAAAGGGTTCATGGTGGGATAGGGAGTGTGAAGGCTAATCCTGCTCCATCCATCCATCATTTACGCACGTTCACACAGGCGGGGTATGCCAGTATACCAGGACAGTGTATATGGTTCAATGAAACTAATACCATAGGGAGATCTCAGTATAGAATCATATAGCGGCTACTTACTTGATCTGCTTGGCGTTTTTGTAGCGGACGAAGACAACAATTGGATAAATGTGAACGCTGTGGAGTCTTTCAATGGCGTGCGGGGCAATGTCGAGCAAGCAGTGACAGCCCTACAAAAAAAGAAAAAGGAAAGAAAAAAGAAGAGGGCTTTTAAAAGCTTCAAACTCTGAGCGTTAGCAGGAATCTTCTCACCCATCAGTATCTAAGATTAAAGTGCTGCGAGAGTGACTTATCCTGTTTTATCTTGACCGAACACGAAGGAAAAGAAAAACTGAGCCCACTTTATCTTTCTGGATAAAATCTGATGAGAAAGAAAGACATTGGCTAAATACCTTATCTGTTATTTCCTTTATAGAAGCAACAGTGGTCACATCAAAGTGGCCACTCCTGCGTTTGTAGTCGATGAAGAGGCAGTCTTTGACGCCCCGCTCAATGGCTTGCTGGGATGCTTTCATCACCTCTGCAGAGATGATAGAAAGTGTGAGATTCATGAAAAGTGCATATAGGACAAAGAGTACATATTCATGAAAGCTGGGGTGCAAAAAAGTCCAACACAACCCCAAAAAATACAAAGTAGATTCACTCTTTATGACTGACAAACATCTGGATGAGGTAAACTCACCCAAGACACATCTGCAGAACTTTCCAGGGGACTCTTTGACCAGCATCTCCTTGACGGGGTCAGTGAGCGGCCCGAGGATGAGTACCGGACGAGGAGAGGTGCACTCCACTTTCTGGACCCGCTGGTATGCCAGGCTCACACAGTCTGACGGAAATAACACACAGATTAGTTAATTATGCTTTTCAGCAAAGATTTCACAAGCAAAATTTGGATGTTTGCTGCTATTTTTAGTCCAAACACGTAAACCTTTTCCCTCACCATCGAGGAAGGGGATGGAGTCTGTGCTGATGGCGTCCAGAGCCACCATCTCTTTGCTGTCTTTGGAGCTGCTGCGCTTGTGTTTCTGTTTTCTCCTGAAGAAGGATCTGCGGGCTGCTGCAGAGAGAGTCTTACTGGAGTCTTCCTTCATTTCTGTCACGCTGTGTCTGCGGTAAAACTCTTGGTCCATCCTAAACCAAACACACACACACACACACACACACACAAACAAAGTATAAGTACACAAACAATGTCTGAATCACTGTTTTAGCATAAAAAGTTATACAAAAGAATACACAAAATAAATTTTATCTAGTAACATTGATGCATGAAAGACACAATAAGAGGACGACAGGTGCAAGACATTATTAAGGAAATTCCGCAACATATGGAAGAGAAATGACATTCCATATAAAGCCTACATTGTAGCAGTACGGCATAGATTGTTAAAGCAGCTGTTACAAAATTTCCACTAGCTCAAAAATGTGTGTGTGTAAGCGTGCATGACATTCTCCACCCACATGTACTTGCTGGGGATCTGCCCCCTCTGGATCTGCTGTGCGTTCTCATCTAGCTGCCAGGCCATCCAGGTCCCGAAGCTGCCCTTTGGTAAAGACTCATCCACGTACAGGATGTCATCCTTCTTAAAACTGAGGTCCCCCTCGGCCTCCCCCACCCGGTCGTAAAGTGCTCTGGTGGGAGGGAGAGACAAAGATAGATGGTCGTGAAGAGTCAGGCAGGACAAGGAAGCACAGAGTTGATAAAGTGAGAGAGGAAGTGAGGTATCAGACAAGAAAGGTGTGAAGAGAACAAGATAAAGTATCAGGGAGATGGAGGGGAGAGTAGAGAAATCTAGAGACAGCACAGGCCTAGCTTGCCTCCTGCTGGAGCTTCATAAGTCAGTGTGGAGCAGCCTATCAGTGACAGCTAGCCCGGCTGAGTGTATTTACTGCTGATGACATCACAAGCCCACTTGCCTATATGACAAGTGACTGCGGCAGCTGCTGCAAAATGTCCCGGCAGACTCACAATAATAAAACGTGACTGTTTCAGGGCTTCATTTTTCCATCCACATTACTGTGTATTTCTATCGGCTTGCAAAAAACGCCATGTGCTTAAACAGGCGAGACGTTGGGTCTGGTTTGTAGTGAGCAGAGAAATTAGATAACCTAAATTTGTGGTGTGATTAGCATCAGTGCAGCCACAGAGTGGATCTAGGACATAATTGGTTAGATGAGAATGATTGCAGCTTGTCCAAAGGGCGCTCCAGTGGTGGTTCTATATATAGCAGCATGGACAGATACGAGGCTGCTCAGGAAATCTAAGTGTGGTAACGAAGCTGTAACTCATTAACACCCAGCAACGATCAGTGTGCGTGTGTGCGTATGCATGTACCTAATATAAAAGCCATCTCCTGGGACGTCTTTGAGAATGCTGAAGTCATCTGGCCGGTGCTGCACCTTGAACGTGACCGTCTCTGCGGGCTTCAGCATCTCGACGTACACCTCCTCTGCCGTCTTATTCTTCATATTCACCGAGTTGTACTGAAAGACAAGAGGCGGTGAGGATGGGAAATGAAAACGCAGAGGACAAGCGAACTTCACATCATGAAAAACAAGACCCACTCGGGTTGAGGAGCAGAGAAATTTGATTGAGTGTTTACGCTCATCTGTGGAATAATTTGTCGTGCCGGTGAAGGTTCAACTGGGCTGCATTTCCTCCAAGCTTTCAGCTGTATTAAAGTCTCACAGTATTGATTTGTGCCATGTATGTGGGGATTAAAATAAACAAGACGGGAGACTGAAGGACAGACTGATGCCGTGTGGCCTGATGACAAAGCTGCGTGGCAATTCAGCTAGCAGGCTCTTTGTGGTGCGGGGCTAAGTGGGAGCATGCCATGAATTGTATATTGCGAGTTTTCAAGGCCCTGGTCAAATCAGCAACAAAGAGCAAGAGAGAGAGAGAGTCAAGGAGCGAGTAAGGGAGACGATCAATTGAGAACAATGACAGGCAGGAAAGAAATGCCAGTGCCTTCTGGCAGTGCTAGAGTCTGCAGTAACAGCAGCACATGGAGCTTTTGCGGCAGAGAGAGTTTAACTTTGAGATCTCTTCAAAAACACTGATATTACACCTACAACTCTTCACTGTCAAAAGAAAATCAACAGCTTTTCCATTTGTGAAGCTGAATAAAACTCCCACTTAAAAAGAGCCGTCTCAGCAGTTACTCATCTGGCTGAATATGTCCTCAAGAGGTGTGAATGTGACAAACAAAATCAGAATTTTTTGCACAATGTATGGGGCAGCTGCTGAAGTGTTCGTGCATTATGTGAAACTCTTACATACATCATGAAAATCCCAGGCACCATGTTGTGTGTTTATGCATGTGTGTTTTTGATGCCCAACCTCCAGAATGAGGTCCCCAGCAAGCAGCCCATCAGATCCTCTGGCAGGACTGTCCTCATCCAGGCTCTCTATGTAGACGCCACGCAGGTTACCACCGCAGAGCATGACCCCCACCTCCACCCCGGGCCTGCGCACCGTCACAAGCCGTGGCTCGCTCATCTTCCTGCTGCCCTCAGATGGCATTCTGGAGGACAAGAAGTTGACAGAAAGCAAGTTACTCCAAATGTTTTACTTGAGTGGGGTTGTTGTCTTCTTTTTTATTAATGTTTGTGTTGAGGTTTACCTGATGAAATTGCGAGGGCTGGTGGTGGGTGTGGTCTGCTTGGAGGAGGGAGTGAGCGTGCCCTCGTCCTGTTCACTGAGTGTATCAATGGTAGAGTGATTGTCGGGGGTGGCGGCTCCACTCCCCTGGGGAGTTGACTGAGTGCTGACTGGCTCCAGACGCGAGCTGCACCAATAATGATAATAATAAAAAAAAAGAAGTTAAAATTAGAAAATATTTGGATGCATCAACAAAATTGCACAACCCAGGCCTCAGGCTTAATGTGTGTCACAGTAGATGAATTACTCAAATGAATTCCTGTATCGTCTCGGCCTGTCAAACAGCTTTATGTTCAAGTAGATAAACTACAGAAGAAAATTTGGATCTTGTGTAACTTTATAAGTTAGCTTCTTTAGAGCTTAAAGAAGTCTGTCCTGCAGTAAAAACTTGGTCTGACCAGACAAAAAAAAAAATCCAAGTCTTGAATGAGACCTAATGAGTTATCGATTGGTATCAAAATTAAAACATATTGCACAAATCATCTCTAGTACACATGCCTTCTTCAGCTGAACTGAATTTTAGGGGAACTCCTGCTCACATATTTACACTGATGCTGTTATATGTTGGTGAATTTGCACTGTACTTTATGAATAATGACTTAAACAAAATCAAACTATAAAGGAAATTTGATAACAGTGTTACCATTTTATAGTTGGTCCACCAAAGAGCATTGACAGTTTTACTTTTTTCATTTTAAAATGTTTAGGCATCTGTTTTTGTCAAAATAAAAAAAAACAACATAAAACAAAAACAAATAATCAGGAGCTTTTCTTAAAATATATGTTATTTGATATCAATTTAAAAAACAGTCAGTATAGGCTGACATAGTATTTAGCTCCAAACATTGTATTTAACTCCAAGTTCTAACATTTTGTTGGACTCAGTCTGGAATATTGTATATATTTAAAGATAACAGCTATACAGTTAATTATATCTTTATTCTTGGCATCTGGGTGAACAACTGTTGTTGCAAAGATTCTTTTATGTTCATTCAGCCAAAAAAGTGCAAATGCAATGAAAATGTATCATCTGGCCTAACTGCTTATAAAAATACCCACACAAATGCATTCAGAGAACACCTGGCCGTGTGAAAGAATATTCATATCCTTGTCATTCTTAAACCGAAACACTTAGTGGAAATGATTCAGGAATCGACCAAGCAGCACACCTGTAAATCTAACCCCACACTAAAACATCTGTATTCTGAAAAAAAAACCCATGTTACCTGGAACGGGAGTGGTTGCCCAGCTGGTACATGTGTGGGTTGTACTGGGCCATGATGGTGATGGTGTCACACTGCTGACCGATGATGAGACGAGCCTGCTGCTCTGTAGCGTTCCGCAAGTTGATGCCATTATACTGATAAAAAGAGGAAAGTCTGATTATGGAGAGAGTTTAATGAAAGTAGGGGAACAGTAAGAGGTAGAAACACAGTATAGCAGAAAGATCTGGCTGCACCCTTTATCATTTTACTTCAGGAGGTGGGGACACTGGCTTGATTGTATTTCTTTAAGACAACCACAACAATTTTGGGCAGCGTTAAACTTGAGACAAGAATTATGAGAACAGTGACACTCAGATGGTAGAAGAGGGGTGGGAATGATCGTCCAACACCTAAAGCATTGCACTTAGAAAATCATGGCGAGGTTACTTAAGAAAAAGTTTTTGTAGTTTAAGGGGGAATGACAGGCATTACCATTGCTAATGAATCCACAATAAAAACTGTGTAGAGAGCAGCTAAGTTTCTGAAAAGTCTTTGTTGGCAAAATTCACTTGTACCAAAAAGATCTCAGTAGCATTTTTTTCTTTCAAATGCTCAAACTGTTTGCCGCCCACAAGAGCAGTGTATGCTCTCTTGATGTGACTGCAATGGAACTTTTAGCTTGCGCAGCCATTTTAGATGTAGAGAAAACACCCTTTGAATGCAGTTCCACTCGTATTAACATACTTGGAACGGTGATAATACTAATGAATATGGTCCTCCACACAGTATATATGTACAGTTGGTAAACAACATAACTGTTTCATTAAAACAAATATAAATTAAGTCAGTTGATGGATCTTTCATTGCTCTGCCTGCTGAAAAAACGTCTTAATTTATGTTGCTTAAAGCTGTAACCTTTTTAAAAATGCTGTAGATTGTTTATACCTCCAATAACTGGTCTCCATACTCCAGTCCTGCCTGGTGGGCGATGCTACCTCCAGTAACTTTGGAGACAAAGATCCCTCCATTCTCCCCACTGACAATGGAAATGCCCAGAGGCTCAGCACCTTTGTGCACGATGACATTGCGGGGCTCCTCTAAGTATGGCCTGGAGGAAAGTAAGAGGGTGTATTAATGAACAGCATCACAGAAAAGCAGTTTAAGGATAGGAGCAAGTAGAGAGGATGATGTGATGGCACGACTGACTGACATATTTACAGCTCTGAAGAGTTAACTTGTTACCCAGACTTTTGCTTCAGTTATACTAAATCATATCTGGTCCAAATAATAAATATTATCAATATGAAGATGAAGCTGTGTTTAAAGTTTGATCCTGAGCACATACTTCCTCTCCAGACCTGTAAATTGATCATCTCTTCGGAGCAGTTTGACACCTGGGTTTACAGAAAGAAACTGGACAGGTCTGAGGCACGGGACAGTGTGTGCAACATCATAAAAAGCACAGGCAGGTGAAATCCCTTCACATGGAGGAGATTTGCATGAACTGTGTGTGTCTTCATAACAAGTTGGCTTGGACATGGCATACAATTCTATGAAGGCAGATAAGAGGAATGGATTGGCAGCCATAGACGAGGGTAAACAGAGTGGTGGTGTACAAACAAGACCATGACCCAGAAGCTCCAGGCTGAATAATAATACCATTGCATAACATACATACTGCAGACTAAAGAGTGACTTGGCTTCAGGCCAAAATACGCGCATGCATATTGACCATGGCGTCATTGAAGGGTATGGACACCGCATGCAATATCTGAGATTCAAGAGGGCTTTTTCGACATGGAGAGAGACAAGTGCAGACATATAAACATAACACTGAGCCTTTGAAGTTCACCAAGTGTAACTAATCAGGTCTATCTTTTTCTTGTTTCCTAAGGCACTAATACTGTGGCATGCAAAGAACTAGCGCTCTGAAAATCCAACCACGCTGTTGTGGAGGGCGAAAAAAAAAACCTCACAAATTCTCTTTCTGCATTCCATACGGTGCATGTAAAACTGCACGAGGCTATTCTGCTCCTGTGTGTTATCTACCCAGCTGCAGGGAAGCATGTGAACGACGTGAAGTTGGGGTAAGGGTGGGTGGGTGGGTGGGTGGGTGGGGACATTCCCTTGACTTTAGCACTGTGAGGAAGAACGAACCTGAGGCTCCTGAGAGAGGAGAACCTCGGCCTTGCAGCCAGAGGAATCCTTAGAAAAGATCGATTACGGTAAAGAGATCTGAAAGCGGAAGGTTGCAGAGAGGTGGGAGGAAGATAAAGAGGAGAATGGAGGACAGATATTTCATACAGAGACAGCAACAGTGTAAAAGAGTGAGACGTGTTGGTGATACAAAATGGGACAGAATCGTTTGAGGTAAAGAATAACATAAAATTTAAAACATATCGGCAGATAACTTCCTCACTTTTTAGAAACAGCAAGAGGCTTCCATAAAATCATTAAAAAAGAGTTTTAATAGGATTTCAATTGGAATTTCAACTAGGGATTGTACAGCTCTGACCATTAGAGACCTGTTGCCTGGCAACACCTTTTGAAATAGCCTAGGAGGATCCCTGAGGGCGGACGCAGGCCATATCATATCCCCTTCTAAAGTGATCCATATGATCATACTTTCCATCATTCACCCAACATCCACACCATTTATAGAGCCACTTTTTTAACATCCCATCAGTCTCATCAACTTGACACCAATAACAATCATCTGATTGGTGTTCTGGACAGGTCAACTCTGATAAATGATTTCCATTTTGCTAATGTAAATGAAATTTAGTCAAAAACGTGTCAACACGCTCATTTACCAGCAGTCAGTGAAATCACAGCAGAAGAGACACGTCATCCAGCAGAGCATGGACGGCTAATATTGACCAAAAAATTAGCCGAGAGCACTCATTACCTGTCTTTCCTGCGTTCCCCTATTGGCACAGGGCTGACTGAGATCCGAGGTAAAGTGGAAATGGAGCCTTGTGATTGGCTGCTGGCAAACGAGGAGGTCTCCAGATTGAGAGGTGATTGTGGAGGTGTGATGAGACTGGGACTGCTACACTCAGAGTGTGAAAGGGAGCCTGTATTTGGGATTTTAAAAAAAAAGAAAGAGAGAATAAAGGTGTGTGAAGTCCAAGATGACATTTGCATCTTACAGGAATACAGGCTTCTGGAACACACTGACATCTGAATACAACCACATTCCCACCATTCTGTGATACACACAGCTTTTATAAAAGGGACGGCAAACACCTCATCTCACTTGTCTCACATCCACAAATATTCTGCTACTTAACTTTTAAAAAGGATATTGACAACTGAGCTGCCTGTTGGCAGTTTTTTGAATTTGATTTCTACAAACATAAGCTTAGTTTAATTTAGAAAGCTTGGAAGGAAATTGTTTTTTAAAACTTAGTCAAAATTAAAATGTGATTTTAACCACTTGAAAAGACTATTTACACCCGGACACATCACTTTACTGTGTGATGATTATCTGACCTCTACGGATGCACATTAATACAAATGCAGAGGAGACATAAGGAATTGGTGTTAATCTAAGACTTTAGAGACTGGAAGTCTCAAACTGGCTAATTTAGGTGATTAAATTAGATTTTCATATCTAAAAAGGAAATATAATCTATTTTCTTTCACTAATGCTGTAAAACTTCAATTTAAAACTGTGATCTTGCAACTCAGTTAGCCTGACAAAGAAAAAACAGGCCTGGGAGGATCGGCCAACAACTTAAAAATGATGGCCAGACATACAGCTGCTGCTTTGCAGCTTGATCTAAGGGGCTCTTCGGTATTTTAATACTCATGCAGTGAGTGAGCACAGTACCTCTGTCTGACCCCAGCATGGAGCGGGGGTAGCGTGGAGTGGAAGGGATTTTGATCCTCTCTGTGCGGTACTGGACATTATTGGAAGAACCTGGCAGAGGGATGAGATGAGACGGAAATGAAAGCTGTGACATAATATCCAGAAAGAGAAAGGGCCATGGAGTCGGTGACCTTAAAGTGTGTGTATGAGTGCGTGCGTGCCAGACTGACCGAGCCGTGCGCTGGAGGGCAGTGAGTTTGTACCGTGTGAAGCTCTGCTGCTGCGTGATGATGAGGATTCGGAGTAGTCGCTCGTGCGCTTCTGCTGGCTCAGGTCCAGGCTCAGACGACCCTGGTGTTGTGGGCTGCAAAGAAAAAGAAAAAAAAACATGCCTTAGGAGACTTTCATGCAATTATGCATACGATGCTCGCACAATTATTTACACATGCAAGATATCTAACAGGTCAGAGTAATTGAAACTGGTGGGCTGCGCTCAATCATAACTGCATAATACGAAGGAAAAGCAACAGAAGTAAATCATTTTCTTCCAAACCCTAAATTACATTATGCGTTTTTGCCTTTGGGAAACAGGCTAATTAAAACGTATTAGTCATCCTAACAGGCCACGGCAGATACACTGAACCATCATTACTGACATTAACCACTGGTGGAGGAAATGAGGAGGTAACCTGGTGTGGGTGTGCTGGTGACATATCTGGGAAGCGACAGATGGACAGTTGCTGGTATGAACGCGGTGACTGCGAACGGTGTACACTGGATTCCTCATCACGGCCGTCACTGCGGGGCAAGGAGCCAGACCCCGATGGGCTGAATCTGACAGAGCACAGACACACCATAATTTTAGAGAGATGGAGGGGGTCTGTGATTATTATGGTGAGAGCATGTGTGTTTGCGTAAACATTGAAAAACTCACTAGGAGGTAGGGTGCCATTGTAGACTGTGGGGACGAAGCCGACGCTGTGCCTGTGGGAGCGGCTCGGGGAGGAACGCAGCATGTCCCTTGGCTCTGGTGAGTGCTCGTCGTTAGAGTAGCTCTGAGATGAATGACAGAAACAAACGGTTACCTTTTTCCCCTACAGCGATATAAAAAAAAAAACCCCAAAAACAAAAAAAACACCATTATGTGTGGGGAGAAATCCTCCTCCCTTTGCTGGAGACAAGTAGCATAAGAGAAAAATGACAGAATGAACATCCCACAACAGTAAATTGGACATTTACCCCCCCACCCCCCACTCTTGCTTTTCCATCTGTGCTTCGGGGGCCTGAGGAGGAAGCCAGGCATGGTTGTCTGAGCCCCAGGCACTGACTCAGCTCCTGGGCTGGGTGGCTGTACCAGTGCAGAGGCATCAATCACTCCGACACGCTGGCTAAGAGGCAAGTCCCAGAGGCATAACTCTGATGGGGCTGTAAATTCTATTACAAAATGGATGCTTTGGCCCACTGGGATGATTTGAAATGCTGGTCCCATTCTGAATTCAAACGCCAATGCATCATGTTCCCATCTCTTTATTAGAATAGCTTCTATTAAAACTGCTTTGAACTGATGAAGTGAGCAAAAGAAAATTTTCAAGAAGGAAAAAGCGCCACATAAAGACTCTAGATTCATTTTTAAGTCTCAAATTGACTTACTTGGAAAGTGGGAAGAGTGATGGTCTGAGGGGTCATCCTGCGTCGAAGGGCGGGGGCAGATTTAGGGCGCGGCCTCTTCACCTCTGGCTCTTCCCCTCTGGTTCGGCCGATGTCCTCGTCACATGACTTTCTCGAGGTCAGGACCTTGCCATCCAGGAAATAGTGGTTTCCGTTTCTGTCTCTTTCTCGCTCGCTCCTCTCTCTGCTCTCCCCTGCTGCCATGGAGATGGCAGCCTCTCCCTTGCCATCCGAGGTGATGGTGCAGTCGGAGGCAGAGCTGCTTTGATGCTTGTGTTTGAACTTAAAGGAGTCACTGCGAGTGGGTGGGGTTGGGGGGGTTGGGGTAGGGGTTGATGAGGAGGAGAGGGACTCTGTTTTCGAAGGCTGCGGGGAGTGGGATGCTGCAGCTGCGGCTGCGGCCACGGCTGCAATCTGATTGGCTGCCATGTACTCCATCTTTGAGGAAGGTGTTTCGGGGCGTTTGAAAGTGTCTGGGTCGAAGATGGACTTCCTCTGCTTGGGTGATTTGTAGATGGAGAGCTGGGCTGATGCTGTGACCGGACTGGTGTTATCTGGTGCGACAGACATGCCCCCCACCATCATCTTGGGCCATGTGCCTCCACTGTGCTTCTTCTCCAGGGTTGTCTCCATGGTGATGCAATCCGAGGGAGAAACAGGGTCGAAGGGCAAGGAGGAAGGCGCCTTAGTGTAGGGGCAGCACTCTTGGAAAGCACTGGGCCCGTAGCGGCCGGTGCCCAAGTCAGAGGCCGGCCGGAGGCTGGTGGCATGGAGGGAACCTGTGGAGAACGGCTTGCTGATATCCCCGAACACCTCATCAGATTCACCTCTGACCTTCCTCCTCTCCCCAGAGATGCTACTTGTGCTGGTGCTTCCCACATCGGGGCAGAAGATGTCAGTTTGAGTCGAACTGTTATGTTTGAGGTTGCGGCTGTTCCGGGAGTGAATCTCGGACAGCTGAATGCGCCCGTTGGACTTTTCCGATGACTCACGCAGACTCTCAAAGATGTTCTGGCCTGATGTGCTGTGAGGGAAGAACTGTGGAGAGGACAGAGGAAGGAATCCAAAACAACAAATGTTAATTAGTCCAAGTTTTTTATAAACAATTACAATGGAAATACTTTTAATGATTCAGTTTTCACGAGTCATACAGTTGAAGTTGTAAAACTGCTATGTAGGTCATGCAAAAGTAGAGAGAGAGCTTGTGACGATTTGCAGCATAGGTGAAGTAAAAAAAGGAGCTCAGGAAGTGAGATGAGTGTGGCCCACCTTCATGAGAGAGAGGCTAAGAGAGTCCCTGCAGCTCCTCAACAGAGCCTCACACTCTGTCACAGATTTGTTATCCAGAGCAATGCCATTTATCTGGGGAGCACAAAAAGACACTGGAAATAAGGGCAGGTCCTTCAACACTGAAGCAATACACGTTCGTCCTTTTGGTGTCCCTATGAGGCTTGTGTGTGTATCTCGTGTGACAGAATAATTAAAACAGATGTATGTCTATAAACACAAACAGGTTACATACTGTATCTCCTGAATTGAGAAATTCAAGAAAGAGTGCCTGATACGTGTCTCACTCTGCTGCTGCGGTGGGAAAACAGTAAGAAATCTAGGCCAGCACATTTCAGAACCCTCACGTTGCAATCCGCATATTTCCATCACAATGTTCTTGACTTATGGGATTTTTTTTTTTTTTAAACAGTTGGAGTTATTAAGGAGCAAAGTGAGTTATGTTTTATAGCCGAATTTGATAACAAAATAACTTGAGGAAAGAACTTTATGCTTCAACATGGAACAAGTCTGATACATTTTATTGTGCATCTCTGAACTCACCTCTGAGCCACTACCAACATTCAGTTGCACCCTGATGCATATTTTATAGCCGATTCAGCACTCTGGACTCTTTTTTTTTTCCAAACTGAATTAAGCATTTAATAAGTTGTACATAACCTGATACGCTTGTGTGATTAACGTCCACAAGGGCACGATCAAATACGATACTCTCCCACGATCAAGATCTCTTAACACATCATCTGTACTTACCATTGCTAATTGTAGTTGCAGCTGAGCTATCATCTGGCATATCAGCTCCCTGGCTACAAGAAGGAGTCTGCTACGGTGAGCAGAGATATTTAAGTGCTCTAGGATTTGAAAGGTAATGCACAGGTTTCACGCTTCATCTTAAACTAACGAGGGAGTTAAGGTTTCTGCTGCTACTGGCAGATTAGCATAAGAGACAAGGTCACTTTTCAAAAGATCGAGATAAATATGCACAGTCCCATTTCTCACATTTGCCTTTTCTCTTCCACTCCCTCAAGTGAGGGTGTATTGCAGCAGTGTATGTGAGGACAGCTCCACCTAGCCCTCTAGAGCTGCAAGTTTTTGGAGGATTAAATCAAAGCAGGAGACTTTTCTATTTCTACTTCACATACTCAACCAAATCCCACCTTATCTGGGGTTTGGAGTGTGGATAGTGGAATGGAACAAGGCCTGGATTAGAAAGCCAAAAGAGCCTGTGTGAGCCGTGGTGTGGAGGGAGGGAGTATTAAAAAAAAATAAATTAAAAGAGGATTTCTCAGAAGCTAACAGAGACTCACAGCGATCAGTCTGTCTCCAACTGTGAGAGAACCTTCCCTGGCTGCTGGACTTCCCTGAACAATAGCGGTGACGAACACGCCGTTCTCCAGACCGATCCCGCTGTCTGAGACACAGAGGAGACAGACAATAAAACATTAAATAACACTGAGGCATAAACAGCCACGAGGCATTTCAATTTATTTATAAGTAAGCTAAGTAATCCAGCACTCAGACGTACCTTTGTGTCCCACGAGGTTGATGTGAACGGGAGTGACGAGCCTTCCTCCCAGAGACTTCCTTCTTCGTACCACCATGTTAATCAATCCTCCGCCGTTAAGAACAGCCTTCACCACCTGCTTCCTGTCCTTATTGGTCAGGTCGATGTCGTTAATCTTCAACAACCAATCATTCACTCTGAGAACAGAAAGAGAAAGGAGAGAGGAGGCATTTGATAAACTGTTGGTCCAGACAAAAATACATGGGATAGCTCCTTGAGGCGGCTCATACCTTAATCTTCCATCTGCAATACTTCCTTTGTCCACCCTTGTAACAAATATTCCACAATCTCCTGGTAAATATGGATCATTTACCCCCTCCGCGATATCAAACCCAAGTGCCTTCAAATCCATGTCATCCTGTTTAAGGCAACAACGTAAATGTCAGTAAATTCATTCATTTTGACAAACCTGTTTTAATAACATTAAGTTTTGGCAGTCTTTACAGCTCTACTTGCTCTCTCTCAGGAGACTTGCACATCACAAAAACACTCTCAGTAATAAGAGCTGAGCACTGCTCTTACCCTGTCTTTCTCAAACTCCACCACCTCTGTCTCCCACTCCAGGGAGTCTGTGTCGATGGCTGAGTCGTGAGAGCTGTGGGCCATTAGCTGACAGAACCGGGCCTCCTTCTCCAGCTGGCTCTCCATCTTCTCCCTTAACAAAGGAAGACATTGCACACAGAGTCAAAGGTCAGTCACTGGGGGATGGATGGCCCAAGACAACAGGAAGAAGAAACTGCACAGAACCAGTCTGCAGATTGGACATTACAGGGAGCATCATTGTGGATGAAGACTCCAGCCTAGTTTGCATTTACAGAAATGAAATAACATGCAGAAGTTTACAAGTACATGTTTTGACCTTTTTTTTCCCGAGTCAAATTAGATTAAATTTTTTTTTTAATCTCTTTAAAATATTTTGACGTCCTTTCTCACACAAGAAACACCTTCTGTTTTGTGGTTTAGGGAATAAAATTTGTATTACTCAAAAGAAATCTAAAAGTAGAATGCACACAATGGGCCACTGTCACTAAGATATATGGTGTCCTACTGAGGCATGCCTTAAGGGTAGCTGTGACATTAAAACCCCAATTTTACATTGTTCTTTATAGAGGATAGGGTCAAAAACTCTCAAAGTCAGAGCATACTGCAGACTCTATACGGTGCTTTGCTTGTCATATACAATTTAGCCAGCAGAGGGAGCATTTCTATGCAAAATAAACACGTGTATATGCAGGGAAGCTGAGACAGTGAGGAACCAACTGCATGTGTGTGTCCAAAACACTGCTGCTTTTTCAGGATTACACTTTTAATCTGAGCATGAGGAAATGGCGCCAGGCAAACAACTGAGCTCCATGATGTCTCCAAAGGCAGAGTATCACAGCTTACACCCTGCCGCACACTGAGTGCAACAGCTTATAGAGACAAAGACAGAATGACAACACCAAGCTGGCCGAGTCGAAGCAATGTTGAAGGATTTTCTGGGATTGTGTTTGTGTGTTTCCTGTAATTTTCATCATTAAAAAAGGTTTTAGAACCAATTTGAAAACTCACTTCAGTTCTTTGAGCTCTCGCAGCGCATCGTTCTTCTGTTTCCTCATATCATCCAGATTTCGCAGGGCATCGGCCAGATCGCTGACGGCCCGATCCCGTTCCCTGCGCAGGTTATCACACAGAGTCCTAGGAGAGAGAGAAGGGAAGAGAGGTGGCAAGAACAATGTGAGAAGAATATTTAGAAGAGCAGGTATTTTTGTTATTTTTATCTATGATCTATGACTTTCCGTTGGCCCTCCAGCTCTGTCAGCGGATCTCTTGATAAATCCATACACAGACTGACCTTATGCTTTCCCTCTCCGCCACAATCTTGTCCCTCTCTTGAAAGGCCCAGTCCCGTCGACATTTGGCCACCTCAGCCTCCTGTGTGGCCTCCTTCAGTTCCTGAGACATGGCCTCGTACTGTTTCCTCAGCACCTCAATCTCTTTATTGGCTCGTTCCATGTCCAGGGTGGCCGAGTCTTGTTTCTAAGAACATTAAATATAAATAAATTTCATTGTTAATTATTAATTCCATTTACATTTATTACAATATGCAAGAGTTTACAGCATCCAGTGTGAAATTACTGAATACTAGAAGACAGTAAATGTGGAGATTATTCAGATGTGTGACTTTTAAAAACAAATCATGGCTAATGATAAGTATAAAGGTTTATGTGCATGTGACCTGCAGAAAGACTGTTAAGAGGGCCATCTTGTGGACACACAGAGGTGTAACCAAAATCCTCTTAAGGGTCAGTCCACTGACAAGCAGTAATCCACCAACTGACAGCTCCCTGGATGCACTATGCTCCTTATTGTGTGTCTAACCTTTGACTTCCTGCTGTCAGATCTAAGGTGTGGAGTATTTGTTACCTGTCTGGCCTGATAGTACTCTCGGAGCAGCTGATCCCTTTGAATGATGGCCTCTGTCCTCTCCTTGCGGGCCACATCCCTCTCCTCCCGGACCATCTCGATGTCCTTGCAAGCCTGGCTCAGCTCCTTCTGAGCCTCAGCCTTGTCCTTCACCTCATGGCAGTACTTCTCCAGCAGCTCGTTCCTCTCGCAGATGGCCCTGTCGCGGTCCACCAATGACGAGTTCAACTCCTGTCACACCACAAAGAGGGCGTAAAGGAATCAGGACATCTCAACACTGTGACTCATTAATGCAATGTGAAAATAAAAATATTTTAAGGCCAATGCAGAGTTATCCAACACTAGTTAAGTTTCCCTTTTGACTGTCAACACAAATGTTCAGAAAAGTTCTTCCAAAAAAAGAGACTTTGGAGCTGAACTAGTTTTTATGCAGTGTCATGGGTAAAAAAAAGCCCTTTTATCCACTGACTGAAAAGTAGATGCATGGCCAAAGTCATGAACAGACAGACTAAAAAATCTGCGAGGTTGATGTAAATTCTCACAAAGGGAGAAACTTTGCTCAGTAAATGTCAGCATGACAGGAAACCTCTCTGGGAAGCTGTGACTGATGAATAACAGCAAGAACATTTTTATTCCAAAGAGCTTTATATCCATCTTTTGAAAATCATTTCTTTAAAGGGAATAGTTTAAAATTTTGGAAAATGCATTTATTCACTTTCTTGCTGTTAGATGAGAGTTAGAAAAGAAAATCAACAGCAGTCTGCAGTAAATATGCAGCTGGAACAAGCAGCC
Organism: Acanthurus leucopareius; assembly: GCA_029814765.1. Classification (NCBI taxonomy): domain Eukaryota; kingdom Metazoa; phylum Chordata; class Actinopteri; order Acanthuriformes; family Acanthuridae; genus Acanthurus; species Acanthurus leucopareius. The sequence continues at coordinate 14,624,384 of JAQMCX010000003.1, read as the reverse complement.
AACTAGCTGAGTTTAGCATACAGAAACTACTGGAAACAGGGGAAAGCCACTTACCTATCTCTGTCCAAAGGTAACAAAAACTGTCTACCAGCACCTTAAAAGCTCACTAATTAACACTTCATATCTCGTTTGTTTTGTCTGTGCAAACACTATAGTGTAAAAATAAACTATTAGCTGTCTAACGGGGTGTTGTGTGCCGGATTAGCCATTTTCCCTTTTTCTAATATAAAATAATGAGGCTTTTAGCTCCAGCTACATAATTACCATAGAGACATACTGCTCTTCTCATCTAACTCTTGGCAAGAATATTAGCTAAACATTAAACTTATTGTATTCCTTTAAGTTTTTCATGAATCAAATTTTGTCTATAGGTTGTATATATCCAAGCCAGGGAGTAAAAGTTTCATCATCATGTCATTCTTGAGTTTCTGCTTAATGTGATCCAAAATATTTGAAATTGTTCGTTTGCCATATGTTGTAAGTGTAGTCTCAAACCTGTCTGAGTGCCTCCAGCTCCTCACTGGCCACCACCCTCTCCGACGAGGTGTTTTTCAGTCGGGCCTCAGCTGCTTCCAGCTCTGTTTGCAACTTGTCCAGCTCCTTGATCACCTGGTCCCGCTCGCTCATGATGAGGCGATACTCGTTAAACACCGAGTCCCTCTCCTCCTTGTACTTCTCGCAGTCCTTGGCTGCCTTCAGCTGCAGGTTCTTGTAGCGTGTCACCTCTGACTGCAGGCGCTCCATCTCTCTCTGCAGCTCCTTGTTCTGAGCTGAGGACTTGTTTAGCTCCTGCTGCACCGAATCAAACCTGGAAGGGCATAGGAACATGAGAGTGCTTTGGTGAAATATTTTATGGGATGCACGTATAAAATTATGCTGTGCTGGCTGCAGCCCAAGTGTAGCTCATATCAGCACTGGTCCTATGTACAGGTGCTGGGTCATTAGCTTCCCTGCTACACTGAATGAAGACCATGAAACCAGTCCAGGCCTGAACATAATATCTGCTACATATCCATATCAAGTTACATTCTCTGAAATATAACAGTGCTTTTTTTAATCTCATGTTTTGTTATCGGTTCGCGTGCAGGTGAGAATTGCTTTCACCTCCTCATCGAGGTGGAGTACTGCTGCTGGTAGTGCATGGCTGAGTCTCGCTGTTTGAGCAACGCATCCATTTGCTTCTGCAGCCTTCGGTTCTCCTCCTCGGCCTGCTCCAGGCGGCTCAGGTCTGTGTTGTGGTTAGCCACCTTCTCGCTGTAGCGCTTGCTAAGGGCATCATACTCCTTCTTTACTCCCTCCAGCTTGTCCATAGCGGTGTCGTAGAGTTTGTTTAACACCTCTGATGAGCCCTTCTCTCTCATTACCTGGTGAGGACAACGGAAGTCACATGATATATTATTATTAAACTATTAATTGTGTTGGAAATGTGGATGCCATCAGATAAAATGGAACAAAGCCTGTATTTGCTGTGCCACACCTTAGCAGCAGATGGCATCAATGTGTAGGCAGTATTCTATTTTTACTGTGCAAACAAATCCTGTGCCAGGAAAAGAAAAAAAAGGCTTTTTTGAAGTGCAAGTGCAATTAAGCATGGAACTGAAACCCAAAAATTTGGCCTGCAAAATGAACTGTTTTATGAGTCCTTATGAGTGTGTCCTTCAGACTGCATTATTCATGTCCTGTGAGACTGGATGTCTCATTATCGCCGGTCTTGCTGATATAGTCCCTCCTGATTCCTGACAGAGCTGCTCTGACCTGAGGGCTTCATTGACCTCAGCCACATACACTGCGAACACACTGATCTTGTAGCTACATGGGCTGGGTCAGCGTGCCCTTTGCCCGAGCCAAAGCCCTTTCCTTCTAAGCTTGCCCTTTTCAGAAATGCTCTGTGTGCACTTCCCTCTGCTTGGCTGCCCTTAGCCACAGCAGCGTTCCCATGGGTGCTGTGTGGGACAATACTGTACACTAGTCCAATACTGGTCACAGCATCCTTGTGCTATTTAGAGCAAAGGATTCAGTGCATGGAAGACAGCAAGCAGTGTAGTTTCATGTCGGAAAAAATGCATGACTTTGAGATATAAAGAGGTGAAATCCCTTCAGCACTTTAAAATGAGTGATGCTGTGGCAAAGGAACAAGCAATCTGATTTTGCATATTGCCTTCAGCATCTGTTCTCTATCTCTCAGTAAATCCCTAAAGGCCATTCATGCCCTTATAACATCTGGGCAGCTACAGCAGACACCCACACACACACACACCCACCCAGTGAATATTACCTGCTGTTGCTGCAGTCGGAGGTCTGCCAGCTCTTTCTGGTCTTGACCATGCAGTCGCTTAAGCTCCTCGCAGTTCTGTTTTAGGTGGTTGTGCTCGCGGACAAGTTGGGCATTGTCCCTCCTGAGAGTCTCCATCTCCTCCTTTAGCTGTGTCTGTTCGCCCAAGACACGGCTGTGCAGCATGCTAGAAAAAGGATATGTGTGTGTTAAGTATTTGGAGATGAATCACACATGTAAATGTACATGACAGAGAGCAACTTTTGATGATATTAAGTTAACAGAGGCTTACAACCCAGCAAGAGAATTACGTAGAAGATGTGCTACATGTAAAACGTGTAAAAAAAAGGTCATTGCAGACACCGTTTAGTTTATGGACAGTGTGTATGAAGGGGAAACTATCTGTAGGTGCCTCTTTCACTGATAATAAATGTAAAAACAGCAAAACACAAACTTTACACCAGAATTAGATTTTTTATTAGAGTGTTTCTGTGTGAAATATCTTTATTTTATCTCACTTGATACTTACATATTTACTTGCTTCGAACATGTTGGGAAATATTTGAACTTGCTACACTATTACAGCTATTACACCATATGATCAGCTCCTACGCTCTAGAAATTTTGCTTTGGCTTATAAGCTGTTCGGATGAATTATTCAATCACATAAACGTCTCTATTTCCAAGCTTTTAAAGCTATGCATGTTTTTCTGTTGTAGTACCAATTCCCCGTTAAAGCCAGCTGTAGCTCTAAGGGATGTTCTTTCAATTAGGTTAATTGCAACACCATGCCAGTATTTGCTACAATTCCAGTAAAACAATGCAATAAAACGTAATTATTTCTGGACTGAAAAGCAGCAGGTGGCAGGTGACAGGATATTCATCCTATGCTTACAACATTTGCATTTCGGTAATGAGTCTTGACACACATTCGCCACCTCTTTCATGTGGAAATCCGAGCAACTGGGTGCATTGCATGTAGACTACATAATACAGGTGAATGTTTAAAAATAGATAAGTCCTAAAAGTCCTTTGTTAGCAACAAAAAAGGCAAAGACGGTAGTATGACACAGAAAATACTTACTGGTAGAAGTCAGCCTCTTTCACAGCCTCCTCACACCTCTTGAGTGTTTTTGTGTGCTGGTTCTGGAGGGACTGAAGGTCTGCCATGGCCCTCATACACTGACTTTTCAGACGCTCATAGTCATGACTGGCTTTGGAATTTGGCCTTAAGGAGGAGAGCAGCAAGGAGTCAAACACTCTACCCAGCAGCCTTGTAGGATAACATGGCCAAACACAGGCAGACAGGAGGAGACAGAGTTGACCTTCACATTGTATGAGAATTCTTAAGATAGGGTGAAAAGCCTGACTTCAATGTACAAAGCATTAAAAAACGTATGGGTGGATGTAAGCAAAGCAGCCTTCATAGCAGCATCTGTTGAACAAGAAACATCTGGAGAGTAGAGCACATTAAACTTAATGAAGCTGCCAGTTTCAGTGTCCTATCTCTGAAAAGGTGGAGTCGACATTCTTTCAGACAGCAGAGATATAGCAGATGAAAACATGGCAGCCAGAACTGAGAACACTGGCATCGTGACTTAAACCAGAGAGAGTAAACATCACCAATCATTAACTCTGCTGCTCTGAGGGAAATGAATCACAGGTCAGAGTCAAAGAGGTGGACCTGATCCATTACAAAAGAAACCAAAAAAAATAAATAAATAACAAGTTCCAATCACAGCTGACAGGTTCATAAAAAGTGATACAAGAAGGAAGAAAAAACAGTAATAACGACAACAAATTGGCGGGCAGGACCGGATTTGCACCTGCAGTCGTCGAAGGTGGTCCCGGGCGATGCCAACGCCAGACGCTTGCGGAGCTCGTCCCTCTCCCTGGTCACCTGGCGGAGCTGGAACAAGATGGTGTCCAGGTTGTCACCGGATGGCCGGTTGTCATTGATGGCTGGGGGTGGGGAGGACGCTTCACCGTTAACGGGCGAACCTGCGACAGTGAGCACATTACCGGAGGCTTGGACTATCGATCAGCGCACACTGGAAAAGTTTCTCCCACAATGCTCGTCAAACATTCAGAAGTTATGTCGTATGTAACAGCCTGGATGTCATTAAATGATCTTTCTGACATTATGGTGGGACTGACCGTACCAATCCAGCATGTCTCTTCACATGTGGAGCAAACGGTTTGTGGGCAGGTGCATCTTTGTAGAACCAGAGAGCTTTGTTTTTAATGGTATGTTATAACATATTTTGCCATTTTCTCAAAAACCTATAGCTCCTTCCATTGGGATAACAGCTTTGTAATAATGCCATTTTGTTAATATTCTTCTACTTTACAGTTGTACATATCTGAATGTTATAACTTGAAATGCCTAAAAGAGACAAGCACTATTTATTCAAGGTTGAAGAGTACTCTTGCAACCAACTCGACGAAATATAGCCTGCTAGTTTTTTTTTTTCTGTGACAGTTTGCTGTAATATGCAAAGAATGATCTTGGATATACAAGACTCTATCTGTAATCCCTGACATTAAAATGAGATGCAGAAAGAGCAGATAAGATTTATATTTGATTATTTACTAGACCTTTGGTACTTTCTCTGAGATTAAAACGAATGTGTCCATACGGACTTTGATTATATTCTAGAAATGGAAGTGAGTGAAATCAAAGTCTTCCTAAAGGAACAATCACTGCGCACTGAAATACTTTATTTCTTTAAAGTTGTTTTCTAGAGGACTTCATTTCTTCTCCCTGACCTTGTGCATTTATAACAAGATCTGGTGTTTCCATTCCACCTGTCATGACTGGGATTAAAATTCACCTGATTGATCTTAACAGAGGAGGATTTGTCACTGAAATAACAAGGTCACTCTCTATCACTGCGTGTCCTGGACAGTGGAATATTCTTACAGAAAAAATATATCAGTAAGGAAGTCATTTTCAGGGTTATTTTCTACAATGAAAGAACACCCATGGCTGGAAATCTGAGGATAATGTCCATCTTTGGCTCAACACTTGGCCCTTTTGGAGGTTTATGTAACACAGCTGAGTCATTTGGACCTTTGTCAAAACTAGGGAAAGGCAAGCATGGCTTCCTTAAGGAAAGAGAAAGACACAGAGAGTGTTTGTGCACCAATGTAGGCTTTAAAAGACAAATAAGAACTTCCTAAACTTTAACCCAGCAGACAATCAGGAATTACCCTAAAATCAACACAAAGAGCACACAGTGTGTAATAATGCGGCCATGCTAACTGTTATTGTTATGGTAAGCTAGGAGATAGTATAGAACCTGTACAATCTGGCATGAAATACACAGCATACACAAACATCTGGGGTCATTATACATACCGACACTACTGAGGGAGCTGCTGCTTTCGGAGTCGGAGGGCATAGTGGAGAGAACGCTGTATGTGGAACCTGCCAAGAGAAGAGATGCATTCACATGAATCACTGATTGATTGATTAACCGATTACACACCGGCCTGAATTAATTGACGACACAAAGTGGAAAGAATTGGATCTTACACAGTCAGCCTCATATCCCCTGCTCAGTTGTAGGAAAAATTTTGGTGCAGGGGTTTATACTTGGAATAATAACTTCAACACTCCCTCTTAGCAGCTCTATATTATCACTCAACACCGCCGTCGTCATTAAACCTCCTTTTCCTCACTATGCACTCTGCCTTGCTTTGATGTATAGTCCCTGTATGTTTCTGCTACACAGGCAGAATGTCACGGCTGAAATGGGATTTTCTCTTTTTATGTCAAGCACATGGAGAGAGAGGGAGAGAGAGGCAGGAGAAAATGATTCTCTATCTGAATAGCTGTACACACTGTTAAGCTGGGGGATATTTCACACTGGTGACCACAATCCATAGGAGAGAGTATGCAGATCCCCATTATACTGCAGCGTCTGCTCCAAAGGGCAACATAAACATATGGACAGAATTTTTCCAGTCACACATCCTGGATCTGAGCTCACTTCAACAGGCAATATTTACTGTAATGTACAGTAAGGCTCATTCTCTTTCCTCATTTTTACCAATTACCAGTATTTTTAAAATGGGCTGATTGGTTACAACTGATTTCTACCAAGATTTTACATCTCCACATATCCAAAGTTGCTGTGTTAGCTGCTGCGAGAAGACACTGATCACCACAATTTATAGTTAATATTTATATTTAATAAGATTTCTAAATTAGAATAGTTTTGGAAATGCCTCCAGTAATAAAAATTGAAAAAGAAATAAGAAATGGGGCAAAGACAGAGCCAGTCCCTTTGAGAGAGTAATCATATGGCTAAAACATTGCAAATATAATTTCTGCACTGCAAGTAAGAATTTTGAAATCAATTCAGCCCCAAAAATTTCAAGGCAACATTTTAAATGTCTTGTTTTGAAGAAAAAAAATTCAAATTCCTCACAATGGAGAAGCTGCTATCAGAAAATGTTTTGCATTTTTTCTGAGAAGGCAAAAAAGTTACTGATTATCAACACAAGTGCTGGGTAATTTTCTCTGTATTGGTTATTGATTAATCAACCAATAATTTCAGCTCCAAAAATTTTCCAGGAAGTCCTTTGTACACTGACAAATCATAAACAAATTTGAACCTGCATAAAAACAGCTCACAGCGAGCCACAGATAATACTAATGTAATGTGATAAATGCACAGCAAACACAGGGACAAAGTCCTGCCTGTGCACAGGGTTTAAGAGAGCAGGGAAATGGTAGCCGGCTCTGTCAGCAGCAGGCGATAGATTGACACCAACTGTTCTAGATCTCCACCTCTGTCCTTGCCTCCCCACCGGCTTTAGCTACAACTCTGGCTCCAGCCCTCAATGTGTGACAAGGCCAAGCCTAATTAACTATGAGCTCTGTGCGACGGAGCCACTCCATCTTAGGCCCCGCAGACAGTGGAGAGGAGAGGGGTGCAAGAGGGAAAACCGAAAGAAGCCATGGAGCAGAGGAGGACAGATGAAAGAAGATAGCTTAACTAAGTCGCAGAAGAGATAAAGAGGGAGGGTGTTTGAGAGACAAAGAAAGGGAGAAAAGTGAGGAGAGAGCCTGTGAGAAAAAAAGAAGAGCGAGGAGCAGGGCAGAGAGGCTTTTAATCTGTTCTGACATTCCCTCATGCTCAACACTTTTACTCTGCGAAGTGCTCAGAGCACGCAGCTTTGATTTTATATTGTTCTATCAAACATGATGAGAGCCACTCTGGGGCTGTGCAGCATTTCGCCCTCCACAATCAACACGCCGCCACACAAAAGGCTCCTGCTCATTTCCGGGGGGGGCACTGAAAAGCAACAACTGACTTCTTGAACCCAGTGTGTGACTGACGAGGTGTTGTAATAAAAGACGTGAGCCACTGAGAGGTATTATGCCATCTCGGCTGAAGGATTAAGTCTTCTTTAAAATATTGTAGAGTCGGTGAAGCTCTGTGCCAGAGAGGAGCTGTGACATGTACCGTGTTGATGTTGTATTTTGTGATTTGGAAACCAAAACACTCAAATAAATTAAAAAATCCCAGTAATCTCTGCCACTGAGGACCGATGCAAAAAAAAAAAAAAAAAACAGCTCTCAGGGCTCTCACGAACGAGGCGATTCTGGGACAATCCTCAGTATCTCACAATCTGATTTGGCTGCAAGGACAAATACGGGCACCAAAATTCCCATATTTAGATCAGTGTCACTGACTGATTAGTTAACCCTGTAATCACTGACCAACAAATGCAATATGAATTGTATGTTAGACGTTAGCCTGCTATATATGCTGGTCGAAGGGTCAGAAGCATTAGCCTTTTTCCAACAGGCTTTTAATCATCAATAGCAATTAGTATCAGCGATAGCCAGTGAGGCTGATCATTTGTAAACAGGCTCACTGCATCAATAAAGCAGGCATCCATTAGGGGAGCATGGATCCGATGATCTACAGCTGAAGAATCTACCTTTCTCTGCTGAAAACTAAACGGTCTAGTAGGACAGATCAGACCTGAGAAATCATACCATATATTCATGTTCATTTCTAGGAGATAGACACATCATGGCAGGTTTCGTTATAAGCTATTAAATATGGAAATAGGGAGCCAGCATCTGTTACTGACTTCCATCAAGGGATGCACTCTAAGGTGAGAAATATTCCAGTGGAGAACCTGAGGCGACAGTAACAAAGGCCTGTCGCTGTGATCTAAATAGGTCAGGGGAGTGCTCGCCCTACCTAAGGGGTTTCACTTCACCCCACTCTTCTCTCCGCTCTCCCTCCCAATAAAGCGATATGCTCAGCAACCAACAGTTGCTTCAGACAACCAGATTATGTTCTCCAGCGCATAAGGCAAGATGACACGCGTTGCCATGGTGAAACTGGATGTGAGGAATAGTCAATTCTGCAGCACACGGTGCAAAAGAAGAGCGTGAGAGTTAGGAGGCTGGTGGAGGAGAGCCTTATCAAAGAGAGATGCAAAGTCTGGCTTCCACCGACGGGTGAGACTAAATTATTCATTAGATCCGGAAAATTCTCTTATCCGACAATGAGAGAGTCTCCCAAAACATTAAACACGTATGATTGTGATCGCAATTGCATTCTGCAGCTGCTTCAAACTTTCTCTTTATCAGAACGTGTTGACAAGCTTTAAAACTATAGATTCCATGCAGCGGAGGCATCTGCTCCGTCCTTAAGAACATGACAGACATGATTTTCAGGGCCACTCGGTAAAAGAGCAGCATTAGCATTCCCAAAATACTACTGTGTGCTATTCTTTATTAGCTGCTGTCAGCTCTTCTCACTGTCATTGAAGCAACAGTGATTAAAAGAAAAGTCACGCAACAAGAGGGCAGCCGAGCCTAAATAATCTTTGTAGTCCCACTCCCTTTGCATCTTCAGCTTCACAGCCTTTAAAACTACAAAGGCGCAAATAATAGCAACACTAATAATACAGCTGAAAACCACCCACTCATTTTACAGCGTCCTTAAGTGAGGCTGAGAGATGTGTCAGCATTACGTCAAAGGGCAGAATGCATCTCTTTTACTCTGGCTTCCCGGACCTCTGAATCCTGGCTGTTCTTCTGCTCACAGTATGGAGGATGTAGTTACTGTCAGTGATGCAAACATCACCGTCTCTGTCTCAATACTGGCTGTAATTTGTGAACTCAGGATATTACACAGAAAAGAGAGAGTGGAGAAGTGATGGAAAACATGAGGAGAGAAGAAGAACAAGCAACAAAGGTCAGTAGCTGGAATTTAAGCAGGGACAATGTGATCAAAGGATATGGTATGCATCTCTTTTCCTTAAATTGTTGAGGATGAGTAATATAATTTTTTTTTTCCAAAAAAAGCAACAACACAATTTAAGATGAACAAGTGGAATCAATATGCAGGCCACTGACAGCAGAGCTGATTTTAACTGTCTAATATAATATTGGGCAACTTCATCTTTAAGAATGCATTATATCTTAAAAGCCCATCATATGTTTGTATGCAAATATATTACCTGAAAAGTAATAACAGCTGTGTAGTAAACATAGATTTGCTAAAAGGACAATTCTGCCTGTGAACTGTATTTGAACAAAAGCATAAGGAACAGTTTTAACTTTTTCACTTGGCTGTTGACACTTCCTCTAACACACTTTTATCCTCCTCTAAACCTCACCACAAAACAAAAATCAATCGATGAAAACTGTGATTACTGCAGCTTCAGATCTGCAAAGACACACTACGTGAATTCCTTCGTCCAAATCTCTCCCTGTACTCTGGGACTTCACGTAAGCCATGCAGTGGGCCCGACTTCAGGGGAGGCGATGACACCACCGACCAAGCTCCTGGGCTATGTGCCAGTGAAAGCCTTGCTGCCGGGTAAAGGATTGATCATCTGATTTAAGGAGTCTACACAAAGCATAAACATGACAAAATCTAACATGATGACTCCATGAGCCCTGATTACTCCACTGCACGCACATCCACTGACTCACAGCTCCATGTTCCTCTAAGCCTGTGGTCAAACCCACCCACCCTTTTTAGTCAAAGGTTCAAATCTGTCCTGTGGCGTGTTCTAAATAAGATTTGGTGTACTGCTGAGTTAAACGGAGGACCATCTTCCTTAGATGTGGCCTGAGAGTCCCCTTGCATCTATGGAAAACACTTTGGGAGGTACAGGAGATTCATAGAAGAAGATCTAAAAAGGTTCTTAAACTTCAGCCCTGCCAGAACTGCTGAGTAGCCCCAAAGTCCAAAAAGCCCCTGAGTGCAATCCAGCCCAGCCGATTATCAGCAAGCTGTAACGGGCTTCCTCTCTGCAAAGAGTCCTAGCTCAGCATAAATGAGACATAATTTCATTTTTAAACAGCCTGCCTGTGCCAAGGGTTGGGTCAAAAACAAAAAGGTGAAAGATGTCTGCAACATGTCCTCCAAGTGCGCTGCTACAACCCGCAGCAAGTACAAGTACAAGCCAAAACACTGCCAAAAAGCCTGTCTGTGTAGAATAAACCTACTGCTGGAATTTGGGAAATCTTTGTGACATTCCTTTCATGTTTAATCACAGTGGAGACCACGCTTGATTCAAAGAGTATTTTCATAGAGTGTTGAGATAACTCAGTGATTAAGCTGCACTATAATTATTAAAAGGTCACAAAGAGAAAGGACTCCAGTGCAGAAGAAAAGTGCACGTAATCATTAGTCAGACCAAGCGCTGCAGATATGACAGGTCGGCCTTTTCTGCCGTATACACAAAGTAGGAGCCACACAAAATGTGTAGCAGTGCGGTCCCATATATCCCGCTGTCTAAAGCCCATAATGTTAGAGTTTGGCGACACATTTGAGTGATTCTAGCTCTTCCGTGTAAGTAAATAATTGTATTCTTCTTAGTGAGGGAAGAAAAGACCTCCTGGCGTTATTGCTGTTGTCATATTTCTTAATAATGAATCACCCTGATGCTCGAAAACAACCCAGCAGACAAAAAAACAATCATCAAAAATTCTAGACAGTCTCATTTGGGATTTGGCGCCCATTCATGCCATTAATATTGTAAATATATGCACAAATTGTACTTGAGGGCATTCTGGTTAAAAGGAAAAAAAACAGGCAATTCTGGATATTTTTAAAAGGAGCATTCCATTTTACTTCACAAATTTTAACTTGAATCATCTCTGAGAACAATGTCATGTTTCTCATTTACGGTACCAAATGCACCACAAACATCTCAATCATTTCCTGGTGATTACAACAGGTCGAATTTGACCTGTGGTCGGATGCCAAAAAATGGGAGGACAAAATGCCTGCAGGTGTAAGCAGGGCACATACAGAGGTGGTGAATTAAACAGATGGAAAGATGAGGCACGTAGAGGGAGGTAGAGAAAGCTACGACACCAAGATGGGAGGAGAGAAGAGGGAGGATTGATGGAAACAAGGCATTATACAGCAAAAAAAAGAGGGAAAAAAAGGAGTAGAGGTGGGGGGTGGTAAGACAAGGAGAGAAGCAGTTTGTTTCCATGACTTCATAGCCTTGGTAAACATTTAGATGCTGGCATTTCCTCTACCTTGTGGGGTAATTAGGATGTGGAGGAACACGTGTAATATGGTAATGAAGTCCTGCTCCACAGTACAGCCTCCTGGCTGTGGTTCACACACTCAGAGTGTAGATAAACCTGCCATCACATATTAATGCTCAAGTGAAAAAATGTACACGTTTCACAATTAAGAGATGCTGTGTTAGAGAGCAACAGAATGGAACAATAACACTAATGACCCCATGGAAGTGATGCGGTCAACCTCTCATTAGGCTGCATCTCAGGCTGTTATTAGATGGATTTATTGAGCAACATTAGAAACAAAACCATATACTTTTACCACAACTAATTACAACTCTGCTAAAGGCCCCAACTGATGATTTCATTGTCGATTCATCTAGATTCTTTTTTTAAGGGTTTGATTGATCATTTATGTATAAACTATAAAACATCACGGAACGATTTAAAATTTCTGTTATTGCCTAACTAACAGTCCAAAATCAAGACCTGTATATTTAATTTACAAATATAAAATAAAAACAGAAATTTCTTGCATTTTTTCATGTAAATATTTAGCAATTTTTTCTTCACAAATATGTAAAAAGATTGCTGAGGAATTTTTACTGTTGATCCACTGCAAATCAACTTAACCTATCAGCACTTAACTCAACGGCACACAACTGGCTGCCTTAAATCACAGCGCAGGGATAATTCGGCCCCTTTTCAGCTGGAGCCTGTGCTGTCAGTTGTACGGAGACACCGCAATGTAATAAAACTCACACCGACAACTCCTATAAAGCATGTTCTACTCAAATGTCATCAATCACACCTAAGCAGAAACATCAGTTAGCAGCAGATGAATTGATGGTTTCCTCTATACGCAGAGAACACAGCTAGAAGGGGATGAAGTCAGGCTGAGGCACGAGAAGTGGTGGTGAGGGGAAAAGAGCAGGAATACAAGGTGAGTGACGGCCTGCGTCACTGAGTGACAGACACTGACAGAGAGAAAGAGAGGGAGAAAGAGAAGGAGAGAGAGGAAGAAAGTGTGGCTGGGTCCAGCCCATGGGATGTATTTAAGAGCAGCGGTTGTGACAAGAGCATCAGGGTCATAACTCATTCAGTCTGTCCACTGTGGTTTATGGAGTGGGACAGAAACTGGTTGACAGAGAGGAGAGCAAAAACCCCCCCAACACACCCACACACACACACACACACACACAGGCCTATGTCCTAGACTGCTGTACACAGAGCAAGCCGCTGACTGGGCACTTTGGGCCTGCTCAACTTCTCAACAAAAGGCCTGTTGTCTCCCTCTCTCTCTTGCTCCCCTCTTTCTATCACCCTCCTCTGTCTCTCTGACGTGTCCCTTCATTTAAGTGTGTGGAGAAACGAAACCGCTCGGTGGGGGAAAGAAGTATAATGAGTCGCAGAAAAGAGAACAGAAAGTTAAAAAGGATTGATGTTGAGACAATAAAGCAGAGGGGAAAAAAACCAAAACACAACAGGATGAGTAAAAAATAAGTTAAAAATACAGCAGAACAAGAGGATTGTGGACGTTGCATCCTGTCAGGGAGAATTGTGTTGCCCTCCTCTCAGAGTGAGTTTAAATCACTGGAACAGTCTCTTGGATCTGAAAAGAGCCTGGGGGATGTGCAGGTACATCTCCTCTACAGCTCTATTCCTTCAGGTAGAATATTGTCCGTGTAGCGCATGGAGGGGGATGTGCATAAAACTCTGGGGCATGTAATCGGCTTGATTGCAGCCGCTCGGATTAATGGAATGAATTCAGTGTGTTTGAGAACACACAGAGGTGCTCTTGCTCTTCGACGAAACTTCATCTCCTGCTTTCTGAGTAGCTGTTCCACTCTGCAGTTTATTCAGAGTTTTGTTTTAAAAAAAAAAAAAAAGATTGGGAGGAACAGTCCCCGAGCATACAGATGCAGAAAACAGGCTAAATAATGAATGATTTGTTTGAATGTACTCTACAGCAAATGTGTCTGCGTTTGCCAGCAAAACACTAATAATTTAGAGAGGCTGAGCTTTAAACAGCCGAGCATTTGTGTGTGCATCTGTATTGTTTTCCTTTGGGGTGAGGATGTTTCTTTGGAGTTCAGATGATTTCACAAGTGTGCGTGTGTGGAGGCTCAGCTGGCGAAGGATGCACGTCTGCAAACGAGAGGCGAGGCGGGGAGCAGGAGAGGAGGATGACTCGAGAGCAGGTTGCTATCAGCAAGACTCCTCACACACTCATATTCTCTCTCTTCACACACCCTTGCACTGTTCACAGACACACCAGGGCTCTCAAGATTTCATCCCTATGTGCTGCTTCTACAAGCCTCTTTGCCTGGAGGTACTCTGTGAGTGGCTTGTCGTCGGTCTCTCAAGTGTGGTTAAAACGCAGTAATCGCATCAGCCCGAATCACTAGACTAAAGATAATAAAAAGCACATTAAAAAAAAAACACAACACTTGAGTCAAAACAGAGGGAGCCAAGAGCGTGGCGGCTAATACAGAGAACTGCGGAGGCATGATAAAGCGTGTCTAGCAGGGGAGTTTACACCAGAAAGAGGAGAGCAGGGCCTAATCCTCTGTTGAATAACCACGGGCTGACTATCCAGACTCACAACTGGGACTCAGTCTCTCCTAGTGGAGGGCAGGTCAACTCTGAGGTCCCAGTAGTGCAGTCTATAAGAGGTGTGTGAAGAAAAGCCCAAATCCACATCGTAAAGTCCAGCCAGAGTCAAGGGGCTAACAGGAGGACCTGATTCTGCTGCTGCTGCTCACAGGTAAAAACTGTCAGCGTGTTTCAGAGTAGCTATCTCAGGAAGAGTGTTATTCTGCAGCGGCAACACTCAATACAAGGAAGCAAAAAAGCTTAAGAAAGCATTAGCAATCCACTCAGCGGAGTAGCAAGACACCAACTCAGCATTACCTGCTACAGTCTGCTTGCTGGTAGTAGACAGAGACAACTTGGCAGCTATAAACTATGGAACAAAATGTTTATTTTATAGTACAGTGCCGTGTGTTTCTAATAGAGCTTCGGCTATATTGAAACGATCTGCAAGATAGCCCACATGGTTGTTTTACATGTGGGAAATATCAAACAGGAGCATTGCTCTGTGTCTCCTCCCTGCTTTTGGATCTCAAGGCTCATCCTGCATTCAGGCCCCGAGGGCATGACGCTGGTTGTGAGTAAGCCACGGGCTTCAGTCATTCAGACAAAGCAAAACAGGCAAAACTAGACAAGGCTTTTACACTTGGTTGCCCTTTGTCTCCGTGCAACAACAACCATAACCCGCTGAGGTGGAGGCAGTAGCTGTAAGGGCACGAGAGTAAATCAAAGCAAGAGTGGATTAACTGTACTTAAAAATTTAAGCAAAAAATCTGGCTGAATCTGTTAATGTTGGAAGACCAATGCAGTTTATTTCCAAACTGGAGCGGATGACCAATCTACACCAATGGTTTAGTTTAGTTCTGCAAGCATGCATGGTTGGGTTGCATTGCATGCACACACCCTCATACAGGTCAATATGGACCAATATGACAGCGGTGCACCCGTTGTCATGGAAACAAATCAGGCTAATACTTAATAAATCATCACCATGTAGCCAATAACAAACTGGAACTGACGTTGAATGTAAACGAATTTAAATGTATTTTTTGTTATTTCTCAATGCACAAATGTCACAAACCACATTCTGCTGAAATCATTACACATACCAGCGACTGAGAAAGAGCATGTAAGGTAAGGATGGCTTAGAGCAAAGACACAATGGGCCTAGAATTAAGCCCAGGATGTGCAGTGAATCTGCGGGACAAAGTCACTGTTTCATGTATAGATACCAGATAATGCATTAGGTTTTTACATTACAACAGTGCAAAATGTTACACTCAGTGAGTTCGGATTACAAACGTGTAACCACGTTGTAAGAAACACCGTCGCCTTCCCTTTCCCTCACATTAACCTTTAATCACCTTTTATACAGATTTTTGCTTCATAGTAAATGAAGCTGCAAGCCTTGCTGTTGTGCAGCTACTCATGCACCGTCTCCCTGCAGCAGACCACCCAGATTGAACAAACAGCAAGGGTTTTTTTTTTTTTTTTTTTTTGCAGCGACTGGTCCACTCATTATTACATTCATGTGAAAGCCTGATTATGTGTGTAACCGGTGTGGCAGCTCTTACCGGTGGAGTGGTCCACAGGTCCACCTCCGTTGTTGCTGAACAGGGCAGCATACAGGTCAGGGTATGCCTTCTCCAGGGCCACACACAGGTCGAGGAAATGGTCGCTCTCCTTGTTCATCAGCATCTTCAAAAGGTGGTCTACTTTCTCGGCGCTAGACGAACAGTTCTGGTCCAGCTCGAACCTATCGAGTTGACTCAAGGTACCAGAAACTATCAGCAGCTCGATCACTCGGTCCGCATCTGTTATGGACTCCAATAAGTTCTGGTGGCACTGGTCTAGCAACTCTTTGTGCTTTGGCTCCATTGCTATCCGCTGTAGTTCCGTAGCTTCCCAGCTAACCCAGACGGCCAAGTGGATGTAATATCCTCCTCACCGATCAAAAGTACCGAGCGACTATTGAACTTAACTTATTGCGGCTTGCAGAAGTTAGCCGGAGCCACCACGGCATTAGCTTGCACGGGAGATCAATTTTTATAGCATATTGAAAAAGGCACAAGAAGCCATATTTGTTGCCCAAGGCTGTTGACTGCACTAAACAGCGATACATTTTTCCATCTTACTCGTGTGTGGCAGTTCAGGTCGTTTTTTGCTTCTCCTCATTGCAGGCTTCAGCCGAACACATTGTCCTCTTCTTATGTATCATTTAATGCGTCCTTTGACGACTCAACTGCTGGGAAAACTCACGTAACTCCGCCGCTGATCCTCAGTTACACTGTATCCTCCGCCATGTCTGAGCAACTCAGCAGCTGCTGCCCGCTGTCAATCAACGTTCCGTTCAATGACCGTATAAGGCGATGTGGGGCGGGGTTTACGAAGACACACCTCTTTCTTCAATGGGCGTACACATCACCCCGTAGTACGTCGAAAATCCCAGGCGGAAAAAATGAGAATGGAGAAAATTTGCATGAAAATTTGGAGATTTATAAAACATCGACGTAGTGGCAAAGGCGGGTAAACAATGACCAACCATCTTTATAAACAAAACGCGAATAGCACAGATCAAACAGTCACTATCATCTAATAACATAGTGTTATAGTGATCTGTAACATTTACAATTGCCTTTTTTTTGCATCATGAGTTCCTTTACTTTTTATATTTTGTGTGCATTTCAAAAGCATGATTTTATTCGTAATGATGTCATTTAACATCGTATAATTGCTTATCTTACTTAAAGATCTGAATATTTCTATGACCTCCTCGTGTCTGTTGTTATCTTTGTGTAAATTCCATCAGTGTGATGCAACTCACTCTATCACCATAGTGAATTAGATTCATTTAAGACATGAAAAATTCTCATCAACTTAAATCTGCAGAGCCTAAATCAGTGGTTATCTCCACTAGATACATTGAGGGTTTTTTTTATTTAGGATAACATGCTAATGCATTAAAAGAAATGATGGCTTTATATAGTCCCTGCATAATACTGTGGTATGTAGCCACAGGCTTGTTTCATTCTACTATCTAAGCTGCATTGCAGCCAGCCACAGTGCGTGCTGCATCTTTGTGCAGCGTTAGATGGAAGAGGGCAATGAGCCATATGTGAACATAAAAGCATATGTTAGGGCAACAAATTAAATGTGTATTTGGGTAGGGTTTGTGAATTACAGTATGATGTATGTAATGATGGGTGCACTCAGCTTGCCGTCTAGAGCTGAATAAAGATTGTTGGTACAGCGGCAGACATCTGCAGGCGTACCTCTCAAACCGTGACCTTATTCATGCATGCACTGAATCTCATTGTGACATCTACAACTCTCTCCCTCTCTCTCCCCCCTCCTCTCTGTTTCCTTGCCATGCTGGCTCCATAGCTTGTGCAACCATTTGCTACCCCCTTCAGATGAAAAATTAATTACAATTCATTTATATCAAAGGGAAGCAAGTCCCCACTGCTGACACAGATTGGTCTGTTGTGTCTGTACCCTTCTTCTGAGGACACAGATTTGAATAGAAAAAAACAACCTGATTCTTTCTATCTTGGGGGTACAAACAAGTTTATTATTTAGACAACATGGCTGATATTTCTAGCTGTCTGATAATTTACTGAAATATTATTAAACAGATTTGTTTCTGACAGCCCGGATCAGGGAGGATAATAGCTTCATCTTTTATTGAGGAGACTGTCAGCAGGAATATTTATCATTTATCCTGGCCAAATAGTCTCAAACAGAAAACTTTATAGATTTTTCATTTTATTGCCAGTCTGGATAGAGAGTTAATAGAATGCTGTCTGTGCTAAGGGTGGAAAAAACAATTACTTTACTATCCACTCAGTTGACATACTTTTTTTTTTACTGCATCAACACATAATAAATTCTCAGGAATAGGGCATCTATTATATTTCCATCACTGCAAGAATGCAAAAGAGTGATGGTATTTCAAAGTTGTTGAATAAATCAGTCAAATAAGAGGCAGAGATGACATGTTTGGAGAGAAAAGCCCACGTTTGCTGGTAATCATCATCTGATATTTTTTCAAGATATTTTGAAGTAAAGCTGTCATTTTCCCACAAAATCTCAGACCCTAAAGCACTATGAAAGGATTCCCAAATGATTACAGTTATAGTAGATATTAAATTAGGCAGTTCCTGATTTTTAATTAACAGTGAATTATACAGCCTTCAGCTGGATGCCTGCAACAAACGGGGGCTTTCTGATCATAATGACATCAAAACTACAATGTTGGCAGAGCCATGCTGAAACACTTTGAAATTACCATATAAAACTCACATAACAATGTCTAAATTATCTTCTCAGAACTGATCTAATCGCATTTAATCTTCATTAAAGTTCTAGTTATTTTAATCTAAACATCTATCTAAAGCCCTCAAGTCTTTCCTGCCATTTTTGGTCTATTTTAACATGACATGATCAAAAATGATTCCTCCAGCGTGGCTTTTACCCAAGGGTCTCCCCCACTGACAGCGCTGCAGACATGCTAGACTTGTTTAATATGGCTAAGGCAGCTTTATGGATGCCATTAATTCCAGTCCCCTCCCCAGAGTTATTGATTGTAGTGCAGTTAACTCACACTCACACACTACTGTAGCCAGCCAAGCGCAGAGCCACATCTCTACAGTCAACCGTGTTCAACAGTATTTTAAGTAAAGCCAACAGGACGTAATAAGGCATGGACAGCTCCATGTGCAGCCATGAATGCAGACCACTCAACCCTCAAGAAGAGAGAAATTTTGGTCTGTATTGATTGAGTAAAATGCTATATACTTTCCAATTGGTTTTAGAATTGACTTGAAACTAAGTGGTTTCAGCAAATGAAGATACTTGTTTGATGATGCCTGTATGAACTTAAAATATATTAAGTTCAGGATTATTGATCTTGTCGTCACATAGAGATCCATATTCTTCACAGCTGAGCATTTGCGTGGAGTTCTTTGCTTTATGAAATTCACACCTTTGGTTAGACTATTAATAAAGACTTCACTGCCCTCTACTGCCATACTGAGTCTACTACAAAGTGCTAACAGTCTCAGAGCAGTCATGACAATTTTAAAGGTGATATAACTAGTTAAAATGCCATCATATGCCATTTGTATTGCAGATGGGGATTCATTTGCTTGAAACCAAGTGAAGGAATATGATACACTAGTTTGAACATTTTTAGGGACATCTGTATTGCAATAAGAATGTTGTTGTACTTTTAAAAGTTTAATGTATTTTGCGTGTAATGAACCTCACATGCTTCTAGTGTTAGTTCTTAATATTTATTTTCTGAGACTCAAAGATAGAATCACAAGCAAGAAATTAAATGTGATGCTTCAGTTTTACATGTTACAATGGCAGGTGTATGATACATGAATTGAAGCATCTGCTTCAAATACAGCACAATTATAGTAAACAAATGTGAGTTGAGTCTGGACAAAATATAGGGCAGATTATACATTTGCAAACATTAACAGACAACTTTGGTACTTAGCTGCTATGTATTATATGTCTCATTCTTTTTTCAGCCTTGCTGAACATTAGGACTTTAGCTGATAACATCAGATATCTTTAGATATCTAATGTATGGCACAATTGAAATAAAACATTTTAAAAATATATAGCTCTGAAAATTAAAATAGATTATCTTGCAAATTGATTGTATGGCCATGTATATTCAACTGAAATATCCAGCAAAGATATCACAAGTGTAAAAATATAAAACTTTTTGAGCATTACATGTATAGAAAAGAAAATGTAGCAATAACTTCCATAAAACAAGGTAAACTTTGCATTGAAAGCACTGGCATTGCATGCAGTTTTGCGTTTTGTGTATAGTGCATCTAGATAAGGCAGAAAACTGATATTTATAGACACATTTTTTATAATGCAGTAGACATAATTTCCTTTTCAGTCGCTGCCCCCGCAGAACTTCAGTAGGAGTTTCTTGTAGTCTCCTGATGTGTCTCCCTGTCATTAAAACAAATACAACAACAAATTATTAAGACTTTTGTCTCACACAGTTATATGTACTCACTGCTTTTAAATAATCTGTGTGGCTGCCAGACTGTTTGCAACAACAACAAATACTGAAGATACTTACAGAGATGTCTGTGTACAGCGACTTGCCGTAGTTTTTGACATACTCCTGGCGGATATCCAGCATGTCAACCTCAGAACGGGAGATCATGATCCGGATCAGGGTTCTGTCTTTTGTCCCTGCTCCCTGAACACATGCACACACAGGGTGACATAAGTAAAAATGATACATTGTGCTACTCTTTAGTAATGTATTGAAAATAACTATCCAAAAAAGACAGGGTGTCTCACCTTCATGGCTTTGTAAAGTCTCTCAGCAAAGTAGGCTGGTGTGTTCTTAATACACTTCACTAAAATAGAGAAAATATTTATTACCAAAACAAGAACAATGTTCTTATTAATTCAAACTTATTCATACAGGCAGTAACTAAATTCAAAATAAACAGTGATGGCATTATTTGTACTTGAGTCATTTGAAAAGGGAACTATAAAAAAATCCAGTTTCACATACACCAAAGGAATACAACAGAATGGCAATGAGCAAATTAAAGCTGCATTAATTAATGTTTCATGAAATTACTATGTGGAATCTGAAGAGGGGTCTCTGGCAATAACGGAACCTGTCTGAAGCTCTACTGGGCTTTTAAGCCTGATTGAGGCCAGCAAATTTAGACTCATTTGGTTGAGTCTATCCCTTTTGATCACCATACTGCCTGCTGCAGCTAGCAGATGCTCCTAACAAACAAGCCCTGATAAACCCATTGTATGCTACTTGTCTTGCACTAAAAAGCAGAAAGCAATAGTGGACAGAAAATTTTAGAAACTGGCTGAGAAAATTGAACATTTAGTAACAAAACTGGCGAATATTTTTCTCAGGAATTGGTGAACACCTCCAAAGGTAAAAGGATATTGAGTAATTGATTTACATTCATGTGGTGGTAGGAAACATGACCCCAATAGGATGATATTGTCGCTCTTCGTCTGCTCAGTAAATGTGCAGGTAACTATCGTTAGCCACCACAACTTTATATAGGTAACATTAAATCAGAGCTGTTTGCCTGCTTGTTTCTGGGAATTTTCTGTGCCCTAGTGGCCAACTATTGATTAATGCAGCTTCAAAGCAAGTAATTCTTTGAAAAAATAGTCAATGTGATTAGAGACATTGTCCAGAAGAGTGAAATGAAACCGCAGAAAAAACGATAGCAAACATCCAACACTGCAGTGCACACCACCTCACAATGAAAACACACAGACTGGATGTGCAAAACCAATTAAAAGAATAAAACAAAACACATCTAAAACAGATTACTGTACCATAATTCTGAGAAATGTTGGCAAAACAAAAACAAAAACACAGAGATTATGAATTTGGCAGCATCCTTTCTCCAGTGGTAGGTTTATTTTCAACAGTGTAGTGAAATACTATATATTATGTAACATAATAAGCATTGTAAATATGCAATGGTTGAATCTTACTTCAAACATGTGCCCTAGACAAGTCTTCACACTTTTCATTCACTAATTATCTCGAGCAGATTCTGACTCACGCAGTGCATGGGTGTGAACCTTCTGTGAACAGACTTGAATAGGTGTGTGTGTTCTTACCCACTGCCAACATGCCACTCTCAAGGTCTCCAGACATCTCTCTGCAGATGCTCTTCTCAATATCTCTGCCACACATGTGTTGGTACTCAAGAAACACTACCCACACAGACACACACTAAATCAGTCATAAAGCTTACAGCAGCTGACAGTTGATCAAATGTACATTTGTGGTCTGATTCTCAGTAATCCTTTGGTATGTTTAAATGTTCAACCTTATGTTAGATTATAGTTGAAATTGTTATAGTCTTCATAAAGAATACCTGCTCTGAGATGGGGTTTGCTCCTAGCACACAAAATAGCGTTGAACTTGGACTCATCTGTTCCAAGCTTGTTTTCTCCAGCAGCATACAGGGCCTGTTGAGGGAAACAGCAATGTGTCCCAATTAATATAACAAGTAGTTGACATAAAAGCTACCAAGCTGCACATGAAATCATAATACCTTGATTATTAATGAGAAAAAAACAAGACTTTACCTGGGCATCTTGTTTTGCCAGAGAGATGTCAACGTTCTCACGTTCATCACGATTACCCTTAAATAATAAAACAAAGCATATTCTCATTTAAATCTGAAAGTAAGTAAGTTTCAAAAAGGCATCAAGTATACAGTTAATTAACTTCTGTCATATCTGCACCTGAGCAAGAGAGATCAGAAGCCTGCGGAAGTGACCTGAGGTATCCCCACTTATGGCATCTTCCAGGGACTTCTTGTATTCTGAAATGGCAGGAAATGTATTTGTACCAACAAACAAAAACAGACATACACATATAAATACAAGAGTACAAGAAATAATTAATCTTGAGGCTGATAATATTTTTCAGTAGAAGTTGTTAATATGTCTGAATATTTAGTTTTTAAAGTTATATATGTAACAAACATTGCACAACTGCATTGGATTCATGAAGCAGTTGAACTCTACACTAAATCAAAGTCTAAAATTCGAGCAGCTTTCCAGGAAGGTACTGTAGTAAAGTTGGCCACAACCCAACATTCCTGGCAAGTGTTACAATAGTGCCGAATATGAATAGATAATTAGGCAAAAAGAACAAGGTCCCTCTGACATTACACTAAAGGGCGTTGTTTTGTTTTTGGTCTCAGTTATTTAAACCACCAGAAAGTTTCATTTAAAGTGAACGATGACAACAAAGCATGGACTGTCCGACTGAACCAACGAACGCAGCTCCTGAGGGAAGCTCACCTGATAAGAGACAGCTGGTCAAAAGAAAACAAGACGGCCACCTGGCTAAGCTGGTGAGATATTGACTCTCACAAACCCCTCCAGATAAGAAAGATTACACTGACCAAGGGAAGACTAAGTCACATTTTCACATTCATTTCAACACGTAGGCAGAGGTACTAGATAGGGCTTGGTAGCCACAGGGTTTAGATATATGAAACCAGGCTAGCACAGCAATGTAATACAAAGTAATCTGGAGTATTGTGGTTTTGCACATAAGTATAAAATAACAACAGTAAAAAAAAAAAAAAGGAATTAAACTAAATAAGCCATGAAACTGAGGGATTGATTACAAATCGGATAATAACGTTCTGTGTTATAACGCCTTGGTTTAGATTGCTTAATATTGACTAAAACATTACTAAATAACTTGTCCGCATCAGATTTCTAGCCATTACAACTTAATTTACAAATTTCATGCTCCAAAATGAAGATATACTGAGCTCATTCAGAATTATAGCAAATGTACTCTTTTTGATGCGTGATGAAGGAGAATAGAAAAGAAGGGGGAAGCAGCACATTAGCAGCCCTGAAATATCTCACCTTGTTTGTATATACGGTTTATTTCCTTGATTTCAGCATTGGAACGGGAGGACAGGATCTCTATCAGACAGGCTTCATCAGTTCCAGCCCCCTGTTAGGAAGACAGAACAATGAGAGTCTGACAACCTCATCCTCTGGTCTTGTGGCAGCCAAAATTTTTCCTGTTTATAGCTGTGTAGTGATTTCTCATTTGAATCTACAACTTATTAATTTTTTTGAAAAATGTAACGTGTAAGCAAATGAGTTTGCAGTGACAAAATACATAATAACCTAGAATATAAGTGATTCTATGTGGACAAAAAGATGGTTAATGTGAAGAAAAATGTCATGAGTAACTGAGCATATACCTTTATGGCACTGTTGAGCTCATAGGCATCAAATTCAGCTGGGGTCTTCAAAGAGGCCATGACAAGCTTCCTGAAGTCTCCAGACAGTTCTGAATGCAGATCCTTAATCAGATCCTGAAAATGGAAACATGCTTGGAATAACTTTAAACCATCACACTTTCTGCGAGACACTCTGTGGCACAGCTATAATGAGCTCTGAGGACATCCAATCCCCACCCCATTTCACTGGCAGCACTAGCACCTGTTCTCTGCATGTCATCATTATGCACTGCTAGGTAATGCACACTGAGCCATTTATAATTCTATATGGAGTCTTTGTTTTTTTATTTTTTTAAATAGACACTCTTCTGATGGAAAATCATATCAGGTATCACAGTAATATAAATTTAACAAGCATGAACAGGACGGTTACCTTCCCATAGGAAGTTTTGTAGGATCGGAGCAAAGGCACACGCTGCTTGTTGGAGCGACTCCCCAGTAAGTCGATGATGGCTTGCTCATCAGTTCCTGTACAGACATGCCCAAAATGTCAAATCAGACATAGATCACAGATAAGGAAACGTCTTAATATCCAACTTAAAGCGTTTCATTTACACTACATACATTTATACATTTATAAATACAAAAGCTATGATCTGAAGAAAAAATAGGAGTGTTCAACCACTGGAATGATTGTCTTGTGTAATACTTGTCTAAAAATAAAAATATATTTTTTTATTGTGCTACATGACATGAAAATAGAGAAAGGGACTGTGCTGTGACAACCTCCAAAATAGACATAATCCAGCACATTATGTACATCATTACAGCTCAAGAATAGAAATGACAAAATCACAGTCGGCGCACTCTAATTAAGATCTCTGTCCATAGCACTCACCAAAGCCCTTCATGGCCTTCCTCAGGACCTCCACATCTTTGAGTGGGTCAGCTCCAGGAAAGTCCCTGATTGTTCCCCTGAATCCTCTCTGACAATACAAACAATATAGTAATTTATTGTAATGCGACAAGTTATTCTAACAAAATATTTACACTTTTTAAAATGTTACATTGCAAACATGTAAAGGTGTGTATTTAATATATCACAGAAGAAAGGGATAATTAAAAAATAAATATCTCATTTTTAACCAATATAGGCAAAATAAACCAATGTGGAAATATATTATATCACATTGGATTACATTACATTACAGTACATTACACTTCATTACATTCATAGGTGGAGCTATGGGCATGGCTCCTCCTCCCCCTCCATAGGCCGGCATGGATGGATTTGGTGAAGGGACCTTTGGGTACCCTGGCATGGGTGCTGGTGCTCCTCCATAACCAGCCATGGGTGGATTGGGTGATGGTGCTCCTCCATAACCAGCCATGGGTGGGTTGGGTGATGGTGCACGGGGGTATCCAGGCATTGGCTGGCCAGGCTGACCTGGGTAGCCCATCCCTGGGCCCTGCTGTGGGGGCATGGGCCCTCCTGGCTGTGGGTACAGGCCATATGACTGTTGGTTAGGGAAGGGGGCACCATACCCGCTAGGCTGAGGTGCGGGTGGGTACCCCCCAGGGGCTTGGGTGAACATGGATGGGTTTGGAGTAAACCCCACTATGCCTGCAGAGATCTGATTGGCCTGTGACCGAAAAAGATTGGCATCTCATAATATTTGCACAGATCCTTAAAGGGTTATCTAATGCAAAGCAGAGGTAGCTGGTCACACCTTGCTTGGATCAGATTTAGATTTATGTATGTCATTAATCATTAATTGGCAAATTTCCAAGTAAATTCTCCTTATCCCAAGTTTTATCCCACATCTATCCTTGACAGTGAAACTGAATTAATGTTCTGGATGTCTTGAATTTCTTCAAGTTCCCATATACAGATATCCAAACAAAGTGTGGCCATGCTATAATGATAAGATAGCAATGCATATATCAGATAACAAAAATTAGAATAAATAAAACTTTGACGACAAAGAAAGTTAAAAGGGGTAGAAAAAGTTGCATAAGATTTTATAGGTTGAAAATGAGCGGATAGGAATGAAGGATGTGGCTAAATCTCTCATGCAACAGGACTAGAAATACAAGCTGATGATAACAGTGATAACAGTGCTGAAGATTTTAGGATGCAGACTTTGGAAAAGTCTTACCGTAAAGTGAAAGGATGTGAAAGTCCATGAATGGCTGTATAATTCATTCTAACTGGAATATTCAACGTAATAGTCTGACGATGTTACATTAAAAATATCAAGAATTGTCTGGGTGCAGTGAAAAGGATTTTTTAGGCTAAACTTACCATGCCGGCATTGTATCCAGGGTTTGATAAGTTGTCAAGACCAATGGAGGGATATCCACCGGCAGGACCACCTCCCCAGCTGCCTGCAAGCAGACAACACAGACAAAGCTGTTAAGGAATGTTGAGGATGTGCTGTATTATCCTACCAAATGTCTGACAAGAGTCAGGAATGACCCTTCTTACTGGAATTTCCTTTTTCTCACTTTCTAACTAGTCAGCAAGTAGGTGACAGAGTGCCCAACAGTGAATGGAAGTACTATGTGAGAGATTGACTGAGGGACTTGGTCATCTTAGCAACAGCAGAGGTTGGTTTGTTTTTGAGGGGAAAAAAATTCCAGTCTTAATTTTAAGTCTCATGATCCATGTTGCCTACAAACACAACATGACTGACTCACTATTTCTTAAATAGGCACCAGGGTTCCTTGACCTCACCACTCATCAGGTTTAACTTCAACCTAATTTTCGGCATTTATTTTTTAATCATCTGTTGGGGTGCCTGCATTGCTCTGTGTGTTCTCACGGAAAAGTAGCCATTTTAGTGCTAAGTTATACCATAACATTTTACGTCACTGAATTTGAACAGAGAGCTCTTGCCCCTTAGCAGTCATATGTCAGTTAAAACAGCTTGAAAATGATACTTTGACTTTTTGGGGGATATACTTCCTCACTATCTTGCTGACTGTTTGACGGGGGATTGATATCTTTCTCTTGTCTGTATAATACATATGAAAGGTAAAACCAGCAGCTTCTAAGACATACTTAGCATAAAGATTGTCTCTGTCCTAATAATTTACATGTTAAATTTTGTTTGTTTAACCCATATTAAAAAAAGAAAAAAACCCAACAACCCCGTAGTGTGGCAGCAATGACGGGGCTTTAGGTAGTCACTGCACAAAGCAGATAAAAAGAGGTTGCTCAGTGGTTAGCACTTCCACCTTACAGTAAGAAGGTTCGGGGTTCAAACCGCTGATGGGGCACAGAGTTTGCATTAACTCCCCATGTTCCTGCTTGTGTGTCCCTCTCCCCCAATCAGAAACATTTATGTTAGGATAAATAATCTGTTAGTGCTCTTTATTTGTTCAACATTAAAACATATTTGAAACTTCTTCCATTTTGCAATTGCTTAAAAGTTGGAAATACTCAAAACCAAAAACCAAAAACCAAAAAAAATTGCTCTTAGCAGGAACAAAAAAAATAGCACATTTACTTCTTTCACTATAAAACACACATTTATGGTATCAAAATTTTTCTCATGTATGCGTAACTTCTAGTTCCCTTCTCTGTTTACCTCTAAACAGTTCACCATCTCATCCTAATGCATTTTGCACAGAATGAACAAGTGCATAATATGCATGCAAAGATTAGCCGTATCCACGTTACTAACACTCTGATATACAAATCTGTATTGCTACTGAAGGGCAGATTGAGTGAGGGATCAACAAAGGAAACCTTAACCTGACAACCTCCCATAAAACTGCAATGAATTGTTTTTATACTTCCCTTTTTTATGCATTAAATACACAAGATACAAGATCTAACTCATGTAACAAGTTCAATATCTTATGTGGACTGAATTTTTTAGTTTTGATTAGAGTCAGGCTACCTTTTTCCATCTGCTTTCAATCTTTTAGTCTCTAAGCTAATTGGCTGCTGACAGCAGCTTAATATATAGCAGAAGACAAGAGAATGGTATCAATTTTCTCAGCAAGGGAGCAATAAGCAGATTTCCCAAGACATTAAACTACTTCTTTACCAGTGCAGTATGATGGCTTACCTGGTGGTGGTGGTCCCTGGTGGAAGCCTCCAGCTTGTGGTGGATAGACTCCTATCTGTGGAGGGTAGCCTCCTGTCTGCTGGGGATAGCCACCAGGTTGAGGAGGGTAGCCACTCGGCTGCTGTGGGTAAACTCCAGCTTGGGGAGGATAAGCTCCAGGCTGAGGTGGGTAAGCCCCAGGTTGTGGAGGATAAGCCCCAGGTTGTGGCTGGTATCCACCTGTCTGAGGGGGGTATCCAGGGTAGCTCATGGCTTTGAACATGAAACAGAACTGACAATTAAAAGGCTGCTTGACAGGACCTTATATTAAAAATTAAACTATGATCTTGAGTAGCCATCAAGAAAAATGCACTTTATCTTTTGGGGAAGAGAAACGAAAAAAAAAAAAAAAAAAAATTACACTACACTGTTAACAGCACCCTCAGTACAAATTGAAAGCAATGACACAGCAACCAGAGAGCTAAAAAATCAAACACTTCTATGTCTAAACCTTCTCATCATTCCCATAGGGAAGAATTTACTACCGATAAAGATATGAACAATTAGAATTTTCAAAAACTTGCGCATTTGTATAAAATATTATATTTATTGTATAGATATATATCATATTGGACGTACAATACTAATCTGCTTTGAAAGTAGAGTGCCTTTTAAAGTCACCACCTAATCAACATAAATGGATTTTAAATATAGCAAAGTAAGTGTCATTGACACCACAATCTAATAAAGAGCAAACTTTTTTATTTCTGGGTCATTCACAGACATTTTAGGTGGGGGACCGGGTGGTCAGAAAAATTTTGATTTGGTTATGCTTAGTATAAAACGCCTCTGTTCCAATAGGCCCTCTTGTTCCATGGCAAAACTGACTTCAGTGGACTTAAATGGAAAAGCTGTCTCTGCTTTGCATTTTATGACCACAGAAAGACGCTGCTGTTATACTTAAAATTTTTGTATGCAAAGGTTTTCCACAGTCAGAGATATTACAGGTCTAACTGTAACAAATAATTATAAAATTTCTTCCACAGTAGCCTTGAATGCTGCCTAAGAATAACCTTTTAAAATACTCATTCATGGATTTAAAAAACACATATTGTTGGAGCATATGTGTTTTAGAGTTAATTGGTTCAAGTTCAAACACATCACATTCAAATACACACTCAGGTGCATATTACATGTTACCTATAACTGCTTATCATTTTAGACTGAAAAAACTGCAATAACAAAACCACACTTCACAAAAACCTGACACCTACACACACATATCAATAATTGCTTTAGAGGTTGAGATGCTAATAACCATACATGGTGAAAGAAGACAGTTGTAGCAGCTATAAGCTGATTTTAACATCCTGTGAATATACTGGCATTTAGTTGTGACGGAAGGTGTGTCAGTCCACTCACTTTTAAACTTTTTTTCTAGTTTAGATAAGCACAGGCCGTTACAGATTGATATATTTGGGTTAGTGAGTTCACTGCACTGAAATACTAAGCTAAACAGATTGTAAGTGAAGGCAGACAGACACTTAGCTTAACGTTACACCACGGACAAAATGTTCGTTGTAAACGGTGTGCTTGCTAATACAACGCTGCTTCAGGCCTGTACAAGTCTCTTACTAAAAACTAGCAGGCAGTTAAGTTACTTCCAATCCAATTTGCATAATATCGCTTTACCAGGAGCTAACACTTAGCTAGCCAGCGAACCATAAATACACGAACGACATTATAGCAACAAATGAGTATGAGGGCATTTTGTAGCGTCAAAAGATTGAGCTAAAGACGAGCTAAACGCACTAGTAAATCTGCAATAACGTAAGACGACTAACAACAGCGTCGACCAAAATGTAAAAATAGTTACCAAATATGCAAATTGCACCATGTTTTTAAAGTAAAACTCCTTATTTTAGTTCGGTATGTTAGAGAAGTTTCTTGATTATTTATTGCACTTACTTTAGCCCGCTTTTTAGTCTCTTCCTGAAGGACGTAGTTCTTTGACCAGCCTCAGTATTGACTGTATTTAAGAGTTGTGGGTGGGACTCATTCTTTCCATTCAGGAACCCACCCATCTTACAGTATCTGGTCTACGGGCACTGACATACTGCCGTCCTCTTATCATGTGACAGCAGCCACAAACAAATACGTGTTCACTTATGGTCATAAACATCTTATGCACATCAGTGACTCGATGGAAAATGTGACAGGCCGACGTCATCAATTGTTTCTCAATAGGTCTTTTATTTGAGAGGTGTGTTGCCTGAAATAAACTGAGCCCTGCCCGAGTATATGAGGTGCCACTTGTGCCAAAATGTGACTTAGCATATGTTTAGGCTCGGACTTACATTACATAGGTGAGCAAAAACTGAAAAATGAAAAAATTTAAATACTTATTGTGTTAACTGACCCGAAGTCACACATTCTGGACAATTTAATTAGATTATAAAGTTTAGAAATTAAATCTACCAAATTATTTTGTATATTTAATTATTTATTGTATACATTTTTATATACTTATTTTATTCAACAATCAAAGTTTAGGAAATCTGATTTAAATGATTTCTTAAAAATTCAAGAATTGATTTTGACATTAGTATAAAGCAAGTCTGTTTCTCTTAACGTCAGCTACTGAATGATTTATCATTGTTTATGTGTATTGCAATAATATGATGATAATTACAAACAGAGTGATATTTTGTTATATTTTATAAGTGATATTTTACCTACCCCCAGGTGAATAATCTCGCCTCTTGCAGACGGATATACATAGATTATGTTAGGAATCATACATCTGAATGTATGTGAAAGGCTTTGGCCACAAGAGGGAGCCCAATTAAAGCTTTCTCTGTTCCTGGTCTGCCTGCCACTTCCAGGTTGGTTATAAGGCCGGGCCATGTTCAATACGTAGGCAGCTCTGTGTGGCTGGCTATTGCCGATTTGATTGATTGATTACTTTTTTTTAGCAGCCCTTCGTGATGGGGCCCTATACACCACTGATCCAACTTTTTTCTTGCAGCAAAAAATAAGAAATATTTTTGCAGACAGTGACATCAGTGACATTGGTAAACAGAATATGTAATTTTATTAAATATATTGATAATATTCAACAATAAGAAACTACATAAATACATGAAGATTATTCATGACATCCCCCAAAAAAGTAAGTGCAATTAGTCACTTTTGGCCCTGAATAGACACGCCTATTTACACAGACATACAAGCACAGACGCACACAGTCCACTTTCAAGTTTCAAAACAAAAGTTATTAATGATAAATGTTACAAACAAGTAATAACTATTGTCATGTGGCTTAGAGTCTGTTATTTATTTTTCGATATAGTAACTGATGTGGCAGAATATTTATCGTCCTTGTGGGAGAGCTGAGTTGTCGAGTCGAAGAGCCAGCCAGATAAACCATTTGTCTCATCCAATAGGTTCTTAATTAATATTCATACAAAACAGACGCTGATTGGCCTGCGTCCTCGGTGACGCAGGGCCGTTCTCATTACATATTCAAAGAGCCTCTCTCTGCCCTGGTGCAATAAAGGCAGATAGCGGACCATGGGGAGCAGGGGAAAAGTTTTTATACTGACATGTTAGCGCAATGACTTTTGAGTAACATCTAACTGGGACGAGGCTCCCGGCGTGAGGAGGACAGGGTCCTTTACGGGAAGAAAAAAGGAGCACTTGCCATCTGCCGGGGTACGGGAACGAAAAGCAAGACGGCAAAAGAGTTGAGACCAGTCCAAGAAATCAGCGGTGGAAAATCCAGTTTAGCCATTTGAATTGAAAGATGAGCTTGTTGTCTGCCATAGACACGAGTGCCTCCGTGTACCAGCCTGCGCAACTTCTCAACTGGGTCTATCTCTCCTTACAAGACCCCCACCAGACCAGCGCTTTTGACGCGTTCAGACCAGAACCCAACTCTTCCCACCCGGATCTCAACTTCAGCAAGACTCCCGCAGCGGCGGACTTGAGCTCTTCCCTGAACTCCAACTATCTCAACAACTTCTTTCAGCTGCAGCGGAATGAGGTGAAAGATGGCATGCCGCATATATTTGGGGTATTTCAGATTATGGTTGAATATTCTGCAGTAAAAAAAAAACAATGGTGGGAGTGGGCCACTTTTACTCATGTACTATTCGTAGTACAATTTTAAGGTCCTTTACTGGAGTCCAAATTACTCCACACATTTCAGAGGGGTGTATTATACAATTTGGGCCTACTCCACTGCATGCAATTTAATTTGCAGGTTCATATTAACAATACAAAATATAATCAACTTATAATTTATCAAGTAATATTATGGTTTAGGATAAAACTTTATTGATCTCTGGTAAAATCACATTCTGCCCAGCAGATATATATAAGACATATTTAAACTAGTGCATTTACAAGCTACAACATTAAACTAATTTACATATTAGCACATTAATAATATTGTCTGTATTAATCCATGTAATCTTTGAGCCTGATACTTTTGTACCTTTACTTAAGTTGAAAAAATAATGCACAGCTTTTACTTGTAGCAGAGGATTCCTACACTGTGGTAATGCTGCTTTTACTGAAGTACAAGATAGGAGTATGTGTAGCACCTCTGAAGGGAACAGAGTTGGTTGATGATCTGTTGACTGTTGCACTTCTGTGCAGCAAATGTTTTAGCATGCACAGCATGGGCTATTCTGGTAGGATACATAACTGCCATGATATTTTCAATGGGGACAAAAACTTCAATTAGTCTTATTACACCAAAACGTTTGGTCATTAGCCATTTAAATATAGCTTAAAACACCCATATTAATGGTATATTATTAAACTAATCTGTAAGCCCACAGAAATATTGTAGAGATACTGTTTATACTGGAGGTTGGCAGAACACGAACAGTAAGTAATGTCACTTAAACCTGAAACTTAAAATTTCATGTGAGTAAACTTATTTAAGCTTAATTAAGCAAGTCAGGATCCTATTAGATAGTCTAGAGGCTAAATATCATGACCTAGTTTCTATGTTTAGACTATTTTTCTCTTTCTTGTCATTCTATAAGTTGACGCAAACAACTGTTTTCAATATAGTAACAAGTAAAAAACTTGAGTTAAAGGTGGATCTGTGGAGCAGAAATACTTCTGATTTTGTTTAACATAGTTTTTAGCAGACATGTCTCTGATCAAAGAGAGACAGATGGAAATAGATTCCCCTGCACGCCTCTGTCTGGAGAGAGCGGGCCACTGCAGTCTCCTGCTAAGGTCTGCTTTCTCCGGCTTCTTCAAATAGACCTGGTTGTGCAAACAAAATCAGTTCTTGTTTACATATTGTCTATTTTTGTAACTCTGTGTAATTTTAGGGACAAACATGCTGATAATGTATGCAGGGTGTAAATGTGATACTGACCATACAGTGCAGGAAAGACCCTGCCACAACGCCCCTCAACCTTGCACACACACACACACACACACACTCTCTCACACACACACACACATACATGCAGGACACACAGAAAAATAATCACATGCTGTGGGCTAAATGGTAGTTTAAAGAGCATACAGCAAGCTTTTCCAGTGTGTCGATTTCACTGACTTTCTTAGATCTATTCCTATGATGGATTTGTTGGGGACTCTAGGAAACACTAGCAGTGGAGGGATGGTGTATTCACCATCTAGAGCCAGTGTCCTTTATTATGGCGGTAACCATAGAGGCCTTTTGAAGTTATTTAACATGAAACAGTCCTCTGAAAACTGGGTGTGCATATTATACATTACACGCAATTGTATAATGCCATTCAATGCGCATGAGAATAAAGAGTTTAAAACTGAGTACATACAGTCTGGAAATGGTTTAATGGGTGGAAGAGGTATTTTGCAACTCACTATACCAGCTAAGCCAAGCAAAATAAAACCCCCCCAGAGATTTGATGAGATGAGTAATAGCAAAATGTGGTTGTTTTTTAAGCTGGAGGTTCACACAACAGTCTAGTTAAAGTGAAGGAGTGATAAATCCATTAATTCATTGTTGATTAGAAATTCTAGATTGTAGCATAAGTCAAATATACTTGCTGCAATCTGCTGACAGATTTGTGTAAATGTTTGCTACTTTCTCTCCCCAAGTCTCCAGTTCTAGGCTTACAGACAAATAATTTAGCTTTTGAAAATTTATTACCACTCTGGGTTCGTCTAACCTTCAAGTAGTTTCCTCTGAACTCTGAGGTTTTCACCAGATACCACAGCTTGTTGTGTGATTGGCCCCTGCATAGGGATGCCTCATCCCTTGACCTGTGGAAACAGTCACAGATTGACCGCAATTGTCAACCTCACTTGGACACACAGTGACCGGTAATGTCCTCATAGTGTTGCCCAGGCATAAACAATGATCAGCCACACATTTAAGCACACCACACCGTCCTGCTGAGTCACTCACTCACTCACTCACTCACTCACTCACTCACTCTCTCTCTCTCACAGACACACAAAATAAACAAACAGTCTCACCCCACTATTAGCAGATGTGTGTGAAATCAGTGTCCTTTGGGTGGACAGCAGGAGGTTTTTGAGGCCAAACTGAAGAAATGTAAGAAGCGTCAACTAAGCAAAGTTTCCTGTTTTATATTTGTTAAAATAATTTCACAGTCTGCGCCATGACTTAAGTCTAGCGAATACACAACCTTGTACATTTCCACCAGGAGTGGTAATACAAAACACAGTAATACTGAGCTAAAACACATGGCAGATGGAAAACTTGAGAAACTGCAGAGCCGTAACGCTTGATTTATGACGACTACATGTAATAAATGAACATGAGTCCTGAAGCTGGAGCTGGTTAGCAAGACAATCTCACAGCCTGCAGATAAAGATTTGGCACTCGGCCCCAGCCAGGTTGCCAAGCTTAAGGTTTCTGTGCTGTGCAACATTAAACATCAACAGTAACGTCATTTCCCAGATGCAAAATTCTGCCCCAAAAGGAGACGTGACTGTCAGCGACGCGGAGGAGTTTTCTTTGGATTTCATCAGGCCTCTGATGTTTTTACTTGAGAGTGGTGTCACAAACATTTGTTATTCATGCAGTTAAATGTCAAATTGGATGACTGGTTGGGCTATTTGTTTAATTCACTGAGAGGTCAATTCCTGTCTGTCCTTTCTGGATCGTATTTGGAGAGAGGAAAGCATGAATGAATGAGAAGGGAAATTAGGGACTGCAGGCAATGCTCTCACTGTTATTAATATTCAGAGGGCATCTTCCATGAATTCACTGGGCCTTGTGGCATGCAACACTGCGTTCTGTGGCTCCGAACAGACTACAAACATTGACCATGGCTAGTTTACCGCCAACAGTGCATGGTGACATTGCTGATGTTCCACAGGCTGGCAAGGGAACATGCCTCCCATCTTGTTTACAATGAGTCATCCTCTGTAAAGTCCTGTCTTTCTCTGTGGACATGCTCAGTACTTTTCCAGCTCATGAGCACAGCTGGGCCTCTCGCCAGATGTTCTGAATTTAATGAGAAATGATCTTGGAGGGATTTTTTTCTTCTTCTTCTTTTTTTTTTTTTTTGGTAAAACAAAAAATAGGACAGAGATCTCTCGAAGGAAAGTGATGATTAATCTCAACATTTTTTACACTCAAGCCAGCTTCGCAATTTTTTTTTTTTTTTTTTGTGGTGTGATTATCTTCTATGTGGCAATGTTGTCCAACACACTCTGTCAACAAGTTGAAACTTTTCAGACCTCTGAGGTTTAGGAATGGTATGTGAATTGAGTGTGAAGGCGCCTCATGATTGTTGTTTATCTTATGCACATTATATGATGCTTTACACATTCTAGACAAGGATTTTTGCAGAAACACATGTTAACGTTGGAACTCGTGTGATATTATTCTCATTCTGTAGGCCTTAAACAACAACGTGTATAAGAATGTGTCGCCCTATGGCTCCCTGAACAACATCGTGGATGGACTCAACTCCCTGACGGACCATTTCTCAGACCTTTCCCTTTCTTCAGAGCCAAGAAAACCCAACAAAAGACCCCCACCCAACTACCTGTGCCACCTATGCTTCAACAAGGGCCATTATATCAAAGACTGTCCTCAGGTGAGACTCATAACACATGCACATTACATAATCTGGTTAGCTCATGTTGGTGGTATGTCCTTCAACTATTTGAATACAAATCTAATGTTTGCACTGCAGTAACTGTGTAACTGTACTTCTTTTTTTTCCTTTCATTCGGTTCATACGAGCCACTGATGGCACTAAAAGCTGTGCTCGCTTCAGCCAGTGCCTGTCGTCTATCTCTCCCTCTCTTTCTTTGGCTCTGGTCTGACCTACTTGCTAAACAGGCCGGCCTCTGTCTTCTGTAGTCATGTGTGTGAGTGTGTGCAATGTATGCTTGTGTGCATCTTAACTGCCACAGCATTACACTACAAGAAACTATCTGCCACAACCACTATAAGTGAACTTGTTTGGCTATCTCAGGAGTCAAAGGTGAAAGAGTCTGTATTTGTATTTGATCATCACTTTAGCTGTGTTAGCATTTTTAAAAATACTGTGAGAGCCGTCTTTTCAGACTGCACTGCAGCTACAGACATTATACTAATTAATAAAATCACAGTCGAGTTCCTGTTCCATCCAGCTTCCCTTTGATTCAATCTGCTATGAAGTAGTTTTTGTTTTTTCCACCATGAGGCTCGGTATAGAAGTTATACACGCTCTGATATGTGACTATTTGTGTGTCAGCTGCAGTCATCTCACAAAATATAAAGTCATCATGGTGAACACAAGGAGAATTTTAGGCTCAAGACAATCCTGCCATTTTATCTTTAATGAGGTCTGGGCAGAAATGTGTTTTTTTAAGGATAAGGTTGTGGGTATCTTTACTTGATACTTAAGATTGATTTAAATAGATAATCACTTCCCATCTGCTTGTTAATGCAAGAAAAAATGTTATTTTAAAGATTTTATGTCCAGTAACTATAGCATATGATATTTTGTTAAATAGTGGAGGAAGGAATGGAGTTTGAAATTGCTGTGGTGGATCCTTCATTGTGGTGTTATATAGGATCTTGTAAACTCCATGGCTGGGAGTGCGGCCTGGAAGTGATCTGATTTGTATGGGAACACAATGGCACTTTCCCTCAGAATTGAGGAATTTTACACAGAGTTGTTTTTTTGTTGGACTCACGATGCCTAATAATCTCCCTTTCTTTCTCTCTCTGTCTTTCTTTTGCCTCTCCCCTATTTCTTCTCTCCCTTTTCTTTGGGTGAGGTGCAATAGTCCAACCCCAGCCCCAAGTTTCTTTTGCATGGAAAGGTAATGAGGAGCAGATGTGAGATTAAAATGCTTTGACTCTCTTTATGACATATGATGACTGGTCTCAGGAGGTCTGTAAAAGACCTGTGTACTGATGAAATATCTTCTGGACGGCACCAAACCGCAATATGTGAGAATTAGATCATCTATTGACATCTCCAACGGGAATTTGGGGTTATAGTATATCATGCAACATGTAACTTTTGCCTTTGTTTTCCTTTAAGTTATGATCTAGCTGTTGACATGAGCATTGATCAACCTCAACTCAGCATATTTACCATGAATAATACAGGAACTTGTATGTTTATTAATATAATCTTACACAACATGCATGTGGATGATTTTCTTCACTGTATGATTACAAATTGAAAGAGTTAAAATTATGCTTTATAAAAACAAAACCTCTGGCAATAGAAGCTGTGAAATCACTCATACTACAGATGTAAGCATTCAGGCGTGGCCCCAAAAAAAAAATCACACTCAGCTGTCCTCTAGTTTATATTTCAGCTGTTCGTTAAACTGCCAACAGTAAGTCAAAACACAGCAAAGTCTCCAGAGGGCCTCCGCACCTACACAGTTCAACACCTTCTCAGTTATTTAGGTCTCCTTTGGGCTTTTTTTTCACATAAATTTACCTTCCATTTGTGCTACATCAGTTGCACTATTGCCCAGTCGCCTGTCATTGCACGCCGAGCCAAGGACAGCTGAGCCTTACTTAACCGGCTGAAGACCCAAATAACAGATGTGACACACATTTTGCAATTTTAAACATGAGTTTTTAATGGCAAGAGTGTTCGACCTACCTTTTTGCCAAGACTTGTGTCATTTTCCAAACAAAATTTTCTTGTCCTACATTGCTCTGTTTCACAAGCTGCAGTGATTAACTGTGTGCCCGTCGAGTTTCTGGTATCCACTTGCACTGGAATGCATTTGAGGATGAATGTGTCCCCACTAAGAGTTTGTCCTGTTCAGAGGTGCTTTGCCAATGAAAACAGAGGCTCTTGCTTTACTGAGTGCTGATAAGTATGTCATCCTGGCCCAGCGTGGAGAATCCCATTCACTTCAGCTTGTTTTATTGTGTTGTTTTGTGTTGTTATTTTACCCTTTTATTGAAATTAGGTAAGGGAACATTATTTAAATTTGTGTTTATTTTGGTCCAAAGGATAAGGCTGGGGTTATTCTGCATTTACTTGAACAAAAATAAAAATGGGTTGATGCTAAAAAGTATCATCTGTGGATCCAAAGCATATTTCTCTTTGCTGTAGACCTCCACTGTTGTCCAAAAACTTAAACTTACAGCAGGTCATATTCCCATATTAAAATGTCTAAAAGCAGCCACTTAGTTACATATTTTATTGAGTCCCACATATTTCCATCAGTATCCATAATTTTATGCAAGGAAATGTTGCATTTCATTTTGTACCTGCTGC
Organism: Acanthurus leucopareius; assembly: GCA_029814765.1. Classification (NCBI taxonomy): domain Eukaryota; kingdom Metazoa; phylum Chordata; class Actinopteri; order Acanthuriformes; family Acanthuridae; genus Acanthurus; species Acanthurus leucopareius. Next base: position 14,585,436 of record JAQMCX010000003.1, on the reverse strand, counting down.
TAACTTTGTTGCGCTCTAGAATAAATTCCTACATTCTGATGAACATTGGCACTGTAGTCAATACCATCCTGCATTGTGGCTGTAAATACTCACTAAAGCACCAAATCTGTGTTCAGCAGAAGCTTCGACTAGTCCCCAGCACTTGTTTAATAAACATTTATGCACAGTTGTTTCAGCAAATCACTTAAACTTTAAAAAAAATGAAACTATATGTTTATGATTAATGGACTTGATTGTCAGACAGGGTGGCAAGTCAGAATATATTGAGTGATGCTCAAATGCATTGTAGGTTTTGTTCTTTTAGTGGGATTAAATGACAAAATTAAAACTACGCAAACACTCCTGCCTAATTCTTATAAGTTCAACTTTCAGGTGAGACACCCCAGTGAATGAGTGTGTATTTTAAAATATATACATATAAACACACTGCATTGACTCCTGGAGATGTGCAGACTTCTGTTCACTTGCCTCTCCTTTTTTCCTATTCTTATTCAGCCTCCATCCGTCATGCACCAGTACTTTGCACTGAGCTGTTGTAATTTGAGGCATGAAAATAAATATCATTCTAAAGTACTGGATAGGGATCAAAAGTGTTAACTGTGTAATTACTGCTGACCAGATTAGTGCACTTTTTACAATATACATTCAAATTGGTGTATCACATAGCAAAAGATTATGTCATATGCTCTAAAATAACCATACCTCTGCCAAACTGGTCCTTCCTGCAAGTGAGATAGAGCACAGACTCAGACAATGCACTGGATCCACCACTGTAGCCATTGCAGTCAATAGTTTTCCCACCACTTCCATTGTTTGGTTCAGAGACAATAAGAGTTAGGCAATTAAACAGTTGAGGTTACCAAAGTGTTTATGCATTACTTGAAACTTAAGACCTTTTTTTTTTTTTTCGGTTTAAACATATAATATTGGAAACACACAGAGGAGACTTGCGGTTGTGCTGAGAGAATTCTTTTTCAGGGAACTCTTGGTCGTTGAGTGAAAGCCACAGGCCTGGCAGCAGCTGCCCAGTGCTCCCTGTCATGGGGACAGAGGTGTTATGTAAACTGTCTTTTATTCGGAAAATGAGGTCGCTCCCCCGGTTATGAGCAGAATGCCCCTCGCTGCCACGCTCTGGCCCCAGTCCAAGATGTCTTCCACTTGCACTCATGATTTGGTTGCGTTCGGCGGACTAATGCGCTCAACAGTTGATTTGAGTGATTAAAATAATGCATTGAGTGACATCTCCTCGCTATGTCTCCCTGTAGGAAGATTAACTCGTGGAAAAATGTTTTTGCAGGAATGCAGGTTTGTGGGTATATGGGGGCGGCTACTTATCTGTGTGTGTGTGCCGGTGTGCGTGCTTTACGTGTGTCTCTGAGCAGCTACAGTGGATTCCTGACTTACTTTGTCCCATTCCTCATCGCACTCCACAGGTTCAGTCCTTCCTAGTTATAGTTTCCTGGGCATGTGTTTTTATTCTACTGAGAAGTTTTTAATACTTGTTTTTATAAAAGCATGACACAACACACTCCTGCTTTCACCCTTTACCTATTTCTGTAGAAGTGCAACAATTAAATACTCAAAATAAGAAATTCTGACATCTTATTTTGATGCAAATGTTTCTAAATTCTGATTGGAGGAAAGAGATGTGTGATGTCAGCTTTCTCCAAAAGAGTCTTGCTTACGTCAAACCAGTGAAAAAAGCTCAGGCTTAATAAATAAATAAAATAAACAAAACAAAAAAATCTCATGTGAAATAACCAGAGCAGTTCAAAATTTGGCAGAAAATATTGAGTTCATGTCAGAACTTGTTGTTTTTATTCTGTAGCTAATTGAGAAAAAAGGCTCTAAGGGATTTTTAAGCCTCTTAAGTTTGACATTTTGGAAAAATACACTTATTCACTTTGTTGCCACGAATTTCATGAAGAGATTAATTTGTTTATTATCTTATTCTGATGGATGAACCAATGAGATATCTTTTTTTAAGTGAACTTTATATGAGATGTAGCTTATATAGCTGTTTTCTATTGTTTCCAGCCTTTGTGCTAAGCTAAAGCTAACCAGCCGCTGCCTGTGGCATGTTCCCCAAAATGTTAATCATTTTTGCTTTAAAGGCCTCTGTAGCTTTGAAGAAAAACTACTTTTATGTTATTTTAAGCTTCATTATGTGGACTGCATATATAGAGCTGACAATACTGGTGATGCCGCTGGTGATGGTACAGATTTTGTCCCTTTTGGCCAGCTGTGACACAAATTGAATTAATTATACATTAGGCCAGTGAGTGCACTGGAATGTTCTGAATGTAAAGCGTAGGGCAGATGGAGAAGAAGCATCACAGTTGCTGCGCTGATCACAAACACATGCAGCTCATTGATCCACACACAGAGCCTTCTTTATTGTGCCAGGATAATGTGCCATGTGTTCAAATAGATATGGTTCCTGATGAATGTATGGATATATGGCATCAATGTCAAACTTAGTTTTTGTGTTTATCTTTGAAGTGAAATCTGACTGTGCACATTTTTTTATGCTAGTGGTTGACACAGACTAAATACATACTGATAGGTAGCTGAACTTTGCTGACATTTTGGCTCATCTCAGTCAGTCAAACCTGCGATTCAGTCACGCAGATCTGCATCTGTGACCATATGCCAGTTACAGCGATGGATCTCACACCTCACATGATGGTAATTTCAGCAGCAGTCTGTCCTTTGTGACAAATGGTCACTATAATCTCCCCTTAATAGTGTCAACACGAAGACCTGAGGCGAGCTGTAAAGTGAGGGCCTCTTCACACCAGAGGCCATCACACTTTCATTTGAGTATGTGTGACTCGCCAAAATGTGTGCTTTTCCTTTGGCCGTGATGATAAACTTAATGACTTGTCATTACTGCGTCCCACTTTGTCTACCATAACAAACATCAGCGGTTGTTGTTCTGACAAAACGTCTTTGGTTCTAAATTTTCCAGCTTTTTTTTTCTGACAGAGTTGTCCTTTTCCAATTTGGTTGGCAGACATGCTGGGATAAATGTGCAACCACTTTGTTTTAATGTTTCTGTCTGTTGTACTGAGCAGTGGGGAGATAATGTGTCAAAACACATTGGCAGTTTATAATTTACCACTGTTACATCTCTGCAAAGTGCCGTCTCTGTGTTTTACTCTTAGAAAAACAAGTATTTTAGACCTGTGTGGATACACCCAATTTCCTGCTTTGTGTAACTCTAACATTATAGTCTTAAATGAATCAGGTCACAGCCTGACGGAGGTCTGCCTTTCCATCATGGACTTTTTCTACATAGTCTGCCAATGATAAGGAGATTTTTTTTGAGTTGTAAAACGGAATAAATAGCCACTTTCTTGGGTCTCTTTACTTCTAAGACAACGATTCATATAATTTAAACGTTTTAAAAAAGAAAAAGCATACCAAGGGCCTCACAAAATCTATTTTCTTTTTTAATTTCATTTGGAAGTCTGGGGTATTTGCAAAAGGAGGGTAGGCTCCCTCTGGACGGCAGAGTGTTCCCGGGATGTTTTACTGTTTCAGCTGTCTTATTTACCTCATTCAGGACATTTTAAACCAGCTTTTTGCTTTATAATATAGCCTGTAGTTTCCTGTAAAATCCCAATTTTCCATTTAACAAAACAACCCTGCATGTGAAGTCCATCTTAATATTCCCATGTGCAGCCTCTGGCAAAACATTTGTTAACTCTTGTATTGGAAACATGCTGTTTGCTGTCCAAAATAGCTTGCTAGCCCTCTCTGATAGTTAGTGTGGTGCTGATTATTCAATAGCTCAGCAGATTATGTGGGCTTAATGTTGCTGGGGACGCTTGCTGTACCCCTGGAGGCTAATGTTCCTAGTAGGAGAAAAAACATAGATCCTACATCTGTCCTTTAGCTTTTCTAATCTCTATTTAACCACCATCCTGCATTCACTGAAGATATCTGTGGGGAAAATCAAGTATTTACATTTTCCTTGGCTTCCACCAGCTGTTTTCTTTCTTCTTGTCTTTGTCTCATTCTCTCCCTCTCTCTTCATGCATCCCACAGTTTGTTAACCCTGTCGATAAACAGCCTTTCAACACCACAGTAACACTTCAACATTTGTCATGAGAGAATGCTTCACATTTTACCCCCATGATCTCTCTACCCCGAGGCCAATTCTGACAAGGCTGCAGTTATTTGCCGTGGCAGGCAGGCAGTTCGGATGTGTCACTGTCATTGTATGGAGCACTTTGGAGTTTATCTGTGTCAGACAAAGACAGTTTAAAAAGCTAGAGAAGGACACAAGAGCAGGGAGACAGAGAGACTGTGAAAAAGGGGAGTGAGGGCACTTCCCCTGAAAGGAAATCAAAGTTAAAAGAATGATAAAAGTGTGGTTTCCTGCCAGCTGGTTTGTGTTCAGTACAGAAATCCCATTCTTCCTCTCAGATTTTGCTGAGACAACAATCAGACCACTTCCTGTTTTGGTAACCCCCATCTATGGGAGGCAGCGCTCTGTCACATTTACCATAGTCAGGTAATCTTATAGCTGCACTCAGATTTGATGTTTAAATACTGTGAAATGACGGTGGAGGCTTTAAAATGCATCATAAGAAGAAAGCTGTATAAAATGCAACACATGGTATCCTCTAGTGACTGTCAGCTTATGCTAATCATAAGATAATATTGAGTTTCTGTTAGATGAAGCTAATCTGAACGTTAGTCCACCAGATTTCGTACCTCCTATCAGATTAGCCCTTCCTTTCACAAGAAGATGCTTTGCTTTGCTCGATGACTCTATTAGCTTATTTCGGAGAGTTTCTTATATAATCCTGCTTATAAATCTCTTTCCTGTCATGCCGCTGAGCCAGCACCGAGGATGAAGGCTGGAGTTAATAAAAGAACAGAAACAATAATGTGTTTAGGGTAGTTGCTCGCCACATTTCTTTATGTAATCTTGTCTTTGCAGCATGAGAGAAACCAGGTCACCACTCATTTTAGAAATGTTGTCTCCCTATGCTCCACCTCTGCTTTTCTGTTATGTCTTGTAGTCCATCAGCACAAATCCCTTTAAAAATGTTACCTTGCTTTATTTTTTTAAACTTCTACAGCCAAATTATCTACAATGTATCAGGATATTAGAATATTGATCACGCCAAAGATGATAGCAACACCACCAGAAGTCGCTTATATAGTAAAGACACTTTGGCTTGTGTTTCTTAGCCTAGCTACAGTGTTATGGGGGTCAGCAGCCATAGAAAAGAGGCCTCAGGAACTAGAACAGGATGGTTCCCCTTTCACTGAGGGAGGAAGGAGGGAGCTGAGGGTCAGAGGTCAGATTTTCACTACAGCATGATGTCCTGTTAGCACAGCAAGGCCATGGGGTTTTGTTAGCTCATACTAAATCCTGATGTTCTGTAATGTAACCTCATTACATCAGCACTGTCAGCCCCCATATGTACTGTACACATCCATCATTCACTGTGTGTTGTTTTTGTATGTCTGAACGTGTTTGTTTCAGAGAAGGCTCCGGTTCACACCAAACTGATTATTCCTTTTTTTTTCTATTGCTGTAATCACTAGCTGATTGATCATTCGGTTGATGGGCAGAATATTGATATGCCAGTTTTTATTTTATTATTTTTATTATTATTTGAATAATTGCTTCCATTTTCATTTCCTGCTCCTACAATAATGTCACTTGCACATCTTCTTGTGTTTAAAACTATTAGAAACTGGGATTAGCACTATCCACTGTTTCCAAACGGCTCTTTAAATTATCATTAAATAATCCCCAAATTAATCAGTAATCATAATAATGGTAATTTTCACCCCGAGATCCATCAGTTTGAGTTTAGATGACCTGGCCCCTTTGGATCTTGTCTCTTTATCATGGTGTTGCATAAAACAAAGCTAAATGTCTTTTACAGCTTTGAAACACAAATAACTAGACTTAAAACTGATTGAACCACTTTTAAGACTTCTGAACAAAAATCTTTCATGAGGTGTTGACATTATTTTCTACACTCTGACGGTCAACATATCCTCATTTCTCTCCACTTTTAAGTTATTAGTTAACTGAAAAAGGTTTAGGGTTAAAAAGGACTCCAGAATAGCCTGGAGTTGCACACACCGGACCACCAGACACGAACATCCACAGCAGACCGGCAAATTTCGTGCTTATCTGCACTGGCTGATCGGTATGAGGCCAAACTAATTGCTCCTTGTAGCAGCACCGATTCTTGTCACATGTGAACAACAGAGATTCTTCCGTGATACGAGACAGACGGACAGAGAGGACGGACAACCAGATGGACAGGCAGGGACACTGTGAGGCTGCGAGCGCTGGCACACAGAACTGGATTTGGTGTCAAGAGATCAGGGACTGACACTGCTGGCTTTGTGTTGTGCCTGAATGGGCACCTTAGGGAGAGACTGCGGTTCTGAATGGGCACCATTGGGGAAAGCCCAAGTGGTGGGAATGGAGGCTGGTAATTAAGGCAGTCATTGTATGTCTGTAGGATCTGTTAGACAGAGAGGTCAGGAAGGCAGGCCTGTATTGTTCCCCCAGCAGGACTCTCACTGCATCACAGTGGTGCGTCAGACTCAAGTATGTTTGGATAGAGGCCTTGGATCTTCCAGAGAAGAAAAAGAATTACAACAACAAACCACACAGGCGGTCCTATACAGTCTGCTTGTTTAGATGTCAACATATAGGCTATACAGGCCTCTTCTGTGGGTTCAGTTTTGCAAATGTTTTTTGTTTCTATTTACGTTTTATTATCCTGAAGTGTGTCCTTGGTAAACTACCCAGGATTAAGAAAAATGCTAAACCACAGTGTTAGGAAGTTACACTTACTCTATCAAAAAAAATAAATGATAAGCTGTGTTACTGTTTTAGTTATTTCAAAGTTCTTTAACTTTTTGATGACCTTTTATAACATTTCTAAGTAAGTTTTTGGACTTATTTTATTGACTCCATAAATTGCGGCTATATTAAGATTTCACTGCTGTTAAATAAGATGTACATTGATGTTCAAGTCCTTTTCAGATATCATGAGGAAAACATCATTTTGCCTATCTGACAACATGCCCACTCGCCCTGACGTTGTCAGTCTGACTCAGGCTGCCGAAACTAGAGCAAAGCCTATTGATTTAACTGGCAGATGAGAGGCTGTGCAACTTTAAACACAGTGAAAATTCCTGCACAGCGAAAAGTTTCAGAGCAACATGATAAATGTCAGGTTCCACATATGAGCTGTATTAACACCAAAACAGTTTATTTGGAAGTAAACCATTTTTCATCAGCAGCCTTTCAATTAGTAACTGGTATTTAATTACATGTTTTTTCTCAGTGTCTTCAACCGATCACCACTAAATTTATTTTGTAATTGGATTTACGCAAGTTATATTGACTACTCTCTCCAAAACACTGTTTGACCAGAGTTTAAGACAAACATTTGGTCATTATGTAATGTCACAGTGGTGTGTGTCCTTGGTAAAAGCCCATTATCCCAGATCAACAGTATGTTGCAGTGGGGGTGAGTCAAAAAAACAACAGTGAAAAGTAATAAACAGATACAGGAAAGGCTAAGTCCTTTTCTCTAATGAATGATATGATCCACTGCGATGTAAAGATAATATAATGAAAGATGCAGAAATTATCAGATAAAGGTTTAACCTTTTGATTGTGCAGTCTCACCCTTTTTTTAAGCAAACGAAAAAGTAAACTGAATTCATATATTAAGTTTACTCTGCATGTAGGATTGTTATGGAATATAAAAATTAGATGAATATGTAATTTAATTCATTTTACAACTAGACATGATATGATCATGCATCGTGTATATGAAGAAGATATTTGGAAAACAATATACTAACATCCCCCCACAACAGTTTCCTGTATGTCTCTACACTGTCAAACTTACAATTAAAAGCAAAAATAGCAAATAAATAAAAGAAATAAATTAAACCTTTAGCATTTGTTCCACTTGTAGGAATGAAGCACACTGTAGAAAGTTTACAGACTGCTATTACTATGAAAAGTAACATGAATTTGAACTTTTGATATGTATTACTGAGCTTTTGGTAGAGGTTATTAGTTAAGAATAATGAAGGATTTGAACTCTTTAGCAAAAGAAAAAAGTGAGGCCACCACATTTAGATTTGTTTGTGCTTCCTCAGTGTGGCTTCCCCTGATCATAAGCTATGAAAACTGTTTGTCTAGAAAGTGACATACTATTAGTTTTACTTACTGTTTCTCTTTCATAGACTTGTGTTCTTTTTAAGTCAGGTCTAATTTTTTCCCCCAAAACTCATGCACAGCTTTAGTGGAGCTTTTCAATGTAAATGCATTTTGCTGACTGCCCATTCATTTACTATAAGATAATAAAATACATTTCCCTTTCAAGCTTTTTTCTGTCCCTCCTCTCTTTTTTTGTGCACTGCCTGTAGTATGTCGGGAAGTTTCTGGCAGGGATGAGGGCTGGGGGGAGGTGCGCCATGGGAATGTTTTTACTTGGTGACCCCTGATCTTCCTTCCAGTCGCAGCAAAGGCTCTGAAGGCTCTGCGCCTGTCTCTGCTCTAACACTCACACAGTCAGGTCACCGAAGGGAGAGACGGAGACCGAGACTGTCCTGTAAAGAGATAAGGCTTATCAGGGATGCTGGAGTCATGCTGTAACAGACAGACAAGCATCCTCGCTGGCAAAAAAACAGATGACACTACCTGTCAACATATTTTATTTTTAAGGGGTTATACAGAGAAAGAGTCTTTATAGCAAGAGCATTGAGAAACCATATAGGGCCATAAGTCCAATATAGCATTGACAGCAAATGACTCTGAGATTAGCAACACACGTGTGCAGTATATCCGGCAGAGTGACTGACAGAAATACTCATAGCACACATCCACTCATAAACACATCCAGCCAAATACACACAACTACAGGCATTACATGCAAACATAGATAGCAGTATGATCTTCCGGTGGCTGATGACATGATGTTTTGTGCACCTCTGTATGCTGCGGTCTGCCACTCAACCTGCTCTTGTCATTCACTGGCCTGGTAACCCAACGCTGCTGTGCAGCTGCACAGCTCGTTGGGCTTAGTGGGACCGGGGCTAAGTCCAAGGCTAGGAGAGGGCAGGGGGGAGGGAATTCACACCCATGGCCCCACTTAGCGTTAGCCCTTAACGCCCTGTAAATATGGTAAGTGTAGGACTATTGTAAACTTGTCTTATATCTGTGAAAAGAGGCAGCTTTCATGTGAAGCTGGTGTGTTGATGGAGCTGAGCTTCTGGGTTTAACCAGGACAGATTCCTCAAGTTGAGGCCCAGTTGGCCCGTACTTGTGTTTTCTAAGAATGAGGCATGAGTAGAGAGAAAGGTTTCTGTCAAAAACATCAGCTTTAAAACAAGAAAATGTTATTGGTTTTAAGAAAAACACCCACATGCTTCGCTCTCAGGGGTATCCATCAGTCATCCAAGAACATGACACTGAGATCCGTGGCCAATTAGGGAAGCTGGGTTGTGGAAATCTAGGAATCTGGGAATAAGGTTTTGGCAAAGAGTGCGCTGGCATGGTGATATGCCTCTGCAGCTGTCTTAGACACGAATGACGTGGGTCTGTTACTGAGGAGAAAAACTTTGACATGCACACACATGGCACGTCTGTATTGCCTGCATGCACTGAAAAGAAGTGGAACACTGGTCTGCTGGTGCAGCCATTTTTTTTTTTCTGAGGGGGGTGTTCCCTTCAAAATAAATATCCTTTCATTATTTGGTCGGGCAAAATCAAACTTAAGAGTATTAATTGTCATAACATTTAAGTCAGCTGCTTACCACAACTCATCATACATAAGACCTCCACCTCAAGTTTATCAAAACAACCAGAAATTGCAGGTCACTGAATTTCATTTATAAGCAGTAACATCATTAAAGATGACTTAGCTGAGATTTGGTTTGATCTAAATCAACAGATCAGCATATTGTAACATCAACTTTACCCAATTTTTCTTCCCCAGTAATTAAATGCTGCATCATTTCCTACATCTAGAAAATATTGTATGATCCATCTTTTAAGAAGCCACAGACTGAAAATGTCAAAAGCCAGTAACACATGCATGCTATTCGGTAGCACAAAAACTTACCAGTATTATTCAGCTGATAAGAAATGCTCCTCTGGATATGGTGTTTGGGAGAACTTGACAATTGCTTGTTTAACTCCTGCCATATGTGTTTGTTTTTATTACTGCAAAAGTGCAGCAATCCTGCTTGTATTTCTCTGCTTTTCGTTTTATTTAAAAGGGACAAATGCAAATAGAATTGAAACCATAATAACTTTATGATCTAACATGTTCTTCTTCTAACGTAGTTTCTTGTTGGACATTGATGGCATTTAAAAGCATAAAAAAACCCTTTTTTGATAGTTTCTGGCACAGCCTCTCTGCTTATCTGCATGACTGACAGCTGTGGGATGTTTTATCTTTGGAACAGCTGTCTTGATTTACCTTTTCCCTGTGTGATATCTCAGTATGTCAAAGACCAGACTAAACATCTGCGATATGCCAGGTACTGTTACAGGGCTTTTCTAAAATGTGAGAAAATGCTAAATCCTGACACTCGTTCTGTTTTAGAACCATTATAGCATTTTGTGTTTGTGCCTTGGCACAGTCTCTTCCAGTACAAACACACACATACAGTACATAGACACACACACACTCACACACAGACAGCACACTTACTCTGCTAAGCAGAGGCCATTTCCTAGAATGAACTATTTTGGCGTCTCCATGGAGCTGGAAATGGACTTGTGGTTATTCTTTAAAACTGTCAGAGTGGTTGTCCTTTTAAAATCCTCTCCTCTGTATCACTGTGAGATAACAAACACGTTTAACCAACAGTGATGAACAGAGAAACCCACAACGGATGACTTGTAACCCTGAGTGTTACTACTCACCTAAACACAAAACAACCTTCAGTGTATTTTAAATAAATTGCTGTCGACCTCACAGAGTGGGTCATATTTGTTGCATTGTTTTTGGTCCGTGTGGCCTGGTGATTATTAAAGAAAATGTTATTCAAAAATAATATCTTAGGATGAATTTCTTTGGCGTTATTAAGTATTTTTAAACATGAGCTTCGTTATTACAAAGTTTGGTGTACACATGACAGATACTTACCAGTTGTTTGGTGATGTTTCAGTAGATCACCTTGGGGTGAGCTACGACATGCGTGCAATGGCTTTAATGTAAAAGTTGTCATAAGTGTATGATAACCTTATTGGACAGATCTCTACAGATAAAGACTTCTTTGTCAGCATAAAATCGTTCTCTTTAACCAGAAATCTTGTGGAACTTGTCCAAAGTCTGCAGGATTTTTTGAATGACAGTCTTCCTTGTGTGAGACTTGCATTCCCAGTTAAACAAAAAAGGATTTTACTGTTTCAGAAAAACTCGTTTCTTTTTAGATACTTGCTCACTAATGTTGTCAGACACTTAGAATAACACTAACAGCCTATGAGTAGTAAAAACTCAGTTTTAGTAGATATACTGAAAATAGTCAAAGTTGCTCCAAAGATTATAATTGCAGCTCTTGTATCCATGTTGCAGCTCCCCCTTAAGGCAATCTATAGAAAAAGTTGGAAACTTTTGGTAAGCACAAGTTATTTGCACACCAAAACCTGTCAAAATAAATCCCAGGCTTATAAATAGTGGAATTCCTCTTTAATGCTAAGATGTAAGCTTTAAATAGCTTCAGACATGTTATACATTAGGATTGCTATGGCTCCTTGTTGACACATTGTTTACTCTCCTCTGTCTCTGTCCTCTCTGTCCTCTTCTACTTTCTGCTGCTTCCCTCACATATTCCACCTGACAGAGGATAAATGAAGCAAAAGACTTTACGACAACACAAATACCTCATGGGCATTTTTAGACCTGGAAACAACTGGGATGTGCTATTGTGGGTAAATGGCTCTTTATAGTGTAATGAAATGTCAAGCTCATATGAATAGCTCAAATAAAGAGCTTCTAGAATATGAAACCTTTTTTTAAGAATAGCACCCTGACCCACATGAGTGCAGAGCAGGTACAGACAAGTCAGGGGCTGTCTAGTGATGAGACACTCATATTTAGTGAGCTCACATTGGCTGGAAAATGAAATAAAAATATCTTTTCTGTGAGTTTTTTTAATCAGTATATGAAGACATTTCCAAATTGTAAACTGGGAGTTTGAAGGATGTTTTTTCAGTGTTAAGCATATATGTGCAAATTTGCACAATATATCTTCAGAGGAAAGTGTTGCAAAATAGTTTCCTGAGAGCAGTACTGTTATGCTATGGCAGCTCTCTGCCTGTAACCGCACTAACAGTGAACAAGATGACTAAGAAACCTGCATCTCTAACACCTAATTTTTCTAAAGCAGCTACATTTTATAGTAGAGAAACAAACAGCATCATTAGGCTGAAATTATTATGTACTACTATGGTGGATTGGCATTAAAAAAATAGGCTGGTTTTCAGTGTAGAACTGAAAAGATCAGTTGATCAATCATCAGAAAAACAAAAAGCAACTTTATTTTTCTAGGAAATATGCCAAACATTCCCTGGTGCAGCTTCTTAACTGTGAGAATTTGCTGTTTTTCTGTGTCTTAAAGGTCTCTGGCTTTTTGACTGCTCGACAAAGAAAGCAGGAAGTTTGCTGTCATCATGTTTGGCTTTAAAACAGTCTGATGGACACTTTTTACTATATTCTAACATTTTTTAGGCTGAACAATTAAACGCTTAAACAGGAAAATTATTGATTAACCATTAATGCAAACAAATATTAGTTGCAGCCCTAATTCTTTGCCTTGGTTTTGAGCAGTGGTTTCACTACAGAAAACCACTGCAGCTTATTTTTAAGATAGGTTTTAATTATCATTTCCACTCAATCTATAGAGTTTACACTTGCTGTGTTTGTCTGTGATAAGGCGTTTGTATTAAAGTTAGGTTTGTAGGATAAATGCATGCATGCATTTGTGTGATTGGTGGTTCAAGTTTTGTTGTGCACAAACCCAAGTGTTTGTGGTTGAGGTTGTGTGTGGTACATGATTGTGTAATGCTGCGGTTTATATTTGGAGACAACTATACAAGATAAGAATGCTTATCTCAGCAGTTATAGATGTAGAGCTGGGCAGCAAAGGAAGAAATACAAGGCCTCAAGGAGCCACAGTTATCTCCACATTCAGTTTCTGCTGTTCAAAATGTTAACTAAATATGTATTCTGAGAGCTACATGAACACTTTTTGTTCAGCTGAGGAAAACTGTAAGCCTTATAATCGATTCGGAAAGGTTAGCAATGCTAAAATGCATTAGCAAATTGAAAACCACATCACATCCATGGCGAAAAACATACATGTTTGTATAAAAGGCTTTCTTCTCTGCTGTGACAGGTTGGAAACAAAACTGTAAAAACCCCACTGTCCTCTGCGGTGTGTGTATACAAGCATCATCGCATCATTCACTTAAGTGTGAGGTTCAGTGTTTCAAAGCTCCAGGAACCACATGTTGGAGGTTCCAGCTGTTACTGGAAAAGACCAAACCACATGATTAATAGATATATGGTTACTGAAACACTATTATGAAAAGTTCAGGAAATATTTCCCTGTCGTGTCTCAGAGAAGGATCAAGCGTGATTGATGCTTTGATCTTTTTTGATGTTTCACAGAGGAGAGCCAGTTCTCAGGTCGAAACCACATCCAGATCCTGCCTTTTCTCCCCTTGTAGCTTTCACCAGACCGCTAAGGCTAGCACGCTAACTGAAACCACATTAAAGCAATTAGAAGTCTTATCAGAAATGCTACGGTTAATGAGTAAACCAAACAAAAACTGCAAAAGACTCAAAGCTAACATTGTGGACTGAACCCCATCCGCTGTATCTGTAAATCTATCTCTTTCTGAACTGCCGCCAAACCAAATACAGATCCTGAAATGAGGACACGAGAGCAGACACAGATACGCGCACGGACACACTCGCGCACGCTCACACGCACGAGGAAATGCAATACACACAGGTCTCAGGGCCGGTTTGGTGTTCTTGTGTTGCTCTCTGAGTGATGTCCTGGGGGATGCGGAGAGGCAGAGCTGGGCCTAAGCTCCTCCGCTGCTCCTTTGTTTACGCTGATGGTTTCCAGATGCTAGCTAGTGATCGGAGCGCTACGGAACGCTGGGGAGCAGCCCAGCAGTTTGGGGCCTGAGCCAGCAGGCCAGGATTAAGGCAGCTCTATCTGGGATACTTGAAAAACATGGCTTTACTCTGTAATAACTTTGCAATTGTTTCCAAAGGTTGAGAGTTTGAGAAAAGCAATATAATCACTTTGCATGTGGTGATCCTTGATTATAGAAGTGTCAATAATATTTGTTCTCATTAATTGGGGCGACACATGCAATGAGCAATGACGTCTTTACTTTGAAGGTCATCAAGTCTAATTGGTAGTCACAAAATATAGACTTGAATTAACAGCATCTGACTGCAATCAAAATATTTGTTTTACTCAGTAATTTGACTGTATGTTTCTTTAAAAAGACTACAGCCTGTGGCAGCATGACTACATTGTCTGTCTCCTCTTCGCTGCTCCGTTTAGGGGAGATTGTTTTTATAAACTGAGGTGCATTGTGCTCAAGCAAGGGGAAAATTTATCACTTAAACAGCACACCTGTTCCTCCCATCACTTTCAGCCCCAGCCACTTTTCTTTACAGGCATTAGAAAGAGACAGCTGCACCAGCAAAGGAGCCTTCCAGAGAGAGAGAGAGAGGTGAGAAAGATGGCAGCGAAAAAGAGAGACGCAGAGAAAACAGTGGCTGTATTTAGAGCTTGTAGTGCATGGTGGGATTGATAAATAGCCCCCATAATGCACCTGGCTGAGGTTCTGGCACAGCTTAGGAGCTGTTTAGTCCAGCAGCGGAAACAGCCGATAAAAAAAATGCTTGTTCTGTGTGCAGTGAGACACAGCTGAGGTGGTGACAGTGTCATTCTTGTGAAAGACTTGAAGCAGTGGCCATCTGCACGCCCTCACTTGGCCCTCAGTTCTGACTAACAGGCTGAGGACTGCATCTTTAGATCTTTATTCTTTAGTCGCTGTAATGTCCGAAAACATGGGTTTCGGTGGCCGAGGATACGATGATTTAACCAAGAAACAGTTAAAAATCACAACTCGTCCTGATTGAACTGGGTCAAAGAGCGCTCTGTTTTCTCTCTGTTTTCTTCTAGGTGCCATATGGATAGGATTACCACATAGGATAATTTAATGTGTGAAAGTATGTGGCTTTTTCATGTTTCACATCTGAATTTCCTTGATGTGGTTAACCCAAACCAAACTGTGCACCGAGAATTGTTGTGCATGTATTATTTGCCCCAGATGACCCCGAGGAACGATTCAGCTCCTTCTGGTGTGGTCTGACAAACAGCCTCAGGCTAGTCCTTTTACAGTGTATTTCTCCTTGCTGAATGGGAGGCTTATGCTTTGACTTTCTGACCTGTCTGGATCTTGATAATCATGTAACTCTACGGTGCAGTAATAGGAACATCAAATCATGCCTAAGAATCTCATGTTATCATAAGGAACATCAAGTCTTTGCAGTCCGTTGTAAGGAGGAGTCTCATTATTTCTCTAAATATTTAGGTTTAAAAATTCAAAGACTGTGCATTATTCATATATTTCTGAGCTGCATTTGCCAACAAAGATTTTTTTTCCTCTGCACACAGACCAGAAAAAGTGGCCGCATACAATTCCTACCAACCATTTTCCGAAGCCTCAAGGATGTTTTACCCACTAAATCCCTTGTTTTCTCATGGAAGCGGACATACCACAGAATAGCATGTGACATTAGCATAAAACCCAAGCTTTATTGTCAGCACTGTATCCTCCTATTTGTTGTCTGTGGACTAACTGTGGGCAATATGCAGAGCCCAAATCAACTGTAGGTGGATTTCTCCTCTAATGTGTTGAGAAATGTATGAAATCTTATATCCACAACCTTGAGAGTAGCAGTCTTTTAGAATGATTCCTCTTAGGTTTGGCTTGGATGGATGTGTAATATTAAAACCAAGGCTGGCCTATCTTATTCCTGGAGACAGTGGATTAAGGGTTCAGTTTTTTTGGGTGACTGTCTGAGAGACTGTAGTCTGGTGTCTGTCCACTGGTCATTACTCTTAGTCTGGAATGTAAAAGCAACACAAATGTACGATCACCTTTAGGCCCCAGACAGTGGTCTGGACCACATTCCCAGTTGGTCAGTAATAGACAGCATTTTCTGATTTACACTGGAGCAGAATTTCAAAATGGTTTTGTGGCAAAATGATATTCAAATTGCAGTTTAAGATGGGGGAAGCCCGGGCTGCATAACTTTAAATCAATTTCAGGGTATTCACCCAAGTATCCAGAAATTTAAAGGCATCACAGTGGGTGTCGTCTAGACTGGGATTGCTCACTGCAACACAACTCTACAAATTCAGTAATCCACCTGAAATTGTGAACATGCTTCAAATTCCTAATATCGTTGCGTTTGAAACAACATGTGTCTCCAAAATCGACCCCCCAGAGAATCATCTCTGCATTCCTCCACATGATAATGAGTCTAATCCACTGTAGTTGTGGTGAGAGCTACAGCGGTTAGTTAACACAGTTTTATCCCCCACCTCTCTCTCTCTCTCTCCCTGTCTGTGAAATGTATGGCCTAATTGAAAGCAGAGCAGCGATTTTTACGACTGCTCTCAGTGTTTCTCGTGTTCTGCCCCTATGGAGGCCATCTGCTTTGGATTTAGATTTCCTCCTCCTTCTCTCTCTCTCTCTCTCTCTCTCTCTCTCACACCCTCTTGAGAGCGGCTGATTGGAGGGTCTCTCCACAGTTGGCTCGGGTGACTGTGGGGCTTGTGGTATTTGTCCACTTTTCTTTTTTTTTTTCTCCTTGTTTTTGTGAGATTGAAGAGCAGCAGGTTTTTTTTCGACCCACTTCGTCACAGAATCCTTGAGGAGCAGGAGCCTGCTGAGCGTTAATTTCTTCTTCTGTCTTAATGAGTGTTCCCCCGTTTCTGTTCATCTTGTTCTCTTGCATCTCGTTTCTGACCCTCTTTGGAGTTTTATTGCCTCTCACACAGTTCTGTTTATTCTATTTAACGCAGTTTGTGAGCTCATTAATCCTGTGATATAAGCCAAAGAATGATCTGTGTCCTTGTAGCAGGGCTAAACTCCTGTGTGGGAGTAGTGCAGGAAACTGAGCGCCGAGTCTTTCCAGTTGTGTCTCAAGAGTGTATGAAAACCTGTGGATGTGGAATTTGTTGAGAGTGTGTAGTTTGTGTGTGTATCTATGTGTGTGTGCATTTGTGTCTGGGTGTTAAAAGGGGACAGACAAGTGAAGAGACAGGGGCATGGTGTGTGGCCGCGTTTTGCGCAGTGCTTGCATCAGTGAGTGTGTTTCACATGTGTGTGTATGCTTCATTTAACAGTTCACTGACCCATAGTGTGTGTGCATGTGTGTGTGATATGATGAGTCTCCACTGTGATCTGGACAGAAGGAGGATGTGGTCAACTAGTTGTGGTTATGGAGCTACACTGTCTCTCTACGGACACTCCTCTCTACCCACACTCTCAAACACACTCCCTCCCACACACGCACACACACACACACACACACACACACACACACACACACACACACACACACACACACACACAGACTAATCTCAACACACAGGCGCTCTCTAATCTGGGAGAAATACAAACAATAACTCTACACAGCCCGGC
>JAQMCX010000003.1:14480688-14567566 GCA_029814765.1 Acanthurus leucopareius | reverse complement strand
CACACACACACACACACACACACACACACACACACACACACACACACACACACACACACACACACACACACACTGACTTATCTCCACACACTGGGGCTCTAGCCTCTGGGACATATACAAACATTGACTCGTCACAGGCCGGCACAGTCAAAGTGAGATGACAAACACTGCTCGCCACCTCCTGGCACGTACACTATCGACTGATTTGCCTTTTCAAAGCTTTGCTTCCACTCTGTGGACACCAGAGACGCTCTAAATGGCTCAGATATGTCCATTTAGCTCTTATCTTTGCACAAGCTTGAATGACCTTATTTAAAGAGACAAAAAAGGAAGAAAAAAAAAACACATCCTCCTGCGCAAGCTAAGCTCCAGAGTTTTGTGTGGTGTGATGATGCAGTTCCATGAAATTGGTCATTGCATTATGGGAATTGTGAATGGTTTGTAAATGTTGCTTTAAAGGAGGTAATGCGTGGTTATTTTCCTGGAAATCAAGTCTAACTAAAACATTTACTCAGCCCTTCTAGTGTTTACAGTTGAGGGTTGTGATTTGTAATCCACTGCACCAACGTAAATGAAAAGACAGGCCTTGTCTGTATGTATGTAGAAACCCAAAGCTGCTCTCTTCTGCCATTTTTCTGAGCTTGCCTCTGTCTGCAGTGGTGGCACAGCAGTCCAGATGTTATTGTGACATTGGTTCCCACGTGTTTTGGTGTCCGTTGGAATGTGCAATACCAACTGCGGCTGTAAAGTTTATGACTTCAGAACCAAAACTCGCTGTTCATCTAAGACCTCCATGGGGGGATAAGTGTTGCAATGGCCAGACCACAATTTAAGTATAATACTCAGATTTATAACTCCACAAGTTGAAATATGTGAAGGGTTACTTTGCAGTTGTGTAATCTAAATTTGCTGCACAGTATTAAAGGGAAAAGAAATTGGTTCATTAAATGGATTTTTTATTTGCCTTACCCACTTACAAGCCATTTTAATAAAGTATCAACAGCAATAATTTCCTTGAATTCAAGAGCAGCAAATATGTATATACTTGAAAGGGCAACTAATTATTCTGGTTACTGGATTAATCTGCTGATTATTATTATTTGACATTATTTGCTTTATCTATAAAATGTAAAACCATACAAAATGCCTCTTATTGCTTGTTTTTTTCTGACCATCTTAAACCCAGAACATTCAGTTTACTATCATAGAAGACAAAGAAAAGGTTCAAATCTTCAAGCTAGTAAACTGGAACCACTTAATTTTTGTTATTTCTCATGAGAAAAGACCAAAACAGTTGCCTTTTTAAATGGTGAGATGAATCCTTTGACAACTAACTAATAGATTAATCACCTTCTTTCAGCCCTTTCTTTATTTATACACCTTTTTTATATTTGAAAACTGTATCAACTTCTTTGGTCAAGACACAACTGGCCAACTATTTGTCAACATCCCATCTACTTTCATATCTGCATTAGACAGAGAATTCATTTGCTCTGTGTGTTATCATCTTCAAATTGACTGCGAAGAGCAGTTGTATGGAATCTGCAAGCACTCAGCTGCAGACACACCATGACGTGCAGCCAAAGGCCAAGGCCGGACCCTGGAAACAGCATTGAGTGGGAAAGGAATGGTCATGAGGAGGATGAGTGTTGTTTCTGTCCTGCTGAGTCCTGGCTGCAGAATCAGGGAGAGATTTTTTACATTCGAACAAACAGCTTTAATTGGGAAATTTGACTATGTTCAAATTTCCAAATGAATAACAAGGGTTAAGGTTGGACCTCCTGGGTAGTGCACCTGGCACTCTCATGACAATTAATTTTAGGGTTCAAATAGTCAGACTTCATAAAATAGAATAGCGGCTAGTTTTACTGCAGCAGAAACTCAGAAAGTTCTTGTATTTTTGCGTTTTTAAGAGCAAGAATGGCAGTCTGTTTCTAGTTGCACCATATTAACTTAATAATTTTTGGGGGCGCATCCAAGCAAAATGTTGCGATGCCATTGTCTCTGTGATTGCATCAAGACAACCCTTTCAGTGTATATAGAGCGAAGTGCTGCAGACCAGTAGAAGTCAGATTTTCCAGTCTGCGTGCTGTCACAGTGGGAGATGCGAAGCTGACAGTGGGGTTGAGGTCATGCTGTTAAGGGGCCAGATTGAAGCACAGCCGCTCATACTTAGGACTGGATTGCTGGTGCAGATGCAAAGTGCTGACGTCTATTAGAGGGTGTGCCAGATGCTGCTGATTAAAGTTCCTATTACTCACACAAGAGCTGGGACAGGGACTCCTCCCCCCACTCTCACCTCCCCGTACCCCCCCACTTTTACCCTGAAATCTGCAGCCAATGCTAAAGTGATTATGCAAACAATCTGCAGTCCTGCAGGGGGATCAGGAGTGGACTGGACAGGTCTGATTTCACTTTGAATGCAAAGTCTTTCCTAACCTTTTGGAAAGCTGCCATCAGCTGCATGCTGTGCATTAAAATTGCTTCTTTCTGTCATATCAGATTTGCATCTGTGCGTGAAAGCATTCCTCGCTTCTCCTTGAAAATGTTTTCCTCCCAAATGGAAAGATTTCCTTTACCAAGCTATGCACTCCAAGGCTGATAAGAACAGTCGCTGGGCAGATACAAGTTTTGGAACTATTTTTATTTTTCTTATGGTGGAGCTTCACATTAAAAATGACAAGCTCTGATAAACATACCAATTAGTGTACATTTGGATTTGTTTTAGCAGGATGGACAATGTTTTCGTGATTTATCCCTTTGATGACATCATAAGTACGTTTGTTTGTGACATGATTTTCAGGGAAAAATGAGTCTTTTCCCCCAATGCTGTTATAGTGGCCTAAATAAAGTTGCCAACATGAAGTCATTGGAGCGGCTACTCCCAACAATATTGCCCTGAGGCTAGTACTTTTTCATGGCTGACTGACTGTTCGTAATCATCTCCCTCACGAGAATAAGAGGAGTAATTTAACACAGCTGTAATGGAAGTAAATGTCAATTACACAAGCCCATATTGTGCCAAAGTTATGTGTAGGAGTGTGCAGACAAAGTTGGATATATGAGAATGACAAGCACGAACACACCCCGCTGTCAAAGCCTATGATCCATTATTGTTCAGTTAAATGCACGAAAGATTCAGTCAGAGCCCCTGCACAACGCTTACTGTACCGTATACATTTTATCTGGCAGGACTGTAAGGGAATGTTTTTTTCCTAATGTGCAAATATTTAATCACTCTGTCTTGCTTTCTGCAGGCCAGACCCAAAGGTGAGGGGCTGACACCCTACCAGGGGAAGAAGAGATGCTTTGGAGAGTACAAGTGTCCCAAGTGTAAGAGAAAGTGGATGAGTGGCAACTCCTGGGCCAACATGGGACAAGAATGCATCAAATGCCACATCAACGTCTATCCACACAAACAGGTACTTAACCTACAGTGTGATATTCACTACCTGGCAATTTGCAGTAATGTTTGAGAGAGGACTTGCACTTCAAGGGGTTAATTGAACCGACTCAACCAAAGTTAACAGCGTCCAGATTCTGGTTTGCATGGCTGCATATTGTCTTGAGGATATTCCAGATAGCCTCATTAAAATAAAATAAAGCTCATACCACAAACAATGGCTTTTACCTCTTTGATAATAAACCAGCACTGAATCCACTAATTACATTTCCTGACTGGTACAAGTTTGGTATTATTTACTGAATGTCATCAAATATTAAAACAAATATTTCTCCTCTAATGGCTCACAGACACAAACTGACTGCGGGGTAACTGAGGCTCACAGCTGCAGAAATTCCTCTCACATGTAATAATGTGAAAAAGTGAAATCATATTAACAAAGATGCTGTGGGGTGTTTTTCTGAACAGCAAACACTCAGAGAGAAATTACATGCTCATGAGCTGTCTGTTCGGCTTAACCTCGAACATTCTCCTTGCAGCCTGTTGGCTAAAGAGAAAGAATCCACTCTGTTTTCTTGAGCGAGAGATAAATTTATCCTCACACACTTCATCTTTTAATATTTATGCCTTTCCACATTCTTCCAATTCCACTTCCTGAAATAAAATTGGGATTACTGCTTGAGGCCCTGTTCGCTCTCTAAATACCCTGTCTGACCACGCTTCACTCTGTTAACACTTAGAAATGAAGCAGGAAAAGCACACTATTTGACTGACCCCAAATTTCCAACAAAGAAATGCAGCATTTCTGAATGGACAGTTAATATATAGTTATTCAAAATCTTTTGTTTATTCACTTACAGCTTTATCACTGTGTGATCTTGAACCAAGAAAATTAACTATACTCCTAAAAAAGCAATCGTGGAAGACCACATTCATGTTGCCAGTACTCCAATATTGAAACAATTTTGTTTCATGGAGTTCACTGGTGAGAAAACTCCACTTTTTCCCTCTTCCGTGTCCTGTGGCAAAGCTACACACAGGCAAGCAAAATTCCCTGCTTTTGCAACGTCATCCGCTCAATGTATTCCCCTCCTGTCAGCATTTGAAATGGACCACTAACCTCCGTGTCCTCCAGTATGAAAGAGCTCAGCCTCTCAGCACATCTCCCTCCCTCCCTGCAGATTCCCATAAATAACATGAATATGAATTTTCCAATCCCATCCACATGCACAAAATATGTATCCCTCTTATGTGGGAAATACATATTCCTTAAATGCAGTGTGCATTTGGTTAAGAGCATAAGTTCCATTGGCTATGATAGAGAGATGTCATCCTTAATTTTCAGAATCATGTTCTTATTTTCAGTGGATTTGGTTGCAGTGGGTGAACTGTTTGAGTTAAACAGTCACACACATTTTTGGTACATGGTGACAGTGCTGACTTTTTGAGAAACAACAGTCCAAAATGGAAGGAGATAATGAAGATTTTGGCATCAGCTTTGTTTAACTCTCCTCTGTCTGTGATATGGCTGTCCATATTAGATTTTCACTGCCTGATTATTTTCCCCTAAAAAAATTTACAACAATTATTATCACAATATCTAAAGAAATTCTTTTTTAAAAAAGCTTTGAGCCAATTTCATCTTTATCTGGCAATTGTGTTGTGTCCCTTGGTCTTTGGCAAATTAATTACACTCAAAATAAAAGTTTGGTAAGATAGAGAGAGTCTGTAATGTAAGTGCACAAAAAGAATGATTACACTCTGTTTTATGGTGGATGGCAAACTGCATTAAGGTGGATTATACCACCTACTATGACAACGTGAGAGAGAAGGCAGTAAAAGCTAATTAAATATCAATTAACAAGCTCAGAGAGCCATTTTTGCCCTATCAAAACTCTATTGAATGAAATTATGTAATAAAACGGACCAAATGTCTCAGTACAGAGAAAATAGAAATAAACTCTGGTAGCTATAATTACTGACTAGCATTAGCATATTCCTGGCTTGCTAGCATGCTAGCTATTAGCTCACCAAATGCTGTAGTTCACTAACTAGGCTTGAGAGTCTAACAAAGATGTGCAGATGAATTTCGTGGTGCCATTTTCTGTTGTATCCAGACAATTCGATCTCTGTGATTTTTTTTTTATCCCCTCTTTTTTTGCCTACCAAGCTCTCGTGTTTAGTCTTACTTTAAAAGTTTGGGTTTAGTTTTGCAGACCCATTTAAGACTTGCAGGATTTATTTGAATCTACAGTTGGAACACCAATCAAAGTATTAGGCAGCAAAGGGCTCTGTTTTCGAGACATTAATTGATGAACAACAGTTTTGCATGAATCTATAATTTTTTTGTTTGTTTTCATAGTTGAAGAAATACATTTTGTCTGCAGTATCTCCACAAGAAAAACCTTGATTCAGATCAAACTAAATAGTTTCTTAGACACTTTAACAGAGCAGATGTCTGTAGCAAAGGGTCTTGAACCCAGTTCCCTCTCACCACTAAAGGGACCCCATAAAATACAAATCAGATTTTTCCAGTCTTCCCAAAGACCTAATCTCTTTGACGCACCGATAGTAAAATCTCAATACTTCCTGTCAGACTTATTAGTGGGTGACTGAAATATCTTCTTGTAGCGACCCATGGCAACCTGGTTTCCTTAAGTTAGACCAGTTGTTAAAAGCACTAACAAGGAAAGAACAAAAGATGAAGACTAAATTTCCCAGACAGACTGTTAAACCAACTTCCAAATGTGCTGGCACAGATAGATTCCCTTTGTCCTGGATAACGATTCCAAGAAGGTTACTGCCGAAGCAGTTCGCTGATATTTCCATACAGGTCATCATGATCAAATCCATACTGGATCTAACTCCAGGTTGTTGAAGTCTACTGCAAGTTTCCAGAGTCAATGGTGTGTTGCCATATCTCTGCAGCAATGTCTGTGAAGAATATGGGAGTAATGCAGGCAGCCAAAGTAGTTTGGCGTATAGCTATGCTGAATCTGGTGCCAAATAAACAGCTTGCAAAACTCAGAGGTTTATGCTGTGCTTGTGCTGCTTAGTTTGCTTTATTCAGTGCTTAATCTAACTCATTGTTGATCCTCTCTTTGTATCCTCAGCGCCCTTTAGAGAAGCCGGATGGCCTGGATGTTTCTGACCAGAGTAAGGAGCACCCGCAACACCTTTGCGAGAAATGTAAAGTCCTGGGCTACTACTGCCGCCGTGTGCAATAATCATCTTTATTCAGAGTCAGAGAGCAACTTTTTAGTCCCGAGACCTATTGCTCATCCTCCATCAAGGCTGTTAACTTCTACCCTTTGCCCAGGTTTCCTACATCCCCGCCCTGCACACATGGCGTCCTTTCCTCCTCACGTCTTCCCCTCCTTCTCTTAGAAGCCTCAAATAAAGACGGTAGCTCTAACCCTCCCTTCTTTCTGTCCTTCTTCTCAGCCACCCATGAAACACAGTTTTTAATCTTTATGCTTCTTTTTCATTGACAGTACTGAAGATCACATCCAGGAATGAGAGGAACATGTTAACTTAGGATCAATATCTATCTCTCGAAGTGATCTTCATGAAAAGCAAAAATTGCCAAAATCAGTGACTTTTTTTAAGCCTCATGCATCAGACACCACATTGATCCAAACTCAGTGTTTAACAACACTTATTTGTTGTCTTGATTGATTAGCACCAAGCATTTATTACATGGTGTCACTGACAGTATTGGTCTCACTAGATTACCTCGGCTTGGGGTTTGTTGGCTTCGTGTTTACAGAGATCTGCCTTCCATTTCCCTGCAAGTGAAGTGTGTGGTAATGTGATGAACGTTTAACCCGGGCCTCTCATGATGGTATAATACATACGAGGCCTTTGATGTCTTGCCGCATTAGAGTCAGCAGCACATCTTATTAACTGTGAATTAACTGAGGGACAATGTGCCATACATCCCTAGCTTACATTTGGCCTATTTATTTTCTTGTCGTCTAGTGTGCAATTTGAATTTTAACTGGGACATAAAGAAATGTTTTTGTAATGTTTGTGTATCACGTTATTGTGTAACTGCTTCCACGTGTCTTTAGAAACTACTGTAGGTTCAGCTGCGTAGAGTCGCTCCTAGTTCAGATATAGTGCGTTGCTAACAGGTATAGTTTCATTTACCCTCCCTAGATAATTTTATTACCACACAAATTCTTAATTATGTAAAGAAGGTAGAGATGTTAGATAGGAGTAGATGTTATAAATGTCAGTTGTGTTATTTTTTTTTTTTTTACTTCAAGAAGGTCAATTAAGGAGAAGCTGTAGGGAAACAACTGTAGTTTCAGTTACAGTAATCTTGCCACCCACACAGTTTCTGGCCAGTGTTAAATATTCAGTTTTTCAAAGCAATCAAAAACAGGAACTGCTTGCCATAATTTGATTAGCATTATGAAACATGATTGTATTGTTCACATGTAAAGCCTGATTAGATTTTAATCACCAATTAATAAAACACAAATGAGATGTTCTTTTGGAATGAGATTCAGAAATATATTTGAGTTTCGTCTTATATGCCAGCTTATGCCTGGCAGCCTTAGTGGAGCTAAAACTTTTCCAAGGGCTTGCACCCTTTAAAACTACATCCAACAGCTAATTGCAGTGTAAAGAGCGTCTAGAGGGAGGTGGAGTTTTGGAGAACTGCTATGATTTTTAGGCTGGTTGAAAGAAACAGTAAGATTTATGCAGAAGGGTGGAATTGTGAAGTGGTGAGGCTGCAGATTCAAGGATACATTGAAAGTGAAGATGATTTTAGTTTAGGCTTATATTAACTTCTATAAATATAAGTGCCTACCATTATAGACCAATGTCTTTAAAGGAAGAGCAGTGCATACTGTTTACATATATCATCGCGCAGACCTAAAGCACTACAGTGGACATTAATGTAGTTTTAACTTTTAGAAAACTGCCTTCAAGGAACCTTGTTAGAGGAATTGTGAACTATTTTATATGTACTGTATTTCTAGCCTTATAAAACGCTGGTTGACTATATTTTATACTGTAACATACTGTATGTGCCTTAAAAGATTTAAATTGTTCTGAGGTATCAGGACTTGGAGGCCATTTGAAATCGGGAAAATAAGTGAGATGATAGGCTCAGAGTTGGGGCAGTTTATGTGCATGTGGTAACTGTGATGCATAGTAAGTGTAACACAGGTTCAAGATGTGACGAAGGACAAGAAAATGATACAGTTCCTCCATTAGCTGTTTGAACTGGCATGGTGGGTGTGCATTTCGACGCAGTTTGCTGTGTTGGAGGCATGGGCTGAAACAGCATTTCCAGCTGGCAATAACAATCCTACTGTGGTCTGTTGTCATGGAATGTAAACAAAGATCTGATTTCACAGTCGATCCTCACAACAGAACGGAGTCGCACATGTAGCTGTGGACCTCACTCTTTGTTGTTTTTATCCATTGTAGTTGTGTTTATCCAAGGAACCGTGGGTTTTGTCAAAAAATATACATGGTCACTTGCCTTAGTGGGAGAGATTGTGATAATGGTACCTTACAGTTTTGGGAAATTTAGCTAAACGGCGTCTGTGAAGTTAAAGGGGCACTCCAGTGATTTAGTGTTGCAACTACACAAAATTTGGAGGTTTGCAAGAGACATTTGAGAATAATAAACTTAGCAGGGGCTGTGATATTCTTTCTTTAAGTACCTAGTTCAGCTCAGGCTCCAGAGACATGGATCCTACATTGCCCAAAATGCCACTCAATAGCATTTTCATCGCAGATTTCACCTGCCTTGTAAATACTAGCATCAATCAAACTCCAAACCCCAGTTTCTAACACTGGTGACTTATTATTATTTTTCATCAGGGTTATTTGACAGACTAAACAAACTATCCCAGATATACAGAAGACATTATCACCCACAGCTGTTTTCACAGTGGGTGTCCCACTCCCCTTGACAACCTCATGAGAAAAATTGGTGGAGTGCCCCTTTAAAAGAAAGAACTGGCAGTTGTGCCTTTTTATTTGTAGGTTAAAGACCCATTTTGACAGAAAGATTCTCCTTTCAGGCCACCACTGTTGGGAACAATCCATTTTTCTTACCTTTGCCGTTGTTGTTTTTTTTTTGTTGTTTTTTTTTTTGCTCTGTGTGATGACACTAACCTAACAGGTCTTTACATTTGAACCTTACTGTCCACATCATACAATGTGGCTGTAGTGAGAGGAATAGATACCAATGATGCCTTATGAACTAACCTCATAAACAGGTAACAATGCTATTGTGATTCACATAGAAAAGCAGAAAAGAAATGAGAAATCCTGTTCCTGAGAGTTTGATTCCGCCCAGAGACTCATTATGAGGAGGCCATTTTAAATGGCAAATCAAGAGCCAATGCAAGCAGTTGATATAATTGCAAAAAAAAGAGAAGAAATTTCTGCTTCTAGATAGAACATCTTGAATTACATATACTTGACTTTTCTAGTACCTTTTCAGTTCAAATTTGTTATTTTCTATGAATGAGATGTGTATTTTGGAACACTTAATAGATGTTGAAAATTTTAAAGCAATCTGCAAAAAACTCAAGAGTTATTTCCCTGACAAAGATAGACTGTTTTTATGTATATATTTGATGGCCATCATTTTCAAGGATCGTAGCTCTTTTTAAGTGTTATGCAATATTGAAGCTTTTTGTGTGAAGAAGGGCCTATTGCTGAGAAATAAACAAAGCTGGGAGTTTTTTTTTCTTTATGTTTTACTATAATCTGAGGGGTTATCCTGCAGAAATATTTATGGAAAGATTTTTTACAACACTTTTTGTATAGAATATGCAACAAAGTTACACTAAGAAGGAAATATTGATGTCTACATAGAATATTATTAAAAAAAGCTGGTACATAATTAATACCCTTTCTCAATTATAAGCCATTGTATTTTTGTGTTTTATTTTATGATGTTATCAGTGTTGAATAACCCACAAAGTTATTCTGTTGCTATATGTAACTAATTATGAGCTGCCATTTACATCCATACAGTTGCATGTATTCATTTTGTAAACAATATTATGAAGATTTATCGTGTTAACATGCAGAAATCTTTTTTTTTTTTTTTTAATTAGTGACAAATACTCACCACTGTATAAGCACATTAAACTGTGAGATGTAGTTTGCTTAAAGCAGCAATGACAAGAAACTATTATAAGATGTTATGGTGTTACTAGTAGTTAGAGAGAGTATACTTTTGTTAAGAAAGCGTGTGTGACAAAGAACTATTCTAGAGTTTGCATGTGCATGTGTTCGGTTTTGAATGAAATATTATTTTGTGCAATGTATTACTTATTTAAATACTTTACAGTAGTTTGCTACAGTACATATTGTTTTTAACATTATCAGCAACTTCTGATTAATAGTCCTGAAGTATTTCATTTACCGCTAGCATAGCCTCTTCAGATAATACATATTTACTGAATGTAATGTGTTAACACTTAATGTGGTTAATTTGGAAAGTTGTGTTTGTATTCTTTACCGTCTGTTATCACTTGAGATGTTTGTAATGCATTATTGCAATAATGTAATATTTGATTTGGACAGAACACAGGCGTTGAGGTAGGGAAGATGAGGATTCTGGGAAACAAGAAAAGTCATGATTTTCGAGAGTAGGCCACAGGTCTGTTTTTCATGTCCATGAAACGGCATTCCAAAATGTGCCTTATTTGTTAGTTGGGAAAACATTTTAGTGCTTTTGTGCTGTCGAGAGTTTGACGAATAAAAGTCGTATTGAATTAGAGCTGCTTGGATTATGTGGTTTTTATTTGTTGGTCCTGTGCTGAATTGTTGTGAGCAGCAACTGGGAGGTGTACACACTGGAGTTTGATTTCAGCCAAGAGGAACACACTGTTTTCTGTCTGTATAATATTCATTACAGAGAGTATATGTTTTCATTATCACATGCACTGTGTCTCTGAGTGCTCAACTCAGAGTCTTACACAACACTAAAGCGTATGGATTATGATAAAGAGGTTTTTTTAATGGATTATTCATGGTGGTTGTGTAACGCACAAGGGGCAGAGACATGTAAACCTTATCCCCCCCCTCTTTCCGTGAAAGTGCTGAAAGATAACAGACACATTTTGTTGAGGCTT
The DNA here is from genome assembly GCA_029814765.1 of Acanthurus leucopareius. Classification (NCBI taxonomy): domain Eukaryota; kingdom Metazoa; phylum Chordata; class Actinopteri; order Acanthuriformes; family Acanthuridae; genus Acanthurus; species Acanthurus leucopareius. Next base: position 14,556,043 of record JAQMCX010000003.1, on the reverse strand, counting down.
GATTTCAACACCTCGAGTCAAACTGTGGACAGCAAAACCAAAACACAAAAAAAGGACACCCACTGACATGGGTGCTGTGTGATAAATGAAGACATTTACAGCAGAAGAACCAGCTTGTACCAGTTGTAAAGATGTCATTGTTTTGCATGTGTATTAAACGTTGGCCACAGCACCGCCGTCCTCCGAGCCAAGTTTCCATGCACAATATTGGACGTACATTCCAAATAACTAAAACTAAACCAGAGGGTGGGGACCCAAATTATATCAAGTTTGTTACAACATCTCGAGCTCAAACAGAGTGAGAGCTGAAAAGTCTCTATAGCAACAATGTAATCTGAGAATTCAAACAAACGGTGGAAGGTCAGCGCCCATATGGTTTCATTTAGGGGCAAGAGCTGCTTTTTCACGTCGCTTCATTATTTACTTTCATAAAGTATTAGCTTGATAAGCAGCACCACCCAGTCTCTGGCTTTCAGACATGTCCTGGCCTCCTTTTCTCTCTTTCTCTCTCTCTCTCTCTCTCTCCTCCAGACATTCTGCGTTTCAAATAAAGAAGCAGTGAGAGGAAGAGCAGCCCACATACAAGTTGAAGACATTTTCAGGTCCCTTAAAGCTTCCAGCAGATTAAATCATCTGCTTTCACCGAGTCCAGTGAGGCTACAGCCCACAGGTCTATCATCTGTCGACTGCATTCATGTGATATTTCAGCTCCACGGAAGGTGGATGTCACATGATGTCACATCCTGTTCTGATGGACGGGAAGTCAAGTCGCGCTGGATAGCCGGTGTCTAAAAAAAGCTGCTGGATCATTTCCAGGAAGCTTTAAAAGCAGCAGGGTTGGTGGCACATGAGAGCAAATGTCCTGTGCTAAGACCAGAGCAAGCTACATCTGAAAACATTCATTTATTTGGCAATAAGTGGAGAGGAATTGCACAATAAGAACATTTCACATAGAAGATTGCTTGGGACATACAAAATAGATGAGTTAAGTCAAACCATAAAAAGGAAAAATATCTGTAGCAACCAAAACTTCGTTCACACATGAAGTCCATCCCTGCATGGGGTCGTATGTGAATGAGAGCAGTTATTGAATATCTGGGGGACTTTTCTAAGCCTGGTTTTCCATATCAAGACTTTGGAACATTTTAGGAGAATTGCCAGTAGGGCTGTGCTGTGAATGAAAGCTGTAACATTGCAGGGACAAGCATGTAAAAGGGTAGAGTCATTTGGCAAAAGACGCTTTCAGCTAAAGAGAGCTAACCAATCACATGACCCCTCTGATGACGAATTTGAATCCATGACTCTCCTTTGCAGCCGACTTGATAAAAAACAATTAATTCAAGTTCTTTTGTTTGAAAACAAGCTCATTTTTTTCCAGTATGGCTCAAAACTGGACAAAGCTAGAAATAAAGGAGTTGCTGACATGTACATCAGCCCTAAACCTGTTTTCTTCTTCTATCGAGTTTTGTTGTGGTTGGCATCCATACGTGGTGCATTACCGCCAACTGCTAGACCTTCTCTTGCCCCATCTATTTCAACATCCCCATGGCGATATTTGAAAAGGCACGAGATGAAAATGTTCCTGAGTGTAGCCTCATGTGTCAGTAGTGAAAAGAAGGAACAAAATCATTTCTGTTGCCTGACAGGTTCAGCTTGTAATTTACCAGGAACTACATGTCAAGGAAGCTTAAGAGAAATATTCATCAGTGTCCTTGTAAACATTTCATACCTGATTTTGAGCATGAAATGATATAACTGTGGATCTTAAACATCATAATCAACAGTAAAAAATATCATAATTTAGGAAAAAACAGAATCATCTCTGACAGTTCCTCCTTAAACGCATCATAGATGCAGGAGGAGAGATTTGGTTAATAGCAAATGTTTGCATGCTGAGTCATTCGACAGAAGTCCAAGTGAAACCCTTAAGTGTTATTTGATCTCTCCACAGTCAGTGATGACAATTTTCTTAATTACACCACCGTCGTGTAGACCAAATGACTCCATCTTGGTGACAATGTCCATACCTTCCTTCACCTGCCCGAACACCACGTGTTTACCATCAAGCCTGTCAAAAGAGCGACAAAAACTGACCTCAGTAATTGTTGACTGATTAGATTTTGAGACCACCAGTGGCAGACCAGAGCTGTGATGGCAGATCAAAAAGTCGGCAAAGTGTTTACCATTCGGTTTTAGTCGTGCAGATGAAGAATTGGGAGCCGTTGGTGTTTGGCCCTGAATTTGCCATTGAAAGCGTTCCTGCAGAGATCACAAAACCGACAAGTAAATCAATTAAATGTAATGCAGTCAACAAGATCCCGACCTCCTTTGAGCAAGGAGCCAACAGCAATCAGGCCTGACTGTGGCAAAAGTGAAGCATGACACAAATCCATAACTGTGTCAAATGAATGCCTGTTTCTTCTCTCTGAAACTGATGCAAACTGTGATTATGCAACACTTTGAAATGAAGCATCAAATAATCAACATGTGGGTAAAGTTTATTCAATGAAAGAGTTATTTTGATTAGCCTACGTTGACTCACTAAAAAGTAGGTCATTCATCTAGGGATTGCAAAATCCATATGGGAGGCAGTTTTTGTGCTGCATGAGATTAGGCACTGCCATCTAGTGGATAAATTGTTATATTTCGATTCAGACAAAAAATGGTAACAAAAAAAAAACCTCTTTTAAAGCCTGAAAAGTGCTACAAATTTAATACTATGCACAAGATAAGAGATACAATTTTCAGCTACTTTATTGTTGATATTTTTTTCCATTGACTAATAATATAGTTTTCAAAATGTCAGAAAACCGTAAAACCCCCACTGATGAAAAACTAAATAAAGAGAGCCCTTTTTTTAACTTAACTAAATAACTTTTTTTATGATTATTAATGAAATAGTGTTTCTGTGTTGAAGTCTGGCATTAAAACACTTAAATCGTTTTCATAGATTTGTAGATGAATAAAAAAGCTTTATTAAGTGATGACGTATCATGGATGGATGTAAGATTGCTTTTTTGTTTTGTTGTGTTTACTTAACAGAGACAAAGTAGTCTATAGTGTGTGTGTGTGAGTGAAGCTGTGGAGATGATGTACCTGGACCAGTGTGTTTTAATTTGAAGTTTTCATCTTTGAATGTTTTGCCGTATATAGATTTCCCTCCTGTACCATTGTGGTTAGTGAAATCTCCCCCCTGAAATAGAAAACAGTTACAAACAACAAGGCAAACACTTAAAAAGACATAGCGTGCATCATCTTCTCTGATAATCTTACCTGACACATGAACTCAGGTATGACCCTGTGAAACACAGATCCCTTGTATCCAAAGCCGTGTTCACCAGTGCACAGTCTTTTAAAGTTTTCTGTGAAATGTGTTTTCTTTTATTATTATTTGAAAAGTGTGAGTAAAATGCAGATAATCATTTTTATTATAAATAAAACAATGGGTGCCCTGGATAATCATGCATGCAAAGAAATAAACATACCCGCAGTCTTTGGCACGACATCTGCATTCAACTGCAAAAAAATACAAATCACATTCAAAGTCATGACAGAATGGTGACACTGATTAACGCCCTCAGCCCTCCGCAGGTAAGGCCAAGGTGTTCAGCAGAGGCTAACGCTAGCTAACTAGCTACCTCAATGATTATTCTCCCGAGAGCCTCGCTGTCGGCCTCGATGTCCAGGAACACGACGGGGTTTTTGGCGGGACCGGAGGACAGCAGCCTCGCAGCGGCGACGCCCGGCGGGCTGTATCTTATGCTGTTTTTGACTTTAAACATCGCCGCTCTGCTGACAGGGTGAGAAGGACGCGCAGGCCATGGGTGCTGTGTGTTTACATGTGACGTCACACACGCGACGGTCAAACAGCGACACCATGTGGTGGGTAAAGAAAGTGAAATGACTTTTCCATCCAGAAATGTTCAGATGTGTGGTTGAAGGCATTTTATGTACATTTAAGTAAAGCGAACCCTGTCTGATAACTGCTTTGTTCTCAAATTGTTGTTTCCAACGTCTTTATTGAATTTTTGAGTCAAAATTCAACCGTTAGGACACACCAAAGCAATTAAAATCTATCAAGAGGTAAAAATGGAAAGATTCTAACTGATTTAAAAAAAAAAAAACTGAGCCCTGCTTTGTAAAGCGATTCTTTAAAAAAATATACTTGTTACAATTTTTTATAATACTGTTTTATTTATTTATTTTTTCTTGTTTCTGATTAATATTGAGTTATATTTTGTTGAGTGCTTTAGTGTTTACATACTGTAATGCCACAATAAAAATGAAACAGTAATGAGGATGACATCTTTTGTCAGTTCTTATTTTGGTTGCATTTTTTACATATATGTGGCTATTGACAACATTTACAAATTCTACAGTGCTCATCTCTATCAATCATATTTACTTTTCAAAGAGTGGGCACCAAAAAGGAGCTTTGACATTCAGATGTCATTTGAATTTGTGCAATATGCATTGCTTTTTACTACTCAATGGACCAACTTAGCCTTTAAATAAATATTTATCCAACAAAGGGCTTGAGCTTAACCTTTGACCATTCATGCATGTTCAGGTACTGGACTGGGAATGGCCTTTCTGAAGTCTTTTCAACTTTATTATTATATTATACCCGTAAAGTGGTTGTATTGCAAGTGAAACCATATACCTACAAAAGGCTGATATGAATTATAAATCTATTCATATTCATAAGTCAATTAAGCTTTGATTTTGCCTACAAAAAAACATAACAAAATTTATTTTTTTACTAACTGGATGCCTGTAAAGCTGCAAATGCAAGATTTTTTATATTTTTAGACCAAAAACAGGTGTAAGGTAAAAATGTAAAAATCTCCTAGTCCATGATCATTACCGGGTGTTGTACATGAAATATTATATTAAATTGATTCAGAGGTAAAAATTTAGTATATATAATATGTTTTATTTGTATGTTATATTAGTGTGTTACATTAAACACTTAAGTTTTAGAGGGTTTTTTTATAATCTCAATCTGCTGCTTACTAATTAAGTGAAGGAATGGCTGCTGATTATTTACTACAGTGATAAAATCAGTCTACTTCTTTCAGTATTAATTTCAGCTCATAGTAAAAGAGAACAATTTCCACATTTAGCAAAAAACTTTCTACTAAGACTGCATAAATAAATTCATTACTGAAATGCTGTGATATCCCTTTTTTGAGAGTTGACATCTGATTTGTCTTCATAAAATAAGCACAGGCGTTACTTATTACATAAAAAATGCCAGCACACACAATACCAATATAAAAATGTAGCAGCTAAATTGAATTAAGTCATTAATAATTTTTCAAAGTCACCCTTGTGGTTTCGCTGCTGTGACGTTTCATAGCACCCTGGATAAAAAAGATATAAAGGTTACTCTGTGCTTTCTAGCTTGTAAAGAAACAACAGTGACATGTATAATGAGTTTGAAATTTTTGGAATTCCAAATTTTATGTGTATTTACTTTAGTGTTCAAGCTATTCTGTTGACTGTGTAGAACAAAACTACTGCCTTTTATATCTTTAAATGGATTATGTAATGCTTTAATACACACTGGTTGCACTATGTGTGTCAAAAGATGCAGAGGCCGTTAACTGTGTTTCATCTGAATACATATTTATTAGATAAATATTAGGATGTCACGTCATCTAACTACATACAGATTTGCAAGACTAAAAATCACAATGTTTTTTCTGACCAGTTTAGAATATGAAATGATTGTACATAGAATGTACAAAACCAAAGAGACAACTGCCACTTGTTGTGCCAATCACATCCGATTGTACCTTTATAGCATATTTTGCCAAATTGCGTAAAAATTATAAATTTGACAAAATTTCTTTACAAACTGTAAATTTGGAAACAACCCTTAAGAGCCACTCAAAGCTCAATGTCTCCAAGTCCCAATTATACCTCAAAAGGTTTCCATAATTTTGTAGCACCTTTATAAAGTACACAGGTAATAGAGAAATACACAGAAGTTTAATATTACACAAAGGAAAAATGTCTTTTTTTCTTGAAGCCCCACGTGGAGGGGCACATAAAGTATTTTTACATAAATGAACAGGCGTGGTTAGAGAGGTCTGCACAGACGCAATCAAACACAGACTCATTTTGCCAATTCAATGTCAGACAGGAGGATGGAAGCTTTACAAATTCTAAATACACTATGCACACTCCCCCTGGAGAAAATGAATACATTTCTGTTAACGTGTCTCTATTTGTCATTTACATTATTTACACATATCCCTTACATTCCCCCGACCCCACCCTCAACCCTCTGCCATAACCTCCCCTTGTAATGCAAATAGGTGGGGGTCTCCCCCAAAATTTAATTTTACAATATTAATTGCATTCTCTTTTAAATCCTCAGCTCAATTTCCAGCGTCTGCAATCAGACAGTACAATTTGTGTCGCTCAAATTACTAGACGTGATTCTGTGAAAGGTTACACTTACAGTTACACACTGTGTAGGGAAAGAAAACATCCCTAATGCGGCAGTGCATTGTCTTTAACAAACATACAGACAAACACAAACAACATCTGATCCTTCAGCTGTGTTCAATACAGGTGATGTGTTCAACTCTGAAGACCAGTAAAGACATTTTAGGCTCTTTAAACACATTACAAATCTCAAATGAGGGGACTTTTATCCGACAACATACAGCATTCTTTAAAATCATTGACTGTATTGCATAAAATTGTGTAAAACCAAATTATATCTGTCATAAAAACACGGGACAAAAATAATAACTTAAAACAATATAAAATGTGATGAAAATACACAATCATGTTCATGTTTTTTTGTAAATATGGTTATCAAAAGCTCATTATGAGGCCTTAAAAATAAAACAAGGGGGCATTTTGCACATTCTGACTTTAAATAAAGAGGACGAGGTCACTTTTTCAAATAATATTGAACAAATAGTTTTTTGGGAGAAATTTGGACCTCTAAGCTGCATTGAGAGACACAGCTAGTTTAAAGCTGATTGATTTTAATATATATAATTATATAAAAAAAAGAAAAACTTGCCTGTTCCACTGATGCATTGTCACAGGGTAATGGAAAAACTGCACACAATACACAGGTACTCAATACAAGGCCAGTGAGAGTGCATTTGGATCAATTCATTACAATATTGGACTGGTTGTAAGGGATTCTGTGTGTGTTTGTGAGTGTGTGTAGTCCTTGACAGACATACATACAGTACCATGTAGTTGCCAGTAATAGATAGGTACAGTACTGTACAGTCACAAAGTATTCACAATGGGTATATACAACAGCTCTGGAAACACATGGGAGGACGCCTTTTTACCGAGAAAGATGCAGTTCACCAGTAACAAAACAACGAAAGGAAAGATCAGTACGATCAACACAGACGCTTCTAGAAAATACAGTGATTAAAAACTTCTGCAGACGTCTGGAGGATGTTGAAATCCTGCTCTTACACTGATGCAGTATCCAGGCCCAAAACCCATTACAAAAAAAGCATAGGACAACTTTGGTGACGTGCATCTGATTAATTTAAACGTGGGACAAAAAAAAAAAAAGAACACATAAAAAAAGGGCAATAGTACGAAAATAACAGATGGATTTGAAATAAAATAATAAATATAAAGTTGAGAGAAAATAATTTGATCAAGCACATTTAGGCTGGACAAAGACAACAGGAACCATTGGCACACATGCACTTGTGAACAAAATGGTGCTGAATTTGATGAGGAAGAGCGAAACATTGCAATAAATACACGAGAACGACTGCAGACTGGCCGGAGAAGAAGAACTGACACGGCTCTGAAAAGTGGATTGTTTTCTCTTTCTTCCATCCAATATTTTTCTTCCCTCCTAAGTCTCAAACTTTCTCTCCCTGCTGTCTTCACATACGCTTGCAGGCAAACACAAGAGGACACATAAACACACACACAAACATAGGTATCTACACACACTCACACACACACACACACTACATTGCACAATGTGCACTCATTTTCTCTGTTGACACTGGAGGACATTTTAGTTTGTCCTCTCAGTGCTCTGATTCTGATGAGTTTTAGTTATTCAGCTTTCTCACACTCACTCACACACACACACACACACACACATGCTGAGAAGTCTGGGGGGGTCAAAGAGCATGGCATGTGCCAAGTTTTTGGAAGAACACATTTGAAATAGGTTTAAAACACTCTTACAAGACAGGGTTTTTTTTCACAAAAGGAAAATTATAATAATAAAAAAAAACAAAAACAAACAAAGCTACAACACTTTTCCGTCTTTCCACTGTGTTGTTTTACACATGATGATTATAGCTGCACAGTATTCAGTTTAAAAGTCACAAATATCATATATGTATATATTTATATATATATATTTAATGTCACTTTAGTGCCCGCCAACATGGCTGTAAATGATGTGTTTCGAGTCAGGCGGTGGAACTGGTGCGTGGAATCTTTACATGAGAAAAAAGAAGGGAGTCCTGGGATGAGAGGCATTCCAGCTTTCTCCCTTGGAGTTCCCAAACAGGCGCCTCTCTCTCTCAGCTGCTCTCCTATGCCACACGTTATCTGTTGAGAGACTGTGTAGGTGTGTGCGTGCGTGAGCACAGGAAGCTGCTTGACGTGTCGACAGGAGGTCGGTGGAGTGTCTGTGGACGGACAGTCAAACACATCGCGACTCCTGTAGGTGCAGGAGGGTTCGTAGGGTGGGGAGGCGAAGGGCTAGTTGTTCTCGAAGAGGGAGAGAAGGTCGTCGTTGCTGTTGGTGGGAAGGTCGGGGGGGTCAAGGTACGACAGTAACTCGTCTGGGTTGGCCAGCTCTGGGAGCAGCTGTGGATAAAAGGCAGAAAGAGGAGATAAGCTGCAAGGCTAAATGAGCTGGAAAGTTTATCTTTGTGACGCCGGACGACTTTGGATCATGCTCAAGTGTCCTGCCGAAGCCAGCGTACACATAAACACAGCTACCACTGCTCAGAAGCAATTTGAGAGTCAAACATGAACAGAGCACACAGCAAAAGAGATGAGAGCAGCTGCAGCAGACAATGTTAGCTGTCAACAGGTAGCTCATGGTCCCCTAAAGCGAGCACACTTACATCCAGGGAGGGTTCAGGCATATCCTGGGCGCCCTGACCCATCTGCCCGTCAGGGGTGGGGTTAAAGTTCAGATCGCTGTGGGGATGACTGTTCTGCCCAGGCTGCTGAGGCTGCTGCGGCTGAGGCTGCGACTGGCGAGGCGGCTGCGATGATGGGCCGCTGTGATGCAAAGGGGGCCCTGTTTGGCTGCCAGGGTGGGGAGACGCATGCAAGATCTGCTGCATGGAGTTATGGGACTGATCGGGATGGGACATCTGCAGGTGCGAGAGGGAGACAGAAAGCCAGAGGAAAAGGAGGAAGATATAGTTGAGAGAGATGGAGAGAGTGTTAAAGGGGATGGGGGAGGTGGGGTGGGGTGGGGTGGGGATTTGGGGAGAGTGCGTGGGAAGGAAGAGAGGAAAAGCGAAATGAGTTCCAGCGTGAATAATATGGAACAGGCCTTCTAAATGGAAGCTGTGATCAGCAGACATGTACAGCTGCAACATTATACGGTGACATGAGCATGTGAGCATGACTGAGCACACATGCTGGCTAGAGGCACAGGCTGCACCTTGTTCAGACAACAAATCTGAGTCTCTTATTTCAGCACGACACACACGTTGTCTGGGGATTTCTTCTACAAACTAAGGTGCCTAATTATGCTAAAGGAAAAATAACTTTGCAGCAATTAACAAGGAAAGGGCTGTGCGATACGACAGCGCTACTAAAGACTTTTCTCTTTCATATTATGATATATTATGATATTTGGACAATGCTTTGTTGCCGTTTTGCATGAAAGCAACACAAATAAAGATGGAGGAAAGTAAATGTGACACACAATGGTGTAATTCTGAACAGAAGGACTCCAGCAGCTGAGAGAAATCACTAAGCTTATACCTAAAAGAGGGGCTACTTTTGTCGTATAAATGTGGTTTGGATAGGAAAAGTCTGACATAGACCATAAAACCATGCTTTGCAAATTGTATTTGCAGCTCACTAGTCCCAACAACAGACTTATAAACTATTCGTTTAGTTTACAGATCATTTGCCACATCTTTATATGTATCACTATCTTGGTATAAAATGGCCTCTATAAGGATATGAGATTTTGATCGTATCGCACAGCTCTGATAAGAGACGTAAAACTTAAAAAGTCTGACCAAACTGTTTTCTGTTCCTTTGAGCACACTGTCCTTTACTGATACATTAGCATGAGAAAGCAAGCGGCCCCGGAAGTCGACCCCACTTACTGCATCGTTCATGCCGTGGTTAAGGGGCTTGTCCTGGGGAAGGAGACCACCAGGTCCATCTGGGGGGTGTGAGAGCTGGGGGCCCTGGATGAAGTCATTCATGGGGGGACCTCCTCCTCCACCTCCTCCTCCACCAACTCCACCACCAGAGGGGTTCCCGTGAGGGAAGTCAAAGTTCCCTTGGCTGTGGTAATTGTTGCCTTAAAGGACAAAAGAACAAGTATACTTTTATCGAGAGACTTACTGCAGTTCGGCCTTGCTGACTTGTTTGATGAATCCCTGCTGCTGCAAAAAGTTACTACTTCAAAGCGGTTACATAACAGGATGTACACTTTCTACTTTTCTCCTGTTATCTAACATTTATCAGAGCAATGAGCTTACAACATTTTATAACAGGTTCAGCATAAAACTCTCCTTACGGCTGTTTCTTTGTTTAATGCACTGGAGACACATCAGCAGTTCCTGCTATAAAATTCAAAACAGCTCACTTTTCCAACAAAAAGCTGACTGACTTTACTTTCATCTATCTGCTTGGTAGGATTTTGGCTGCTTTTCATTACCTGCTCCGGGGTAATCTCCCCCGTTGCCGCTACCATGTTGACCTGGGTGTGGGGGGTAGGGGCTGGGACCTGGTCCGTGGCCGGTTACGGGTCCTGGGCCGGGACCCAGCTGGGCGATCATCTCCATCACATTGGGCATGGTCATCTGACTAGGGCTCATGGTCTTGAAGCGCTTGGCAAGTGGTCCGTCGGGGTCTTCTTTGATATGTAGCTCTGATTTAATGGGGACAGGTCTCCAGCTACATGTGGGGTCTATAGTGACCTCCTCAAACTCTGAGCTATTGAAGGACAAAGTAGGAAGTGTGTTTTAAATTCTCAACTAAAAGGACTCAAATTTTTGGGTGAATTTTGCAGAAATAAAGGGAAGAAGCTTACTTTTGGATGGCATTCAGGATTCCCCACATGTACTGATCCACCTCCAGACCTTCTAATAATGCTGTTTTACTAAAAAGAAGAGAAAAAAACATGAGATTTAATCCAATGGAGGCACTTTTTTTTTACTGGTAATCCCATCTTTACATCCCTCTTTAAAACGAAAACAACTTTTCCCTTACTTGCACACAGGACATCTCCACGTCCCCCTCTCACAGTTGAGCTGCAGGTAGGACTCCAGGTCAAAGCACTGTGGAGAATCAAATATCATTAGAGCAATCTTCTCCCATGCACAGTGACATGCAACATCAACAATAAAGTTTAACAGACTCGTCAAAGCCAAACAAACCTGGACATGTTTGCAGTCATGCCCTCGTGCGGGTAGCTGGATGCGTCGGAAAGTAATTGGACATTTCAGCGACACTTTAATGGCCGTCTGCTCCACGCCGTCTTCCCCGTTTAGAGTGGTGTTGCCTGCCGAAGCCGCCACGCTGCTGAAGTTCCTCTTGACTAAAAACGACAAAGCGTTTCAGAGGGAGGGTATTACTTTGTGACCACTTACAGGTGTACTTCAAGACATATTTCAAAGCAAGCCATAAGGAGAAACAGGTGTAAGCTTGTGTAATTAAGATGTACTTATGCATATTAACAACACTGAGAGACCAAACGAGCCGTACTCTTGGTGATGCAGTGTTCTGCAGGAAGGAGTCTTTTCTTCAGGAGCCCCTGGAGGACGGATCGCACAGATGGCCTGTGGACCAGCTGCAGCACAAACAGGTGGGACTGCGAAGCAACACAAGAACACGAAAACAAACAGAAAATCAAACAGAAAGTCCATTTAACACAACGCATATGCTACGTTAAATCATCTGTGCGATAATCATCCCAGCTGATCTCTCTGTTAGTTAAGTCACACGTTGTTCTGATGGTGCACACTCACACAACAGCAGGCGGTGACTGTAATCTGGATGGTGTTTCTTCCAGGTTGGCATACGTGCTTCAGGTGCAGGGGTTTGTGGGAGGTTTTGTTGTCTCCCCTCTCGATGGTGAGGGGCGTTGCGTTGACGCTGACCTGGACGGAGGCGGGCCAGTTGGTGTTCATCTGCCTGTCTTCGTGGTGGTAGCACTTAAACTGCAGCTCAAGGTCTGACCTGCAGGAGTTAAAGGAGAACAGAGTCAGATGAAAGTGGCAACATGAAGAAACACAAAGAGCAAGTACAGATTCTTTAGCTTGCTCAGCTGACTTTGCACCAATAGAATCACACATGCAAATATGATGGAAGTGGAGGCTTCTGCGGTGGTCCTACCTCCACATGAGGGTCTGGTGGACGGAGGGTCGAAGGTGGAAGACGTGGTTACTGACAGCCAGGTTGTGCTCCAAGCGGAAGGGCTCCAGCACCACTCCATCCCTGACCGGGAACGTCAGCCGCAGCTCCTCATTGGGGTTTGCTGCGAGGGAGGAAAATGTTTAAGTCACACAGCGCATCAAATGAGCAGAACAAGCATAAAAGGAAACAAATGCCTCATATGAGGTGAACCACTTGTTTCAATAAACTCACAGGGAGGGGGCGGTAGTGCTGTCATATTTGGTTTCATGTCGGGTGGAAACGGGGGCTTCACATCCTGGTTTGGCGACAGGTATGGAGGAATACCACTTCCTGGAGTCATAGGGGGTGTGGGGTTTCCAGGGACCGGAGAATGGGGGTAGTTGCCGGGCCTGGGGGGCTGTAAAAGGCAGGAAAACATCTGTAGAACTTATTTCCCGTACATGGCCTGGTCAAATTTAGCACAGATGCTGAAAACATACCCCGTTGCCTTGACTGTAAGAATATCCACCTCCAGAGAAGTTGGTGCTCTGACCGTTGAAGGGCTCTTGCTGCAAAGACATAAAGAGCAGCAATACTTGGATATTATTACACAAGGCGCTTACCATGTAGTTTGTTCCAAAATGTGCTTTTAATCACTTATTTTTCCTCAATGTAGTTTATGCTGGTGTAGAAAATAGTTAGATGGATTAATAATGAGGTAAACACACCTTGTAGTACTGGCCCATGGGTATGCCGGGTGGATACTGTCCTTGGCCCTGCTGGCCTGGCATCCTCTGACCGGGGTAGTTAGGAGATGGCAGCGGTCTGGAGGCATTTGATGTGGGGTACTGCCCCTGCTGTGGTGGGAACTGACTGTTCGGCCCGTACTGCTGACCCCCATAACTTGCCTGAAAAAGAGAGTTCAAGGGCAAAATGTTTAACACATGTTCTTGGTGCAATATCACAAATAGGAGTCTATTTTTCAGAAACATGGCCCAAATGCAAGCACATTTTTTAAGTTAAAAAATTCCAAATTGACATAACCAGCAAATGCTTGCAATTTTGTTGACCACAGGCATTACTGCACACACAACCCAGGAGCAACCAGGCACAACTCAAAGGAGAGGCCGAGGGATAAAAGACTGGCAGGGAACAACGACCAATCAGAGGAGCTTCTCTTATCTACTTTAAAAGTAGCAACAAGTGAAATATAAATCACGGTACAATAGTTATTGTTAGATAAGATTTAGCAGAGATTAACACACACATATCAACCTGCCTGCTGCGTGAGGACTACAGGCATTAAATCTACTGCATGGAAGAGAAACTGTACTGCAGTAGCTAAAAAGAGTTTAGAGGTAAGAGAGATAAGCCATGGTCATAGCAGATTTGAACAAAAAAGCATTTTTTATACTAAAATCAGCACCATAATAGTCCTGTCCTGCTGTATAAGTTTAAAAACTGCCTAAGCTGCATCCCTCCTCTCACCTTAGCACAAATATATTTGTTTGGCACCGGGAAAACAAGTGCAGATTCAAAAAACAGACTTGTATCCAATGAAAACTACATTTGCTTAAACATTGCTTTCTGAAAATGGAGCCCTCGGTCTCCGGTTCGATTTAAATTTTCTTTGCACTCACCTCTCCAGGATATGGCCTCTTCATCCCCTGCATGGGCATGACTGGTCGAGGTCCTCCGGGATACCCCTGCTGAGGCATCCGTTGGCCGTGAGCTCCAAAGGGCCCCATTCCTGGCGTCCGAGCCTGGTTCATGCCCATGGGAGGCCCACTCATATTAGGGTTGTTCATGGCTGATCCCATGCTGGCTGGATTCATACCTCCAGGGGGGCCTCGTGGGCCAGGTTGGTTCATGAACTGGCTATTGTAGGCCTGAGCGGGGCCCATTTGGAACGACGAACACATCTGGAGGGAAAATAAGAGATCCCAGCATTTAATGTGATTACTTTGGATCTCCAGCAGGTGATTAAATAACAGGTTCCTATGTATGTTGTGTCATACAAATAAATTCTGCTGTAAACATCTGTTAGCATGTGTATACTCTACCTGTCCATACTGATTCATGTCTTTATTCTGGGTCTCCTGCAGAGCTGCCACTGTGGCCGTCGCCGTGGCTGTTGCAGTGGCGGCAGCGGCAGCGACGGCAGCAGCTGCAGCGGCGGCAGCTGGCTGAGTGAAGTCGCCAGGCGGACGTGTGTGGGAGGTCATTCCCATTCCACCTGGAGGGGCGTTTGGGCCTCCAGAGTAACTGTAAAAAAAAAAAAAAAAAAACCAACAGAGATCACATGTTTTAATCTTTATTTGTATTTTATTGCTTTATGCTTTTAAAAGAGAGTCGTATTCTGTCTCTTACCTCCCGGTGTATCCCCCGGGACCTCCTGGGTAGCCAGGCCTGCCGTACATGCCCTGCTGCATGTACGGTTGGTTGGAGCCTCCTTTGTTGGGAAACTGTTGCTGCTGAGCATTGAACTGGGGTGAGTTGAGCCCTGCTGCGCTGGCAGACATACCTGATCCCATAGGGTTACCTCCAGGATTCATGGGGTTATTGCTATTTGCCATCGGGTTGCCTAGCACCTGGATTCAACAAAGCATGACACAGCAAGATAAAACATCCATTAGGTTTGCAGAGTAAACAAAAGAGATAAACCGTCAGAGTACAAACACTGATTGTGTGTTAGAACTTATATAATGACAGACTGGACGCTGCTCATGCATGGACGTACCTGACTCTGTGATGTATTGGTCACGCCCCACACTGTTGTAACCACAGACAGTGACCCAGGGGGCTGGTTGGTGTTTTGTTGCCAGGGGACAGAGTCATAGGGAAAGGATCCATCACTGGAAAGTAGATCAAAACAAAAACATGTGCCTGATGTCACTCGAAGTTTCAGCTGGCCAAGAAAAGAGCCAATAGAAAGCCCACAGGGTTGCATATCCGTCCAAAAATGTGAACAATTTGGGAATACTTCTCGCCAAAATGTTAGGCAATTTGAAATGTTTGGCGTTCGATTTCAAAACACGTTCTCGGCCAGGATCAGTGCTAATGGCTGCACAGTGAGAGGAGTAAAAACCTCCAAATGAGTCGGTGAGGAGATGCATGCTCCCACACACACCAGTAAAAACTAAACATGACTGAGTTATTTCTTTGTGTTGTTGAAAAGCCTTTGGATATGGATAGGCAGGGAGCAGCTGGAATGTTTAGCATTTACATTTAAAACAAATATCAGGGCAAAATATGAGAGTCTGTTACATATAATAAACAAGCTAAATCCTCCTGGGGAGAGGCAAGTGGCCAGTGGAGTGGGAAGGAACTGCTGTTTTTGGAGAGCAGCTTGTTTTCACTCAGAGGTTAGCTCTTGGAATGGACGACGTGTTCAATATTTCCTCATAAAGGCACAACAAAATCCCAAGATCCTCAGCAGAGGCATACAGGACTCCTGGCTAACTCCAGGCTTTCTCCAAAGAGGAGAGAGAGAGAGAGAGAAAGAGAGAGAAAGAGGAGAGCCATGAGCACACAATGTTCTCAGAAGACATTACTTCACAGCTCTCTTCCCCGCCGGTTTGTCGCTCCACCCCAAATCAGCTCGGCTCCACTCAAAGTAATTCTGGCTCTCCTCCAAATGATGGAAATCCTGTTTGTCTTGGCGTGTGTGTATTACATAAGCGCTGAATTCAAGATAATACCTTAATGAAAACTGGAGCCAATACTGCGCCCTGTCTCTTAAAGATACCGAAGTCAAGCTCGGTAAGCTTTATTGAGTTAGATTGGTACAATTTGGGAGAATGCATCATCTTTAAAATCCAGGGAAAAGGCAGATTTATTGGACAACAAAGGCCACCTTGAAAAAGTTCCAGAGAAATAGTGACAAGCACCATGTTGTCTGTTTTGATATTTCGGCCACTCTGTCTTTGTCATAAACAATTTAACATCATTACTTGAAAGCAACCATAAACTTTCCTTTTATTTCTTCTTTATTTCTTTTGTTTATATATCTCTTCTCTCTCTACATGATCCCTGACACAAAAACACACACACACACACACACACACACACAAAACCTCCTAAATTATATTTCATGTCATCCTTTGTGTTGTGTTGTGTAAAACTTTGTTTATTTGCCTGTTTTGTTGTGTCATTTCTCCCAATGCAAATAATCGTACATTAAACTGTGTATCATTTATGGTAGAGGTCATGTAATTGACTCCTTCATCCCAGATGGAAAAACTGACCAGATGGGAAAACAAGGAAACATCAACAAAAAAACCAAAACTACCCAAGAGCAGCAATTCCCAAACTAAAGGTTAAGGACCCTTTATAACTGAGTTGCCACTTGGATATTTTTTTCCCTCTTGGAGTGTTTAGCTCAGATGCTGTTTGTGTTTCACACAAAAATGAGACAAACAAAACAGTATGTACATATTGGATGAGATACTGAGAGAATTTACACTCAGTAAATAGGATTACTGCAGTGATGTTCTTTTATACTGAAATAAACATATTTCTTACACATTTTAAATTCATGGTTTGTTGTGTTCTTTTTAAAGGATTTATTGTGAGTTTGGGTCCTGAGGGGGGACAACACATTTCTCTTTCTTAAGCAAAAAAAGGGTTTGGGAACGCTGAGAAACAACATCTCTTTGTCAACGCTGTTTTTGAAGTCGAGAAGTTAGCGTTGAAAAAGAACAACAGTTTCATGCAAGTTGTGCTGTGATTTTTCTTTTAAATGTCTGCTAAAGTGACAGACGGGTGACAAAGGGCACAGATCATTCTCAGTATGTTAACCTGCTGGTATTAAACAAACTGGCGTTATGCAAGTGTTGTCTCTCTTTGATATTGTGTACATGTAGGACAGATCTGCATTGTAAAAATCTAATAGAAATATTTAAATCACATGAAATGGAACCAAAAGCGTGGGTTGTACAGGATGTGCATTAGTTTCATTGGGGAATAACTTGAAGCACATCAGTAGATTTATTCAGATGTAAATGACTCATATCTGCCAAGTCACAGCTGCACTTCGCTGGTTTTCTGCTGTGCAGTTATTTTGCCTTTACAATTCCTCTTTTTGAGATAAATCATGACCCCTGGAGCTATATTTCGGTATGAAGGAAAAACTATAACCTAAAAATTATATTGAAAATCTGTGGTTTACTGTGAGATCAGCACAGTCTTTTCTCATCTGACAGAAGATGTGTCAGAGGCTCCCCACTGACCTGTGTGTGAGGCCGGGCTTCATGCTGTTCATGCTGGGCTGCATGGGGACTTTTCCCTGCGGTTCGTTCTGCCTGTTCTTCTGGTGACGCAGCAGGAGGAGGCGACCCAGCTCCTCGCACCACGAAGACAGCAGGGCTGCAAGGATGACACACACACACACATATGAACAAGAGTTAGTCTCCCCTTAGCAGTCAGCACGAACATAAACACACACACATTCGCTTGCATAAACATGAGTCTAAAATGGTCCATGTTAAAGGGTCTGTGTGTAAATGATCACAAAGCAAACAGCTGGAATTTTTTATATTTTCACTTAAAGCACTTTTTTCCTCTAAAATGTCTGTATTCAGCCTGTCAGGTCTCTCAGCGGTGCAGTACACTGAACACATGCCTGGCTCCTGAGTCCTTCAGCCTGAAATTACTGCTGAAGCCTCCAGGGGGCAGCCTAACTCAATAAACCTACACTGATTATTTGCCTGTGTGAATTTCACAACATTTACATCACACTATCTCTACCTGCAGAGTAAAATATAAACTGAAACCGTTCTGCAGCAAAAACGACCTCCCAGGCTTTCTGCCACAGAGAGGGAGAGGCTGAGACGGAGTGTGAGAGGCAGACAGAGACGGAGTGATCAGGGTTACAGATATGATCTGTGTAGGAAGTAAGAAACGGTGATATCTTCACTCTCCTCTACTTTCTTCACCCATCAACCACCATTTAATTCTTCTCTACACTTTCCAAGTCCTCTCATATCTCTAGAGGACTAATCACACTCACTAGGCAGCCTCCTCGCCCCCCCCCTCCCCTCATGAAGACAAGAGTTGAGATATTTCAATTTTCTTGAGCCAATTTTATTTTAGTTTTACTTCTCCAATGTCAATCATCTTGTCTAAATCAACCAGTGTTTTGTGTGTTTTTATTTTTTAGACACGCTGCCTCTTGACTGTAGAAAGTTGCCTTGACATACAAACAAAGATTACTGTGTTCAGTACCTGATTAAATAATTTAAGATGCTATTTTTAGCGTTGTAGACCCAGATACAGCAGCTTCCAGGATCTGTTGCTACCAGGTTTGGGGGTAGAGTTTTTAAAAAAGATGTTGCCCTGAGGTTTAACCAGACTGTGACTTTAAAAATTTGTGCTGAATTGTGAAGATTTGCAAAGCCACAAACATACAAATGTCATGTAAATGAAAGTAGAAAATAAAAAAAAAATGACTATCAAGCTGAAAATAAAGTGATGGTTGCTACTTTGAAAATTTCTTTAAAATCAAGTTTTTTTTTTATTGAGTTGTTATAATAAACCAAATCTAAACATCTTGAACAAATAAAGCATTATAATGTCTGATCTCACAAGTGACTATTCACAAAGACATCAAGTCAAAAACACAAAAGGAGAGAAGAAAGGGGAAGAAAAAAAAGAGACGAAATGAATAAAGACGAAAGCAGAGGAACAGTAACATTTTCTTCTGGAGGGTGGAGAGAGCCAAACCTCCTAGTTAAAGAGGAATTATTCCACCCTGCCATTACAGAGAGCTTATCTCCCCACTAAATCACCACCTCCACACCGAGGGACTGTCTCTTCAACTGGCAACCCACCATTTAGACCTAAAGATCAGCTTCAAGCACAAGTGATGGAGTCTCTCCGAGAGGGAGACAAGAACACAGCGGGAGCGACTTATCATATCAGTGCGTCTACGAGTGACCAAATCTAACAAGCGGCCAAGGCCAGAAGTCATTCATAATAGAGTGAGGGTCCGCTCGGGGCGACGTGCATATTTTAGCAGGCTTGGTACAGTGTACATGACCTTGTTTTAACCTCGCAGTCCCTTGTGTTAAAACCCCTGCCAACACCATCACACACCCACAACTATGCTGCCGAACTCCTCTCACTTCAGCTCTTCACTCTGCATCAAATACCCTTCTCACACACTGTACACACCCACATTCCTCTCAGTCTGTTTTTTTTTTTTACATTTTCTGTTCACGACTATTGCGATCCATCTGTTTGAATTATTAATAATTAAGATGTTTTGTTAACTTCAGTAATGCAGAAAAAGAGAATCACATGCCAAAAGCAATAAAAAAAAATAAACAAAACGAGGATGTAAAGGCAAAGTTTGCTTTCATCTTTTCATTTGTGCCCATTTCATTTACACTGAAGCTATGTAGTTAAAACACACACTCTCTGCTCAGGGCGCTAACAGCTACCTGGTGGAGACGAGCCAAGGCCAACTACTTAAAAGTCCTTTGTTATCGCTTCATTCACTCGACACAATCTTTAACAGACACAGAAAAAAGATCCAGAGTGTCGATTAGAATTATGCGGAATGTGAAAAAAGTAGATGATCCAAGAGTTATATGATACGTGACGCTAAGCTGAATCCTGAGAGTTTCTAACAAGATTGATTTACGGCATCATAAAGTAGTAACTTTGGCTTGTTATTTGCAAAATTCTGCAACAAGCTGGATCAAAGAGACAGCTCAGATCTTTTTTTTTTTTTTTTTTTAGGGGAAATAGCTGTAGTTCTTCTCAGATGAACTCAGGGATGTTTTTCTTATGTCTCTGCATGCAGTTTGAATGTTTAACGGCGAGCTTAGCCCAGTTTTGCCCCTAACACCGGATATCTAGAGGATCAAGTAGCTGCTCTGCTGAACGTCAGTACTTTTTGATAATGTGTTGACATGACAGTTTACAGTTGGGTAAGAAAGCAGAGAGAGTGTAGCTAAAGTGTGCACTGTCAGGCTTATCAGGCGCTGACATTGTTGCCTCCAGGCACCTACTCCAGAACTAAGAGGTTTGAAGTTGTTGGTCTAACATTAACAATGTCTCATCATGACTACATACAGTATAAGACCAAGGAAAACACAGTTTGAGAACTGCCTGCAGCAGCATGTAGAGAGGAGTTGCTTGGTTACATGTAGCGTTTTGTTTCTTTGATGAAAACAATTTCGTCTCTGTCTGTTTAAATATGGAAATGACATCATAGTTTACTTAGACATGCCATTCCTTGTTGCTAATGTTTAAAGGTGTATTTCCCTTCCAATCAGAGAAAGCTGCTGCTGATCCCAGTAATTGAGTTTATTTATTCTAATCTCACCGTTTATGCCTCTAAATTGCGGGCAGAGACGTCAAAAAAGCAGGAATGCGTTTAAAAATATCCCTTTAAATTCCGGACTGCTGATCTGGCAGACTTACGTGACACCAAAGCCTGGGTCTTAAGCAGCTGTGCTTTACTGAGGTACTTTCATTGGATTCTCTGTCACCTTGACTCAGAGGTCTTTCTCTAACAAGTGGTCTGTTCTGTCCTCTACCAGTTGTGAGAAAGAAGCAGAGCATAAGCTGATTTTTCAGGAAACTCTCCAGAACTCTCCGCGAACGGCTCCATTTCTTAGAAGCTGCAGCTTTTTAATTGAGTAATGCCCAGAGACATATGGGCCTTCCTCACTCAGGCTGTAGTTAATGCCGTATGGGTGACTGATAGCAGAAGCCCTGGCTCATTCTCCCCTCACCTCAACCCCTCCGGGAGCAGCGGGGAGGGAGAGTAAGCCCTGGTAGCAGGCTGCAAGGCCCATTAACTAATGACAGAGTGTGTGTACAAGTCCTCTTTTACAAGGAAACCCCAATGCTAATTACTATGAACTCTGATAGTGCTGTGTGTGTTTGAGTGTGTGTGTGTGGTAAAAGCCTTGAGCGTATCATTTTGCTTGTTAAATTGCTAAAGATTAGATTCTAGGACACTTTAAATGCGTGCACCCCAAAATAATTCAGTTAGCTGCAAGATAGTGACACCACTTTGTTGATGAACACCCGACGTGATTTAAATGCGAGCTGCAGATCTGTCACATGTTGGAAACGGGAGCATTTAGGTTGAGAAGGTGATGAACTGCTGCGCTCTTAAGCAAAGCAGTTAACTCCTCCAAAGGAGATACTGAAGCCAGCAGCAGAGGAGAGTCACTGCCCTGGAAGGTTCCCAGCGTGTGAATCACCGAACAACATGTGTTATATGACTTAAGAGAAAAAGCATAATTTCAGTTTAGCCTGAGCAGTAGACAAAAATTGCCCAATTTTGTGCCAGTGCACATCAAATGCCAGTGATGAAGTCAACTTCCACCCACTGAAATGGCAATGCAAACACATTTTATTCTCTTCTGCCACCAATCAGTAATTTTGTGGCTCATGACATTCTCTGTGTTAGAAGGGCAGAGCTCAATTTTGGAATCCAACAAACAGTCCAACCGTGTCTGTTTTTACAGCCCATTTTCATGACTGTGTCTGGTTAAGTTGCACAGGCGCTTCAACGTGGCGTAAACACATTTTAAGCCTTGTGCTGCTGACTAAATGTGACATAATTTAAGTTAAATATGACAAAGTGTGGAAAACAATCTCTTTATTATATCTTATATGTAAAATTTGAGTGTATGCTAATTAGCATTTGAGGAAACTGAACAAGATGGCGTCTTATCTGCGCTTGATAACATTGTCTGTCTTTATTCTGCCATTCAGTACGGTTAAATATCACTGACCAACCCGCTTACATGGTAATGAATATACTATTTACTTTTTTAACAATACTACATTGTAATACTACAATACCAGTAATGTTTATTTTCTCTAAGCAAACATGAGAAAATGGTGGCACTCATGGTATTAAAATGAGGACAATCAGCTCATGTCTTGATCTTTTTCATGAATTTTGTTCCCAACTTTTTGACTGACAAAACTGCTCATGAGTTTTGGCATCAAGTTTTCTTTTTAAAACCTTCATCGGAGCACTCTGAAGTGCCACATCATTCCTGAGTTTGTTTTAGTGAGACAAAATTAAATCTTTTTTTAGCTGTAGTTTATTTGGTCGCATTGCATCCCACTTAAATTAAATGCAAAAAAAAAAAAAAAAAGCATATGATGATATTAATAAGGGATCAACGATATCTTTCTGATATAGTCCCATCAAGCAATTAGTTCTTTTGTTGCATCTCAAAACTCATGTTTTATGCCTCGTCGAAGAATCCAGCTGTAAAAGAGATGATACATTTGACTGCTGCAGCCTTGTTGGTTTGGATGATAAAACAAAGTGGCCATAAGTGGCACCAAAGAGGTTTTTTTTATTGAAGAAAAATCTTTTCTTGTAGCTGCACAAATTACTGTATAATTAACTGAAAACCCAGGATGTCACTCTGCATGCTGCAAAGTATGAAGCACGAGGCTCGGTAATGCAGCTAACTAGACTGTTTTGCACCAGAAAGTGTTGGAGGTATTCTACATTTGCATTGTGCTGCATGTTTGGCTAATTGTGCAAGATTTGATCAGTTCAAAATGTAATAGATCTCTGTGCGGAGGGAAAGCACATCCCTGCCCAATTTCACATCAACTCTAACCCTAAAATGACTAAAACTCTGACCACCAACTGTAGCCACACCTGACTTTGACAGTTACATGTAACACTGTGCATGCAGCTCTGCTGGAGTTTTGCTGACAACTACACAGACAAAGGAGAAAATACTACATTAAAAATGAAACTTTCTGAGCATGAACACTGCAGCACTAGACATAGAAAGCCTTCTGAGACAATGTGTGGGATGATAAAAAAGAAGCAATTTATAATAGATATCATAGGCAGAGGTCTATAAAACACCGGCAGGTACTATAGGTCTGTGCTGTGTGGGTACAAAATATTATGCAAATGACAAATGCTCATATGGAAGGGAAATAAATTCCTGCAAATAAAAAAAAAAAAAAAAAAAGTCATGCTTTTGCAGAGGTGTAATGGAAGCCATTTAAGCAGTCAATGATACCCCCCATCCTGCCCCCTCTCTGTTCAGCCAGCTTCTTCCAAGAGAAGAGCATATCAAATGGGCTTTAGTCTCAACAGCTTGGAGGCAGCAGAACTCAAACGTGCCCTGCAGAGAGGCAGCTCTGTGTCAGGAATCACACTCAACCAAAACCAGGCCTCTAATTTCACTAACTGTTTGCACCTATCAGAGGAAATCTGAAACGGCCTCTGACTTTAAAATGTTTTATTCTGTCACATTTTCTTTTTTTTTTGGCTGACTTTGAATTTTTGCATGATTTTTTTTTTTGTTTGCTTGCACTGCTAAAACTATGGGGTTCTCTAATGTGGCTGGTTTGACAGAATTTCATCCACGACCTCTGGCAGTGCACCAGACACGAGGACAGAGGTGGAGGGGGGGAGAGGATGGATGGAAGGATGCTACACAGAAGACAGGTGGAGATGGAGGGAGTGGGCAAGATCCCCTCCTCCCTGGGATGTGTGTGTGTGTGGGTCACAAGCCAAAGAGATGCTGCAGCCCAGAAGGGAGGGTAGCTCTACCTGAGTCACTCTGACATCTCCTGCAGGTGCTGGTTTCTGTGGGGTTCAAATTACACATTTTAAACGGGGCAGAGTTATAAGAATCAGCATGAACACAAACATAGTGCAGTATGACGGGGGTCTGGAGCTGACTGAAGGTGCAAAATGTCAGAGCTCGGGTGGAAAATGTGGGATCTCCATGTTGCTGTTGTGTGGGCACAAAAACAACTAACACATCTTTGCCTATTACATTTTTAATGTACTGTGTGGCATGTCTCGCCAAACTTAGCTTGCGGAAATTACTAACATTTCTAGTACTTATTGAAGCTTTTTATGGTCAGTGAACATAACAGACCACATCAGTTACGAAGCACTACAGGTTTGTGCCAGGTACATTTGTTATGACGGGGGTAAAGGCATTGACCTATGGAATCGACCCACGTCCTCGCTGGGACACAAAACTCAGGTGGCAGGTGAGTCTGCGTCACATGCTGGGTGAGTCAGCATGGTCGTGCTGACAGAACTAAGGCCAGGGGGGGTTACGACCTTCTACATCTGTATCAGAGAACTGTCAAAACACAAAAATGATCCTTCACCTGATCAACCACTACCTGCATTTGAGTCACAAAGTAAATGTGCGCAATTTGCGCATAAAAGCACACAAAGGCAAACAAAGAGAAGAACTGGCACACAGGTATGTGGACACAAACATGCGTACAAAAACAAGGGGAGAAAAAGTAAAGTAAATATGGAAACTGAGGTCTGTGTTGGTGTGTAAACAAACACAGTCGGTGTCTGTTCTTTGTGGAGCTGTGCTTACAGTAAAGCAGGTCGCTCACACACACACATACACACACACACAAACACACACACATGACTAGGACGAGCATCAGAGAATGGCGAGCTGTGAATGAACCGCTCTTATCAGCCGCGCACAGCTCCCCACCACTGGAGGGGAACTAGTAAATACCACATGCCTAATTATAACAAGACACACTACTTGTCTCAACTTCCACAACGTGTCTTTCATCTCACATTGTTGCTCCTCCAATGAAATCATTGGGGTGAAAAACACAATCAAGGATTCTGAGATTTCCCGTGGCTGCTGTTTCAAAATATAAGACAGCGATTTAAAAGCGATGAGATTCCAGCTGTGGAGCTTTTAAAGGAGAATTAGTCGAGGAGGGTTTAGTCGTGAGAAGATGTCAAAACACCTTGACTCAAGCACAACATAGATATGGAGGAGGTGATTGACAAGACTTGAGAATTTTTTTTACAAGTGTTTCCTGACACACATGCTGCAAAGAACGCTGTTTAGCCCAGGGTGCTCAGAGCTCCACCCTCGCTTCCATCAATGCTTGACATCAGCTCGTCCTGCCAGAAATTCCTCTTTTCAATACTCAAGCAGCGAAATCTAACGCAACTTCAATTGGTTGCTGGCATTGTTTTTTTTTTTTGGGGGGGGGGGGATGACGAGCAATGATTCACAGAGAAAAGCAGAAACAAACGGCAAAAAATACAAACGCAGGCCGAGCGCGCATACAGTTCAAAGTCAAATGTCATGAATGAGTCACTAAACAGCCTGATGGGAAGTGCTCGGAGTGCAGTGGAGGAGGTCAATGAAGTGTGTAGTGTAAGCGATACAAAGCTTTGGAGCTGGAGAGAAAGGAGGAAGGCAAGGGGGGGAGGGGGGGGTGTACATGTGGCTGTGTGAGGGTGAGGATGTGGACCGTTTCAGCAGTTTACACCAAGCTCCTGCTAACAGGAAGTGCTGCAGCTCAGCTCCACGACGGCGAGTCAGAAAGTCACGTTGCGTCGTAGTATTTTTCTTCATAGGTCAGCGGAAGATTATGTTATTGTTTTGCAAAGAGCCGTTCGCAAATTAAGTTGTCAGAGCTTTAAGGTTGGATTAAACACTGATTGAATGGCCCGCAGCATCGTGTCGCTGTTATAGCCCGGCTGCCCTTTACTCATTCATGTGAAGGAAGTGCGGTTTCCCTTTATGAGACATCTGACAACCAGAGGTACATTAAACACTTTTAAACACCATTAAAATGAAAAGCGGGGCCTCTCTGTGCTGTGTAATCTAACTGCATTGTCCCTCAACGTCTAAACCCCCTCCTTCCTCCCTCGAAGCCTCCTCACCCTCCCTCCCCTCCCTCCCCTGTCTTCTCCTAATGAGTGGACGGGCAGACAGGCACTGGCTCTGAGCACAGGTCAACAACTTAAAAAAAGAATCCACAGTGATAAAAGTGGGTCATCTTCTTCCGACACAGAAACACACACACACACACACACACAAAGAAACACACACAAACGCACACTCCCTTTCACACTTCACAAAAACATAGATATACAAGCTTTTTCAGGTGCAATAAACTGGAAGAAGTTGTTGCATGCAAGATGCTGCCTGTAGTTATCACGAGTCACACATTCACTCCATACATCAAGAACAACAATGTTAATGTGTCATTTCGGAATTTGCATGTGAGAATTATGGTATTAAATCTTATTTCCCGAACCTTAAGCATGACTACAATCCTTTCAAAATAACCCAAAATTAAACCCAGTTAATTCCAAACTTATCACCTGTAACACTCAACTGTGACACAAACCAGAAACACCCAAAACTTAACCACAGTGCCAAATGTAACCCTGACCCACTAAAGTCAGGAACTAACAAATAAATCACACCAACAATGTATGTGTGAACAGCACAAAGAGACAAACAGCATGTAGGTCAACCTGTGGTCAGCTGATCTACCCTGATCCTGTCTTGTGTGAGCGGTCAGTGATTTAGACTACAGTCACACAAGCACACCAGACAAGACACAGGAGCATATCATTCATGGCCTAAATTATAGTTGCAACAGACACAACAAAGCCTGAGCACAGCTGATATGAATAGTTCCATGTTAGGATTTTTTTTTTTTTCTGAGTGTCTACTTTTAAAGAGGAAACCAAATTTATTCCGCTTCAACTACTGCAATTGCATTAATAAATAATGGATTTGCATCATCTTAAATCTAAATCAGCTGCTCAACTGGCCTCTGTTAACCCTGGTCAGGCCCCGCGCATACACACACACGCACACACACTCAAAAAATATACCAAGGAGTTTTGTGCAGATAAACACACATGGGCAGCAGAGACACACATACACACATACACACACACTCACACACACATACACACACACACTTACCCAGAGCCAAGCAAAGTCCCTGCACATCTCATCTCATTCCCTTCATAGTGCAGAAAAAAGACTCAAGTGTCACAAATGCTCCTGTTCCCGCAGAGGCCAGTGGCAACTCTCAAAGCTTTTGCTGCTTCCAAGCCTCCTGCCTGTGCCTTATCACTCTCACTCTCTGCACATATCCCTTACTCTGCTCACTCTTTCTTTCTTACTTCCTCTCTCTCACCCCCCCTTGTCTTTCTCTCCCTTTTCGCTTCTTTTTCGCTCACTCTCTTCCTCCTCCCTTGCTCTCTGATCTGTCTTTTTCCCTTGTCCAGCGTCTGCACAATGCACATCAATTATTCAGAGGCAGTCTCCCGGTTTCTCTGGCTTATCCAATCAGAGCAGGGCTCTGCACTAATGGGCTCCTGCTGTACCTGCTACCGGCTCCAACACACTCTCGAGACAGCGGGGGGAAGTGAGTGAGGGAGGGAGGGAGGGGGAGAAATAGACAGAGGGAGCAGAGGAGACAGCCGAGGAGGAGAGAGGATGAGAGGAAGAGATAAAGACAGTGAGCCGACGCAGACAAACAGGAGTAGAGATACAGAAAGGCAAGATACAGAGCTTCTCACCTCTGTCGTGAGGTGCTGCTTTGGACGTGCTCAGCCTAGTGTGGTTAGTGCTCCATTGCCCTTTTTCTTTAAGCTACTATCAGACAGTGAGACGGTACACAAAAACATATGCATGCACGAATAATCCAGCAATGCAACTGGCCTTCTGTCAGGAAGGGTGAAAACTAAAAAAAAAAACAGAAGACACACACTGAAAAACCCCCCTTGCAAGCTCAGATTGCAAACTTGCATACATGGGAGGAGCTATGTGTGTCGTGCAGGCTGACTGGAAGCCAATGCATGAGGGAGGAAGTGGGAGAAAAAGACAGTACAAGATGTGAAGATCAATCTGTTCAACAACGGTAAGTTATCCGTGTGATCTGAGAACGGGATTCTGTAGACAACCTGTCAACATCCCTGTGTCGTCATCACAGGCCACTGTGCGAATCCAACTAACAAGACACGTCACGGAAGAAGCAGAATATCTGAGAGCGACTGAATTAAAGAAGAGGAAGGCTGAGGGTGAATCTGAGTTCATCTTCTCTTCCCCCTTGTCCTCTGCATAACCTAACACTGCACAAAAAAAAAAACCCTACCCAAACAAAACAACACACACACACACAAAAAAAAACATAACAACAATCCGGTTGAATGCACAGAAAAGACCTAAGCTGTCACTCTTCTCTCACTCCTTACCAAAAACGTTGAGATGTGCTGCGCAGCCGGAGAACGGGCCCACTGGCCTTGTGACAGCAGAGGGAAGTCGTCTTTCTTGTGGCTTTTGTGTGACAGACACAGTCAGTCGTCAACAGTTTCACAAATATCCCACGCAGAATTGAAACGCGCACAACAGACGCATTGTTGGACAGAAATATAACTTGAAAAGGGGTGTGTCAAAAGCCCCTGGGGGGGGGGGTATGAGTACTGAGGTGTGGGTGCCAGATCAGTCAACCGTGAACAAAAGGAGGATTTAAATCATTTGCTCATCCGGTTTTGACAAGAACAGAGTCCTCTGTGTGCAGAGTGCGACTGCACCGCCGGCTCAGCGGGGACATTACCAGAATGAATTTACTCGCAATTGTGTAAATCAAACCAATTAAGTAGCGAGAGACAGAGGACCTAATCAGCCAAAGGCAGCAAATGTAGCTACCCCTTAAAAGTATTTCCCCATGAGCTTTATTTCTACAAACTTGGTAGTGAAGTTCTGAACGTAGTTTTGGGTTGCAAAGGGGTTTCATCATCTGAGGCAAACCACTGGAGAGAGTCAGAGGAGAGGCCTGCCTGCTAAAAATAAACCCTGTTTCCTGTTAATAATTCAGTGTGCTGCTCTTACTCAGCAGTAATTAAATATAAAAGTCTGTAAGGTTGATTGGGTCAGTAACAAAGGATGCCTACACCTTCCTCTGGTTCTACACACACAGCTCAAAGACGGAAAGAAAGACGGGGTGAGAAAATCAATCAAGTGAAAGTAAATTGAGACAGATAAGTAGAAGACATGTCAGACTGTTGTAGACCAAAGGAAGAGAGAGAGAGACAGAAAGAGAGTGTGTGTGTGTGTGTGTGTGTATACTCACACTGTGCAGTGAGTCTACACAAAGTCTAATGGGAGCACTTATTTTCAGTTGTTCCTTCTTTTGCACTGCCTGCTGAATTATGTGAGTTATGACTTGGTGAACTGCTTTTTTATGTGAGCTTTCTCTTTGTGTATGTGCATGTGTGTGTGTGCGTGTGTGTGTATATGTGTGTGTGTGTGTGTTTCAGGACACGAGGTGAGTTACAGCCACACCCTGGAAGTTTTCTGTCACTGTTGACACAGCAGAGTGGCTGTTTTCCTGATGTGAAACACCAGATCACCCTGCGAGCTCGCTCCGTTGACTGACTGAGCGCTGACTGTTCTGCAGCTCTGCTCGGACAGTTTCAGGCATGAGTGGGTGGGGGGAGTTTTACCTCTTTGCATCAGGTTTTGTCATTCTTAATCAGCAGAAACAGGGAAACTACCACACGTACAAATAGAATGACAGAAAATTCTCACTTCCATAGGCAGATAAAACAGATCTCTGCCTGTTCTTTTTACCACAATAATAAGGTTTCACTTCTGGAGCTTCCCCTCCTCCCGTTTGACTTCTGATAACATGATGCCCACATAAACTACTGAATCTCTATGTCTTTTGAGTGAGGCAGAGGACCAACAAGCTGCAACCTGCAACTGACTTAAACATTAAAAGGGTTTTTTTTAAAAAAGAAACATAGCGATCATTCCGGGGAGCAGCTACCTTTAATCCAGAGCGTGTCAAATCATGTTGAAAACAAAATACGCGAACCGAGTCACACTTAAGACTTACTTTCATCTCATTAAAACTACTGTCAAGTTGAAGGGGCAAGACAGTTGGCATAAGTCGTCATAATGATAATTTTGTGTTTTTTTTATTGGAGCTAATGCTTTAAAAAGAAAGAGAAGCATGTTGAGAGATTCACCGAGGAAGGAAACGTCATAACCCTGATAGATTATGTGACTAATCAGTTTGTTGTCTGCTGAACTTCACTGTGGTCCGACAGCTCAGAATCTATTAGTGTTGTGTGTTTGTAGGGCAGCAGCACACCTATTATCTAATGAACCTCTCAGTTGGACGTCCGCATGTAGCAGACTACAGATTACCATGAGGAAAAACATAAACTGCTCTAAGAAGATTTAAAAAATGGCCTACAGATATTAAAGATTTGAAAAAAGAATTAGCCTCCATTGAATATGAAAACACCAGAATCAAAAAAACCTGTTGGTTTCTCTTTTCAGGAGCTGCAAATTATACAAATCTAGCTGCTATGCTGTATGCTAACGGTGTTAAAGCCATGTATCCGTGCTGGGTCTGGGAGTTAACAGTGCTAATGCTAGCTCGCCTAACAGCAGATAAGTCTCTTCACTGGCTGATTCCAGATTAGAGCAACACGCTAATCCCTCAGACCACACTGCGGGGTCACAATCTCCAGACAGCTCATCGGCAGCAGTCTGCTGTTGCTGAAAATCTCTCCACTTCACTCGACGGGTCTAACAGGGCAGCAGTTTAAACTTTTACATCGAGAGAAGTGCTTCTTAAGGGCGTCTGGAGTTTGTTCATAGTTGTGAACTAATTGTTCATAGTTCATAGTTTGTTCTCTTGATTGGAGTGAAGACAAATGCATGCAAAAGAATATTATATACACAAAATAATGTCATCTTTTGAGGATCCGAAAGTGCTAAAACTGTTCAACAAACAGTTACTGGGTTATGATTAATAACCGGATGCAATATAACACTGATACCTTTGTTATTATTTTGTGAACTGTCTTCCTGATCACACAGATCATCCTGTATTTGTACTGACTCTGCAGCATGACAGCATTTTGAAGCTGTAGTGAGAAATACATACATCAACTTAATTTTGCAACAACTGAAGGGAAGCACTAATTGCTTTATCAATTTCCTTTTTAACTAATGCTTCGAAAGAAAGCATCATTGTGATTGATCTGCACTCTTAAGAGTCTGTCTCTTCCCCCCCGGAGGAGCCCACAAAGAGCATCCCAGACTCCTTGGCCCTCAGTCTGGGCTCTCAGGTGTCAGATCTGCGGCCCTCTGTCGCCATGCGGGCTGTTAGGAGATCGTGCTGGGGGCTGCACATTTAGACACACATTCATGCATGCACGTACACAGAAACACACATGTACATAAAGACGGTAAAAAACAGACAAATGAGACCGTACAGACAGAGCCGACAGAGTGACAAATGCTCCTCTGCATCCCTGTCGAAGCGTATGTATGAGCGCATGCATCCCTGAGTCCAAGCGTGCATCACGTCCACCCTGTCGCCCTCCCGTCTGCTTCCTCAGACAGACGTCCTTGTGAGGGAGGTAAGACGGATGCTCAGTGAGTAAGATCTGCCCTGAGTCACATCTGCCTTCCACCCCGACAGCCTGCCTGGCTCGTGTGATGACTGGCCGCATCATATCTCCCACCCCCCAACCCCCCTGCCACCACATAATTACACCACAGTTCCCATTTGTCCGTTGTGCATAAACAGCTTTTCCTGAAACCCTGTGCTTTCTTCTATTAGATCCCAGAACCATCAGCGGGCTTGAGGATGATTCTGACTGTCAGCCGGGGCCCAGACAGCCGGCCAGTCCGAGCCATGCCTGAGCAACAATCACATTATCCCAACACAGGAACACAGACAGAGAGAGAGAAACACAGCAATCAATATTGTACACTGATGTCTGTCTGACCACTTAAGTTCCTCCCAACAAGACATTTCCTACCACAGCTGAAAGAAGATATTCAGCTCGAGCAAGTGTTCATATCATAGGACCATGTGAGCGAAAAAAGAAAAAAAAAAATAAAAAAGCTGCAGAAACGGATACATTTCTGCATATTTAGTTGCAACACATTGCAGCTCATACGAGGAATTACTGGATAAGATTTCAGAGCTTTACTGTGAGTACTCTCACTGTAGTTCCTGTTATGAAACAGTGACATATTCTCCCTGTCAGAAAAACAAAGAAATCAGACGGCTCAATCAAAATATTTGACTCTCACTACTTCCACTTATGTAACTGCCGAACAAAGGTTTATCTGTGCTCTGACTGGCTTGCTACGGCTTTGTCAGGTCTCTGTCAGGCAGAGTGAATGGTCCTGCACACATCAGCGACACCTCCC
Source organism: Acanthurus leucopareius (assembly GCA_029814765.1). NCBI lineage: Eukaryota > Metazoa > Chordata > Actinopteri > Acanthuriformes > Acanthuridae > Acanthurus > Acanthurus leucopareius. The sequence continues at coordinate 14,523,461 of JAQMCX010000003.1, read as the reverse complement.
CAGCCATCCATCTCTTTCTCCCTCTCCCTCTCCTCACTCTCTCTCTCCTCTCCACCGCCTCTGCACATTTCACTTTGACAAATGTACAAGAACAGGCCGCTCCGGCAGGACTGTGGGAGGCGGGGAAGTGAGGTATGGATCAGCGGGTGAATTGGATTTGATAGATAAATGTCTAAGTGTAGTGTTACTGCCTTTGTGTGTGTGTGTGTGTGAGTGTGCATGCAGACTTTACATACGAGCCACTGTGCAGAAAGACTGTTGAGTAGGCTCTTTCTGTGAGGCTACCACCCGGACAGCTCATCTCAATAGCACATTAATGTTTAATGGAGGCTAAAAATATCTGACATTATAATGCTCTATGGGCTTTTTGTGTGATGTCTGTGGTCGCAGTCGTTTGTAGAAATTATCAAAATTTCCAAACCACAGATTGCCTGTGACTTTAAAAGACACTTATCTACTTTTCTTTGGTAAAAGGAACAAAATAGTTTTCGAATCAAAGTGTCTGTTCGGATTAATATGACTGTGTTTGTATGTGATGTGCCAACAAAACACCATAATAACCTTTTTGTAGTGCTCAAAACAAAACGAGCAGCTTCGTTGTGCAATCGTGGCCTGAGCAGAATAAAGAAACAAGTCTGACTGGATCACTACTTTAAGCCATTAGGCATTTCTGTTTTGTTTTATTTCATGAAAAAGTGTATTACGCAGAACGAAGAGCATTGTATCATCCAATGTCTTGCAAGTCAGCAGCAGTGAATGGGATGGTGTATGAGCATGCGTCTGCTGGAATTTTAGTAAATCGGTGGCTCTTACCTGCAGACTTGGGGGTGAATTTGTCCCTGTTGGCGGCACACACTGCCAGCAACCTGTAGCCCAAGTCCAAGTCGAACCCCTGCTGAGCAGCTACGCGACTCACCACCTGGAAGAAGAGCAACGGATGGTTAGTGAAGCTGCTGTCCTTCAGGCTTTATGTTTCTTAACCATTACATCATTCAATTACATCATCACTTTAATAAACTGAATTAACTGTACTTTTTTTTTTTTATCAGTAGTAAGGTCTTAAATAATGACGGGGCAGGCAGAAAAAACAAGGGTGGACAAATTTTTGGCGCCTGTTACAATGTGTGAATGCCAGGTAAGCACAATGTGCATTTTCATCACTTTAATTTAATAAATCTTAACAACATAAACATGCTATTCACAGCACTTTGATGTTCTGAAGTACTAATCTCATTTGTTAATGTTTTATTTTAGCCAATGCTGGTAAATGTGCTTAAATGTCATACCCAAACTATCTTTTGTAGTATTAACAGCATAATGTATGACAAAATACTTACCAAATAAACAAAATTTGTATTAAAGGAGTGTTTAATTCAAGCCTGTCTCAAATAAAAGCCTGATGTCTTCTGCAGTAGAGATAAATAAAGGCCCAGGTCATCATTTAAGAAAATTTGGCCAAAAGCATCTTAATTCCTTCACTTTCTTAATTTGGTTAATATTTTGAGCCTCTGCCATCATTTAACTTAATTTGTCTCCAGACAAATTGTTTATAAACAATAAACACCCAGACACACACATACACACACACAGAGACAGTGGGATTATTGTAGAGTCTGCAGTCTGGATGCTCCACTGATCCACAGTCAGAACAAGTCTGTTAACAGCATCAACCTCCAAGGGAGATGATAGACTCCAACTACAGTCGCTCTGAAGAGCAAACAGAGTCTCTGAAAAGTTGTCCTTAAAAACAAGCCCTCTTCAGCCAAACAGCAAACTATTTGTCTCCTACCTAAAAGCTGCTGGTTTAACTATTCAAAAAAGGCAGGAAAATTTGGAAATAGTTTGTGGACAAAGGTCAAAAAACCCTCCTTTCCCTCCAATTTTTACAGAGGTAAAAGTCCCCAGCTTTAAGATTCAAATAATCCCTCTGTTAATGACTTCAACATTTATGGGATACAAAGCAGGAGCCTCCCAGACTCTAAAGTTGGATGCTGAGTGATGTTAAACAGGACTCAGGAGACAGGGGTAAATCATTATTAGAAGGGAAACCCCTTTGCTTTTATCTGCTGGCAGATGACTACTCCTCTGCTCCCTCTGACCTCAAAACACACATTACTGTTAACAAGGTCAGCTGGGGTGCCTTTTAGTGAGCCAACAAAACAGCTAGCAGTGATCATAAAGTGCCTTTGTCACAGGTATAATAGCTGCTTAAGTGCTGGAAAAAAAAAATCACAGGATTATGTCAATAAATAAGGTTTATTTGTTTGCTGAAAAATGAGAGATGGTAAAACAGAATATTATGGTTCCAGTAAATCATGTTGCATTTGTTATAAGCTGTCTAGGAGACATGAAAATATCATTTCAGGGCTAAATACTTCACATCATAACCTTTTCAACCCAACCGCATTATGCAAACGATGACGATTTCGACAAACGGTCGAATCACGAGGTTGCAGATCGTTTAATTTCCCGCGTGAGTCAGTTTGCCCCACAGTTTGTAACACGGCAGGCGGCCAGCTACAGAGGCTAGCATAGATTCAACACGGATTTTACAGTGTCTCTCTTCATAAGCCTTTTTCAGCTTAATCCTCCTCTGAGGATGTACATCCAGGCCCATATTTCTGTCAATATGAGAACAACACTGTGTGAAAGTTGCTGAAAGGTTACTGGGGCATTCATATCCTTGTTTATCCTTGTCTGCCGGAGAAAAAAAAAGGCATCAGTTTTGTAGTTTATATCCGCTTGTTGTTGACACAGTTGTATGAGACAAAAAAGCAGTGGGCAGTTTAGAAAATATGAGACTGGAAGCAGGAATAATACAGATACCTGCACACAAGGACATTATCCACACTCTTCATAAAGTGTGCATGTATAAACAAAGAAAAACAAGCAGACAGAGGTAACACTGCAGCACTGACAGCCTGGATTTGTCATCTTTTATTGGCTCTGGAGCCAAAAAAACTCCACCAGAGATCAGAGGATGACCTCCACATGTACTATATGCCATAGGGAACAGGCTTCTCCACATGAGGCAGACAGTTACTTTTCCCTCAGCTGCCGCAAATCTCAAGGGCTACGACTGAGGCAGATGCTTAGCCATCTTTAAATTTGATTCAATGCTCCGATACATTATGAGCGAGGTAACGTCTTGAAAGGAAAATCCCTGAAAGAAAGAAAGAAAGAATGCGCGGACTTGTTGCACGCTTTAATTCTCCAGATAAGAAGCCATTTGCTCTCCGAGTCTGATGAAACAATTTGGTTGATGGAAACGGCCCCATGCTGAGAGGGAGCTCAGTGGTGGGCTCCATTGTATAGCTCTTTATCAGCCTTTAAGAGGCTTTTATTGTGATTTACACATTAATGAGCATTTATCTGTTTGCTCACGCTACCACTTCAGCTGGGGACAATGTGGCTTCAGTGTTTCAAAGACTGATCTCAGCGATAAACGCATGAAAGGTCAATTCTCAGCTCCAAAGCCTCTTTTAAACATGTGACTGTGTATATGAGTATCTGTCTGTGTGTCTGTGTGTGTGTGTGTGTTTGTGTGAGAGAGTTTTTCACACACACCTGGTGAAGGCCGGCTCTCTGGCCTTGTGCCCAGATCGATGAGCAGTAGCTGGTGAAGTGAAAGGCGGTTGCCAGAGGTGACTGGTTACCCACAGTCCTGTTCAAGCCTCTTTTGTGTGTGTGCGAGTGTTTCAACATGAGTGTGAGTAAAGCCCAAAGTGGAGAGAAGCAGTGGGTGACAAGGACTTTAACCTGTGTCACTAGCCCTCTGACGGCCTGAGCAGCTGCCATGGATAACTGCTGGATAAAAACCTGATGCAACTACAGCCTGTTGCTGACTGTTTTTACTCGAATTTGAAGGGGAAAAATGTAAAACCCAACAAAATGAGAATCTGAGACATGTCTGCCTATGTTTTCTTTTACTGTACAAAATCTAATTATCCACTTGCGTGTGTCACCTGAAAAAGTACCTGAAAACCAAATAAAACCCATAATTGGTGTTTGCGTACCGTCAGACATCCCATGAGGCTTTGCTCAAAAGGTCTCTGGAAGGCCCGGGGATCTCCACACCAGTCGAGCAGCTCTGTGGCCGCTGAGTGGAAGTTGGCCGGGTTCTGTAAGTGCTGTGCAAACACAGGGAAAGGAGACGGCCATTAGAAACAATGGGAAATAATGAGCGTTATTTTTTTCAGATTAACTACAAATTGGAAAAATACTGAAACCACACAGTTCTGCAGCCATGCGTTTTCCCTCCAAACTGCTTTTGGTTTAATGTCTTGTGTTTCTGCGCAACCCTGTGAGGACCTTGACTCCTTCCAATGTACGCCCACTCAGGGTTCTGTTGCATTGTGGGAAGAAGATCACACCCATATCAACAATGATGCCAGTGTTTCCTGTTAATCTCTCTTGGCAACACCCAACCCTCACCCCCATGACCCACGGAGAAACCAAATCTTTCCCTCCAATCCTCCTCCTCTCTCTTCTCCTTATTCATTGCCTGGTTTTTAGAATGTAACGGAGCCTCGGCACCAGAAGTCCACTGGCTGCCTTGGCTGTTCACAAAGAAAACAACCTTGGTCCTGGCAGCTGTGTGTGCAGACTCAATACGTGCCGTTGGTGTGTTGTCTAACCTCTTTCAGTCTCTGTCTGTCTCCCTCGCCTGTTCACTGAGGCCTGAAACAGTTGAGTCTTTTCTTCCCAGTGTCTGAAGGCTACTCAGGCTGGCAGGACACAATAAGCGGTTTTAAAATTGGGCTCCCTTTCTTCACGGCTCAGGAGGTTAATGGCTCTGAAATGGCGCAGAGCTGCAGCTCGTTCAGTCGGTGAGATTGAGCCCACTTGAAAGCGTTTATTATTCTCATCTGGTGCTGAAGCGTTTTGTTTTGTGTGTTCTTGCAGACAAGGTAGAACTATTGTCTTTAGGGGGCAGCAGAGGTGAGCGAGTTTTTGAAAGGGCAGCTTTTCGGTGGCGTGTGACAAAGGGGCTCTTCGTTGCGAATAGAGGCCTTACATGTCAGGCTCGGTACCCGCCCGCAGAGAAAATCTCTAAGAGCCTTCAATGATATCATGAGTTTCAAGAGAGGCCTTGAGTGACTCATCTTTTTTGATGTGAAGATTAGCCATTATAGCGTTAGCCGCGGACTCTCACAGGGGTTTGACTGATGATGAGGAGAGAGCAGAGAAAGGAAGAGAAAGCAGGAGATGCTCTTGTTGAATGAGAGGGAGGAGGAGAGCCTGTTCTAGATGAGTGATATAATCTGGCATTATTGCTGCTTGATGGGAGGCGTATCAGCCTCCAGCGCGAGGGGAATCAGAACTAGCACAGCAGGGGCTGTCTGTCTGGATCTGAACTCACAGCTCCTCTCGCTGCAGCGCTCGCCACCGACTCTGTCTGACAACCTCGACTCTGGTGTGAGGGTTAGGACAGCGGAGCGAAATAGCTTCACTGAGCTTTTGGGAGGAGGATGGGGCTCGAGCTGTTCTTGTTGTTGTTGTCGTTCAGGGTTGGATGAGGACAAGAAACAGGGAGGTGGAGAGGGTGGGGGGAGAGGCGGCTGAGCAGCAGCAGCAGCAGCAGCAGCAGCAGCAGTGACGGGGTTTTAGCAGACAAAGAGCCAGACGCTTGACAGACTGTCCTCAGCGAGATGATGGACTGACTTGCCCCCTTTGAAGGCCAGCCGAGGATCAGGCTGCTCAGCGCTTACCTGGTCGCATGAAAAACAGCATATCACCTGGCTCTCTGCCAGCGGCTTTCCTCAAACAAAAACAACACCCTGCTCAGCAGAGCCGCCACAAGCTGAAGGCTCAATGTCTAACTCGCTGCCTTTGAAGTCTGGTTTACTACTTACGAGTTCTATTACAGCCGTAGCTGAGAAGTACATAAACCAAACTACAATTAGTGCATTTATGAAGCTAGACATGTTAACTCAGTCTATTTGGAGCTTATCAGTGACGCCTGAGAAAATAATTGAGGAGGCTTTGTGAAGTGAGCAGTGTCAATTCCACCAAATTTGACTCATTTGAGAAACGCTGACACTTTGGAAATGAGGCTCTTTTCCAAGATTCTGACATCAAGCAAAAATCGCTACATGCAGAACAGCAAAGAGCTGAGGTAATAAGAGCCTGTTTAGATAAAGGTTATTATAGTGGGTGCTCAGAGGTTTCAGGTGGGGGTGGGATGTGGGGTTTAACAGCAGGCGCAGAGAAAAAGGGATATGTCACCTCATAATCGCAGGCTCAAAGGCCTATCATTCACTGATTCACTGTAAGGCACGGTGTCATATGGATGTTGGGAGATATAAAGGATCACACCCACATAGCATAAACAAATAAGCCCACAGCCTGCCAGCCAGCCAGTGAATTATTGTAGACTATTAATCACAGGCAGAGGCGGTAGCCCTGGGTTATGTCTGTCTGTTTGAATGTGTCTTTCTCTCTCTGTATCTGTCTGTCTGTGAGGAGTCTCCTGAAAGCTGGCAGTCAAGGAAGCATTTAAGCAAAAAAAAAAACACAATAAGAGGGGCCGGCATACGTCAAGACACAGGAACGTGATGTAAGAGAGCGCAGGACCCGGAGGTGGAGGCGAGGGGGAGGTGGAGGGGAGGGGTGAGGGTTTGTAAGCCCACTTTGAAGTCTCTTCTTGTGTTCACCGCCAGATTTGCCTCCCCCTCTCCCTCTCTCTCTCCCTCCCTCTCTCTCTCTCACTCCATGACCCTGTGCAACATGATCTGTGTGACTTGAGCTAATGGCCAGAAAAACTGATGTCCATATAAGGTGCTGAAAGGAGAAAGGAGGGTAGGAAAGGAGAGAAAATGCAGTTTCTTGTGTCTTTGCCTCTAGAAAACCCGTCTGCAAAGGGCTGAGAGAAGTTGAGGGGGGGACTAACAGGCTGCTTTACATGGCTATTTATACCCACCTGTTTGATGCACTGCAGCCTATCATTGGTCTGCTGGATGTGCCGGTCCATTGATGGTAGCGTGTTCATCTTGATGTCTCTACCGGAACGCCATTAAAAAGTTCTTTACTCTGTGAAAGAAGAGGAGAAGGAGGAGATGAACATCTGTTAGAATAAGTTTTTTGTCAGGTCACACACGTAGAGTTTGTAGTCTGTGAAGTTCAAACAGCATTTTAGCAGCTTGACAGGGAATCCAGCTCGTCTTTATACCGACTCGCGGAAGGCCTTGATCCGCCTCAAGCGCATCTTTTCAGGCAAATGCATGAAACTAGGATGTTTCATGGCGGCACCATTAACAGCAAACAGAAATATGAGAAAGATGAAAGAAAACTTTATTGCTTTATGGTAAATATGGGAGTAAAATCGCGCTTGCTGCAACCAAGAAAGGACATCATGTTATCTCTCTTTAAAGAAAGCGCACCTCACAGTCAAGGTTATTAGAGTGGCGCAGACATCTAAATTTATGCCTCCATCTAACAGCAGATAAGATTCAGCTTTACATTCTCATTTTTTCTGTGCATATCGAGATCCAACGGTGAGCGGCCACAACCGGAGCGATTTCGGCCCCGCGCTCACTCGGCTGATCATCTTAGAGGAATGGGTTCAGGCCGGATTAATGGGCATCTTGCTGGTTTGCCAGCCAGGCCTCCGTCCCCTCACTATCCCTCTGTGTTTATCTCCATCAGTGTTGGTCCGCCTCACATTCCACCACACAAAAGGCAAACTGGGGAAACCACAGGTGGGAGAGGAGTGGAGGGGGGGGGGCAGGGCTCTAGAAAGCTGCTCAGTACTGATAAAGGGTCCCCCAAGATCCCCCGCTGTGACAAACAGAGCGAGAGAGTGAATAGGATGGAGGCATAGTGCTCAGCCAGGGAGTTTATGCTCAGTCTGGAGGGCTTATCTTAGAAAGACTACTGCAAGTATGCACACTCTTTTTCTCTTTTAGACATGCACACACACACACACACACACACACACACTTAAGTGCATGTAAACACAAAAGCTTGAATTCTTCACTTTGATTAAGCGTAAAGTAAAACTTCAAAGGAACACCTTGAGAATAAGAGTGTATTACTAATCCTCTGAGCTTAAGCACTACCAGAGTAGAATTACCTGGAGTGCGTTTGCACAAAGTCTTTAACATCAGCAGATACATTGCTGGCATGAATGACGGGGGGGAAATTCTGGAGCAAATGTGGTCAAACGGTGGGCGGCTGAATGTATCTTGTCAGGATTTGCAGACATGATGCCGCTGTGGTGGCTGGCTGGCTGGCTGTGAAAAGTCCCCTATGAAACAGCTCTCCAGGGCAACATGACCATAGCTTTGGGTGGCCTACTTCCACCCTGCTGTGTCTCTCGGCATCCAGCAGATGTCTCCCTCTCCTGCCGCTAACCAGCATGTCTCTTTCACACACTACACCCGGAGCAAGTGGTCCAGGGAGGGCTCCTTTAAGCCCTGACAAGTGCTACAAATCCCCTTCAGCAGCCAGGCAGCTCCACGGACCGCTAACAGGGCACACTTCAGCCCAGCGCTGGCTGTCTGACCTTGTGGCTATTGATCAACTGTTTCTCCTACAGCTCCCCTTCCTGCTGTCCCAATACACCCGCAGCCAAGACTGAGGAGGGGAAAAGCAGGAGGAGGAGGAGGAGGAGGAGGAGGGCTGGAGGAGGTTGAGATATTGGCCTCTTTCACCCAATAATCTTTTTCTTTTTTCCTTCCTTTTCTCTGCTGTGCTTTCACAAGGTCCCACTCACACACACACATACACACACACACACACACACCTCATCCTCCTGCAAACGGGCAGTGCTTTTGTCAGTCGATGAAAAGACGGGCTGTCAGGTTCAGAAAGGACAATGAGCGAGGTGGAAATGCGACCGGCCGGCCGGGCTGTGTTCACTCCTTGGCGTTGTAACTGAGATAAGAAGTCAATCCAGATGACTGACTGAATGACTGACTGACTGACTGTCCTGGCTGATGACCACACCCCCTGTTCAGGGGAAAAATATGTTGCATAACACACAATGCTTCAGTGGAAATATGGCAGAATTCCTACTTCTCACATCCTGACCCCTCCCTGTTTACTAACAAAACAGTGTACCGTATCATCACAGCGAGGGAAACCAGTAGCAAAATGTTGACATCTCTGTCTCTACTTCTCCACAGATTGACTGATAACAGCTAAACAGAAAAAAAAGGGTTGCAGTGTGGGCTTTTTTCTCTCCTCTTTTCCAGATTTATATTTCAGTTTTAGACTTTTCTGGGCTGTTGCTGTAGTTATTTGAGCATGCACACGCCGAAGACGGCCCTGCATAATCTTTATTGTCTTCCAAACATCTTAATCAGCTCCACTCAGCACTGCTTACCAGAGGTGCAAAGCAAAGGATTACACATCCAATTATGCTGTGCATATTACAACCTCCCTTTAAACAGCAGTGGGAGGATGCAGCTATGAATCAGAACAGAGTAACAAACCACAAATAATACAAACATCCGAGGAAGCTTCTGTTTCTTTCTCTGTCAGTCTCAAAAAACAGGCACGCACACATTTCTCGCGTATCGTTTCCCTTCTTCTCTCCTTCCTGAGCAAAACAGGCAGGGGGAAGTGGGGCAAGAAATAAGTGCTCAGAAACAAAAGCAAAGTAATGTGAAAAGCACTGAAGTATGGCAGAAAGGGGGCAAGAAGGGCCAGGCTCAGTGGGGAAAAGAGACAGAGAGGAAGAAAAAGAGAGAGTGTTGAAATTATCTCTTCATTATCAGCAGCAGCAAGCACACACACGCTCACACACACACACACACACACATGTGATCACTCATAGCATGAGTGATTTCTCATTTCAGACAAATGACTACCACCTTTGTCAAATGCAGCTTGCTTTTTGAAGGTGATCAGTCATTGGAGGTTGCACGGAGGAGCGCACAAAAGAAAAAGAAAAAGAACTCACACTGCACTACAATACTGTGTATCAGAGTGTATGAGGAGCATGTATTATGGTTAGAGTCAGTGTTGAGATATTGATATGGGTATTTTTTTCAACATAAAGATAGATGTTGTGAGGATAGTGCAAATCTATGAAAAATCATCAATTGCTCAAATCAGTTTTGTGTCCTTTGGGGTAATTTGAGGCAAGTGAGTTCATTAAAACAACTCATGGACAACATTATTTTATGATACAAATACTAGTTGAAATCGAGCAGTGATCACTGGAGCTGGAAAATAAAGCCAAAGATGCCACTAAAGTGCCAAAAACTAAACATGACAATTGTGTGAGAGCTAATCCTTCACTTGTTTAGATTATATTAAAGGTTGCAGGTTGTGTAGAATTAAGAGCACGGCTGCTCTGAGTGACAGCAGCTGGGAGTTTTCTGCCCGGCCTCACACAGTTAATGCTTGCAATGTGTGACCTCTCCAGCTCCACTCTCTCATCCAAATATGGTCACTTTTGGATCCTAAAAAAACTAAGAAAGCGTTGGCCACCATGTCACACTTCATTACAGTGGCCTACAAACCAAAGGATGATGCCACAGTTGCTCTGTCTGCTTTTTAAAAGACTTTCTATGACTGAAATACAAAGGACAGAGGTCAGTTTATAGGTGGGAAACAATTTCCAACACCATGAACGCACATTATGCCAACAAGTGTCAAGATTTAAAGTACATGAATCAATCTACGTGTACACAAAGTAAACAACCGCAGCTTATCAGAAGTATAATGGTTTCCAAAGTTGCTCATGTTTGTTTTGCATACAGGTAATCTGAAACACATTGTTGATAACATCAAACTAAAGCAGTCACAGAGGACAGGCTGAGCACGGTATCTGTCTTGTTTCAAATCTGTTCAGGATTAGGTTATGCAAGGTCTTTTATTTGGTTCTGACCTTTGATCAGAGGGATTCTAACCACCAGACTCTTCATAGGTGTAAAGAAAAGTAGTTAGTATTTTTTTATTTTGCGGTTTTTAATTACATTTCACTCGACTCATTTCAATAGACGGCAATTTGAGAAGCCTTGAATGATCAGAGCACTTTGTGAGAATTTGATCCTGCTGAAAGTTGCTAACAATAAAATCAAATTATCAGCAAATCCTGCAGCCATGTGGAAGCTTTGCATCACAAGGACACACTATTGTGATTTCACATAATTGTTTTTGATAGTTTTGAAGTCAGGTTGTGGTTTGAATGGGTTTCAGAAGCCCCGGAGGAAAGAAATACATCCGTGCATAAAAGATTTTCAGTTAAAGTTAAATAATTACAGGCTTGCATGTGGTGCGATGAGAAAAAAAATAACATCTTCTGTGGCGTTTTAATGCTTAATACTCTGATCTCCCCTGGATGTTTAGTGTTGAGGGCAGCGCTCGACAATATAAAAGCAGCGACCGAGTGAAGTCCGGCCAAAGATCGTCTTCATTATTCAGCAACAGTATGGAAAAGGAGAACATAACTATAAGTCCAGCTCTCTGGACACAGTGGGGAATCTTCTCTCCCTCCTCCTCCTCCTCCTCCCCCTCCTTGCCCTCAGTTTTATGGCCACGGCTTTTCTGTCTCTCACTACTATGTGCTTTTTCGCTCCCTTTTTCTATAGCCCTCAGACATCATTAGAGCCACCCAGCATGCGACTCCTTTCCACCACCTTCCATTTTCCGTTCTATCATTTTCCTCTCACCGTCTCTCATATCTCAACCCTCCTGCCACTCTTCCTCCCTCCCTCCCTCCCTTCTTCCTCCTTCTCCTTCCTGGGGCCCCGTGCGGGAGCTGCCATAACAGGAGGTGGAATGGATTCATTTGCTCTAATGTGGTTTGGGCTGCAGCGTGGCACGGCACAGAGCGACACTTTCTCCCGGCGCACAGAGCTTCTCTCTCTCCCTCTCTCTCTCTCTCTCTCTTTTTCTCCCTCTCTGTCTGCAGTTCATGTGTTTTCAAACAGGCCAATCAACACCACTCAGCTGCACTGGCCTCTCTCCCCCTCTCCCTCCCACAATCTCTGCTCTCAGTGTGTCTGTAAAAAGCCACCAGCCCTCTCTCATACTCACTATTATCTCTAGTGGCAAACTCCCATAGCCAAACAGTCCCGTTTTTTTGCTCTCATTGCCTTTATTTTCTCCATTCTCTCCTCAGCATCTTCATTTTGGTCATGAACCTACTCCCAACATCACATCTCTGTCTTTCTGCCTTGTTTTGTCTCTTTGCATTATTTCGCTAATCCTCTCCTCCACTAATCTCTCCTCCCTCTCCTTTTCCCTCCCAGCAAAGCCAGCTATTGGTCATATCGCTCCCACCGGCCTTTTTAAAACTCAACCCTCCACGCAGCATCATAACCACCAGCCTCTATAAAAATTTGAAATGACTTGTCCCAGGGGCAGAAAAAATAAACTCTAAATGTCGCTGTTTGTTTATCTTCTGTTTTAATGTGACAACCACAGGAGCAGCGGGCAGCTATGTGACACCCAACACTGCAATGCAAACAGCTGTGATGTGGGGATATGTGAGCTGCTCTGTCGCTGTCTATAAATATGGAGCTTTAGTTGTGGAGTATTGCAGGTATGCGCCACCAGATACCCCCGGAGCAGCAGATTATTTCAACACTCAGTGTGTGACATCAAAAAAAAAAAAAAAGGAGCATGGTGTACTAAGTGAGCACAGAGGCGGCCTCTCGCTTTCACTCAGTGCTGCACATTTAAGGTTCAGTTATCATTTGGCACCATCGTAGGACTTCAATATTACAATATTTGAAACTGTAGAAGTGATATCAGTTGCATGACTAATGCTGGGGTTGTTTTTTTTTTGCTCTAACAAGATGGCATCTGCACACATGAGATGTTAGGGCAGCATCAAACAGTTATTTTTACCATCGATAAATCTATTAGTCCTACATAACATCTTCAAAGTGCTTGATTAGTCTCATGGTATTGAATTTACAGTGATGCAAAACCAAAAAAAGATTGATGACACTTAATTGACTTAAAAAACTGATGTTGATTAATTGTCTGTTGTTCCAATCACATTTCCTGCAGAAGTTGTCGGAAACAACAAAAAACCGAGCTTGAGGAGAATGAAAACAGGATATTGTCAGTGCAGCCACAGACATGACTGCAGACATGAATCCTAACGTTGCACCATGTCTGCTGGATGTGTAAAAAAGAAACTGTTTGCTCACAAGTTTGTGAGTTTCACTTAATATTTCAGTGTTGTGTTTACAGCTTTTTTTGGCCCAGATTGTCCAAAAAAGTTTGTTGTCAGGTTTGAGAATGATTCACCCGAACTGTCGGATGGTCGAAAAGAATCAGAGACCTCCTCCTCAACAGCTTTCAGACATCAGATTGGCAGGGCTGTGTCCGGCAATTTCTGTACTTTTTCTGAACCAAAAATCTGATATTTGTGCTGGCTTCACATCATGATGGACCAGCTGTGCTGAATGAAAAAGGAGCCAGGGCTTGGACTTCTCTCTCCAGCTCCTCTTTTTCTATTCTTAATACAATTGTTTCTGTCCTTTTTTAGTGTAAACAACCAAAAAACAGTGTCTAAAAATGTGCGTCATTATCCTCATGTGGCTGCACAGAACAACAACACTTCAGATTTTCTGAAATGGATGAACAACAAATTTTACGAGCAAGTTCTCTTCAGCTACAAATTGACCCCCTCTATCATGATATGACCATGAAGAAAACCTGAGATCCTCACATGCTGCATCATGGTACAAATATTTTATCAAAATACACCTCAGGCTTTTATGCCTTATTCACATCCCTTCATTTATTTGTGTGTGTGTGTGTGTTTGAGTCCACGCGCTCATGTTTTTGTTTTTATTGTCTCAAGCACATAAAAAAGGGACAGACCATCTATCTAACCATGAGATGCAAAATCAGGTCATCCATGAGCAGAACGGAGCTTGAGCGTCACATGATGAATGAATGAACTCCTTATTCCATAGAATGTTCCAGTTGCTGAGGACTATAAATACCAGCTGGAGAAGACTGTATGTCCTGGCTGCCACATACGATTTTCCACCGTCAGAAAAGGCAAGATTTCTATCACTCGTGATGCGCAAAGGGTAGCAAAGCAAGTGTGTGTCGGGAGAACACAAAGCCAATGTGTCGCTTTTATGACTGTACATGCCATCATATTGTAGGCTGGCTGAAATGCTGAGCCCCGTTCAGCGAAAGAGTGCATAAATCTCATAAGCTTTATTAAGTGGAATAACAGCAGTCTAGCTCTTTTAAAGTAGAATATGTGAGGAGAGATTACAGTGTATCTGAAGAGAGGAGAGGAGTGGAGGAGAGAGGAGAGGAGAGGAGAGGAGGGAAGAGGAGAGTGATTGACAGTGCAGTCTGACAGGCTTGTGTAAAACTAACCTTACGGGCCTGACTCCAGCAGAGCTGTTAGCTCACACGCTGCCCCCTGCGACTGCTGAATGGGTAAACTGACAAATTCCACGTCCTTCGGTTTCAGCACCGGCAAACTGCTGACCCAAATGCAATTAAACAACATCCATCGGGGTGAGTGCAACACATCAACATACGTACGGTAGCATATGAATGTGCATGTGATAGTCTATGTGAGGGGAGAGTGATGAAGTGTGTGCAGGAAAGAGAAACAGAGAGACAGGGGCAGAGAGTGAGACTTACAAAGAGTGAGTGTGATTCAATCTGCTCAGTAAGCCATGAAATGGTATTGGTGTCATTAGGGAGAGCAAAAATATATCTGTGCCAGTCTGCCCTCCACTCCCCTTGTCTTTGACACTCCAAAAGCACAATCCTTACTAAAAAAGCAACCAGCTCTGCCTCTCTGCACTCGGTTGAAGACCTACAGTGCTGCAGCTATGCAGTTCAACCTTTATTTCTGCCTCTGAAGGCTCACGGGACAAAAACATTTAACCATTAAATGTGTTTTTTTAGTATTTACGACTAAAATTTTCATGCTAAAATAAGTGTATATAAAGTAAAACATGTGGTACAGCCTAAAATGTTAAACATGTTTTTAATTGAAAGAGGCTACTCAAAACAGTTTTTAGACGGATGTAAATATAATATTTTTCAGTGCACTGATGACAAATTAATCATATGTTTGCTTATTTAGTTACCAAAAAACTTCTCAATCACACACAAAGCAAAGTAAATTCAGTGGACAAAGGACAAAGTCACTGGATGGCTCCTAATCTGAAAATACATTAACGAAGACAAGTAAACAAAAATTCTGTCAAATCACTGTCATCAGAGCATTTTGTCAGATCTCTGATAAATTTGATCTCTTATTTTGAGATTTGAAAAGAAAAAGCAAAGAGAATTCTTTAAGTTCACTCCTTCCTGCGTTCAATTAATAGTTCAACAGGTCAACAGGTCAATGTATCTGTTTACCCGCCAAATAACAGATTATTCAGTTCCAGGATGAAAAGTTATGGCTTTATTTTGCACTCAATATTTAACTTTTAATTGATGGAAGTTGGTGGAGGAACATTCTTCACACACACCACCAAGCCTGTTTCTGTCATCTATCAAACATATTCAAACAGTACAGAATCCTTATTGATTTTTCCATCGTTTGGCCAAAAACGAAGCTCCACTTGAGTTTGTACAGAATAAGTCACTTGTTCAAGGGCACTAGAACCGATGTTTCCCAGCACATGCACCAGGTTCTGTAATAGAGGAACAGTTTGTGCAAAAGCGATGCAACAAATACAAACAAATCACGTTTTCAGGCTTTGTATACTGGAATTTTTTTGACGGCGAGTTTTCACTAAAAACGGCTAAATAACCTCAGAGAGCGAGACCTCGATACACGGGTGGAGAGGAGAATGATGAACTCATTCATCTCGCTCTGTGTGTGTATGTGTGTGTCAGAGTGAGGGTGTGAGTTGCAGAGAACACAAAACATCTGCTGTGAAAATGAAACAGCCTGGTGGACACAGAGCACCAGTTTCATTCACTGAAGGGACAATCCACACAGGTACTATTTGGCACAGTGAGTGCAGAAAAAACCAGCGTTGAAAAGGCTAATGTGCTCCACTGCAGCTTTAAATAAAACACTCTTTTACTGCTACAAAGCAGCCCTCTAGTGTGTGTGTTTATTTGTGATCTCAAGCATTGTTACACAAAGTCCATCCTATCAGCTTATCTTCACACATGCATGTGTGCGTAACAAGCCGAAATGATGTTTGACATAGCAGGCAGGCAGAAAAACACACATCTTCTAGTCGAAAGAGGCTTTAATGTGTGTTCTCCAAAATGTTATTCCACCATGGTTCTGCTTGTGAGATTGGAGGTATGTAGAAGAAAGATGAGATGGACAAATAGAGGGAGAGAGGAAAATACAAATACGACATATTACATGTAGTGGGGAGCTGGGAGAGACGTGCAGGGAGAGATAGGGGGGGAAATGGTTGCAGAGCAGGAGAGAGAGATGGTGAGAGGTCATCCCTGGGTAATTTGTTTTGGTACACTCAGAGCACAGACACACAGGGAGCAGGTAAACCAATTACAGTATGACATGAATCACTAAGACCTACAGGCCAGCCACGCAGCTGGCCGGACAACCAGCCAGCCAGCCAGCCAGCCTGCCAGAACGGCCGGACAGCCGACCCAGAGCATGCTGTCTCTTTCTCTAAATGCTGGTCAGTCACAAGTCGCAGCCATCGCTCCTCCCTCCACCGTGATTGCACATCTGGAGGGAACCGATGAGAGAAAAACACAAACATAATTTCCCCCCGCGGCTTCAGCGCTGAGGGATCGTGCGAGGCTCAGACGGCCATTTAACATTTATCTTCAGCAGATCTGAATGTTCTTCTGAAGAAAAACACTTCACAGTGGCTGCTGGGAAACATCGCGGACTGACCTCGACACAAAAAACTAAATAATGTTGTGCATTTTTTTTTTTTTTTCCAAAAAAAAACTGCAACTTTCACAGGGGGCTTCATCTCCGATTCATCAAATCTTATTTGACACAATGTGTTGCAGATCTTAACCACAATCCCATTTTACAAAACCACAAACAATAATGATGATGATATGGCTCCTTTGAAGAGGCACAAGGTTGGATGTCGGATCCCAGTGGATGTCAAGCTGAATACTCCAGGGGGAGGTTATAAGTATTTACATGACAAAGACTTAAAGCAATTACTGTAATTTCCTTAATCGGCCGACGGCTGTCAAAACAATGTTATGTCAGGCCTCAGTCAAACCAGCGCCACTGGCTATAAGACTGAGAGGCAGGAAAGAACTTGTAAATAAACAATCGTGTAGGTTCCATCCTTTACGGCAGCGGCCCTAATCCCCGAGCAGATGCTAAACTGACAGGAGCATCATGAAAATCCGCCCACCGTAGAAAAGGGAAGAGAATGAAGTTGACGAGGGGAAGGATCGGACTGGATTAGATACCGCTTTGGCACTTGGTTTTTATTTGATATGGCCTCTGTGCACGCTATGGATTCAGGGAGGGGGGTAAATATTTGATGAAGGGCGTTACGGTGTAGGGCTTGCTGCTGCCAGCGGCTGTTCTGAGGGAGCAACTAATAAAGACGGCGGCAGGCAGGTTGTCGATCACCGCCGGGGCGCTGCCTTAACAGAAGTGGCTGGAGAGCAGGGTACAGCCCCCCCCCCCCAACGTGTTTACCAAAGCACCGTGTCTCCTAATGTTAGCGCAGCGAGCGAGGATAGCTCTTCCCTTGACTGTACATCAGTATGCACTCTCATGCATTTGCACAAATACACACACACACACACACACACACACACACACACACACACACACACACACACACTCAGAGCACCAGTGGGGCTGCAGTGAGACACAGTTGGAAGAGATTTCCTAAGACGTTAAATCTACCATCTTGCTGCCCCTTGAAATTAATAAGGGCCTCTGAACTGCTCTCTGAGAGCCTCTAACTGGCCATTTGCACTGTCTGGCTCCACTGGAAGAGGCACTCCCTGCTCCCTCTCACGAACCCTTCGCTCTCCTTCCCCATTTTTTTTCCCTCTCTCTCTCTCTCTCCCTCTCACCATCACACCCGCTGCTCTCTTTCCTCTCTATCTGATTCACCCTACAATTTCCTATTTTTCTTCCCTCCATCTCTATTGTCTTTCCTCCATCTCCACCCTCTTCATCTCAGTCCCCTCTTCTCCTCTTTCCAACAAACCAGCCTCCCCTTCCCCTCCTCTCCTGACTCCTTGTTCCCTCCTCCCACCTCCTCCTCCTCTTTTCTCTCTCTCTCTCTCTCTCTCTCTTGCTCTCTCTCCATTCCTCTGGCCCTAAAACCAGCCCCTCGGCCGCCCGCTTGCGCTCACTCAGATGGCTGTTACCATGACAACCCTGTTCTTTCAGCTCTTGCAAAATAATGAAGACAATGTGTTTTCCATTTAGATGAGTTTTCTGGCGCAGCGGGGAGATATGGAGTGTCCATCTTGCCTCCTCTTTCACTGCGGAGGAAATGTAATAAAAAAAGGGTTTCTAACCTCTCTCTCTCTCTCTCTCTCTCTCTCTCTCTCTGACACTTCTCCGCTCTGCCTCCCTCCCTTTCTACACACTTGCAAACACACACACACACAGGTTAAGGGGCTGTGTAAGCCAGCTGGGTGGTAAAGTGAGCTCAGTGTTTTAACCACAGTGGACAGAATAGAAGCAAAGGCTAATGTCTGGCTTGTTTTTTGCAACAAAGCACATCATCTGCAGTGTCATCTCAAAATTGAAAAAAAACCCCCAACTGATTGACAAGTGGAGTTGAGAATTGATTTAAAAATACTGCTGTGAAAACATGGTGGACAACTTGTCTGTGATAAATTACAGAGTCCTGCACCTTGTTGTCAAATCTCAGCTCTGACTATGATAAACTGGGAACATTTCCGGTCTTATTTGGTCTTTTTTAGGACTCATCGAGGATATTTTCACAGCACAATGCTCCAGTGCCGGAATAAATGCCATGACAACATAAATTAATGGAAAGGGTTTTCCGTCCTCCTTTTTCTTCCCCATGTGGATCTATTAACTCGCACAGCACACAAGGGGAACTGCCATCCAACCACTTGTTAAGGACTGAAAAGTAACATTTACTCAGCTCTGAGAGGCATCCTGGCATTTTTTACCCAGGGGTTCAAGATATACTGCGTAACAAGTTTTTTATTACTTTATTTTTTTTTAGAACAGCAGCTTTAAATTTGAATAAAGTAGATTTGGCATAGTTCTTAAAAACAGCTCTTTATATTTATGCTAAAGGTGGAATACTGACAACATTGTGAGTCTTAGTCTATAGATCTGAGCTGCAGGGTTCCTTCAGCTTTTTCAGAGTAAATTTAGGCAATTTTAAAGCACTTTCAAGGTACCTCAATAAAAAAAAACTCTTTATCTCTTTACTATCACACCAAAATGTTTCTTTTAACACAATGCTTGCTAAATTTGTCATTAGACAACAACATAAAATATGACTACAGGATAGTTTCAATTCAGATATTAAATTATATTTGTCTTATATGCGTGATCATGTAGATTAAACACCAGATTATGTTGAGATTAAGCATTTTTCAAGGACAATATTTGCATTCAAGCACATTCTTAACTGATATAATGTAACAGGTTTCAAGACTCTGTATGAACCCTGTAGTTACCTGTGTTCGTTGAACTGTTAGGACTCTGTTAAGCCTTAAACTAACATGCCTGCATTCAAATGTTGAAGCAGCTGATCTGCATAGGTCAGGACTTGGTTTTCTGGTTCGCACACTCTGGCACACTGTATGCTCCTTTGGGAGAATATGTAGCCTTCTGCCCAAGAAAAGAGAGGAGACACATATGAGAGAAAAAAACGAGAGTGGGTTCAGTATAATATGTGTACGTCTGTGTGTTTACAGTGGAAATAGTGAGTCTGGGTCATTTTCTTTGGGTCTCTTTTCCAGTGTTTATGGAGAGTGGTGAGGAACAACACTTCCTGAAAGGAAAGCCAGCTTTCCGAGCCCAAACCCTCTTCCAAGCCCTGCAGACGGGGAACGCTCTGTCTCCAATTTATGTTTTCCACTCAGTGCTGCGTAAACACAAGCGTAGAAAAACTGGTATGCGTGTGTAAGGGCGTGTTTCAGATAACACACACACACACACACACACACAGACACACAAAACAAAGACATGCAGGCAGACTAATGACGGACAAATGAGCCAAGACACCTCAGAGCGCAGTGATAGTCCAGCACTCCCTGTGTTTACCAACTGTAATAGACCCTTTTCATGAAGAAGCTGCTACAAGATGATGATACAAAAGAGGGTCAAGCTCCATCTAAACTCACTCCACTGACATCATCCTCCTCCTCTCTCTCGAGCTTTCTCTCCCGGCTCTGGCAACACTGGTGACAAGAGGGATTTAAAAAGAAAAGCTGGGAGGTGACTCTTTCCTCCTCTCCTCTCCCTCTCTCTCTCTCTCTCTCTTTCTCTGCTGGCCGTTCTTAATTACATCCAGATCAGACTATTAATGAAGTCAGTCTGATTTTAACAACACCTACAGGGAGAGAAGAGGGCTTTCCTCAGCCAGAGAATGTTTCAAATCAAATCTGGCTCCTGGCCCCGACAGGTTTTGTGGCCAAGTAAAATGACACGCCACAGCAAAGTAAGACTTTCAGATTATATTCACTGCAAGGGTCGTCAGCCAATTTAGCATTTACTCTTGTTTATTCCATGCATCGTTCTTTCTTGTCTAAACCTGGCATCTCCATTAACCACAATGCAACTTGACAGTTAAGTCTAGGAGTGAGCGGTGCTATGCTAGCCGCTGCTATTGTGGCCTCAGCATCAAGCAGAGATGAGTTGACTACAGATGTCTGGAATCAAAAAACAGACTTTCTTAATTTTCCTTGTTTTAGTCATCAACCTCAACTGATGTCACTTGAGGCACTTTATCAAAATTAAGGGAAAGTCAGATGCGGCAGCACTCTCCAAGACCTATTAAAAGACTTTAATATGAAAAATCGATGGACTTCCCCCTTAATCAATTCATTGTTTAGTCTTTAAAATGCCACAAAATAATGAAAAATGTCTGCTGCAGTCTTCATTACTCCAAAATAACCAATTGACAAAGATATAAAACTGAGAAAAGCAGAAAAAAACCTTCCCATCTGCACACTGGAACCAATAAACATTTGTTTTTTTTTTTTGCTCAACAAATTACAAAAATGGATTATCACATTTGTTGTTGATTAACTCTCTGTCACCTGGCTGATCGATTAATAGACCAATCATTTCAGCGTTGGAGCTGATTTCTGGGGCGCCAGCTGGGTGAATTTCTGAGCTGTTTGTGTAAAGGTGTTGAAGCTGGATGCATCATCCATCAGCTCTATGCTGTTTGAAGTGCAGGGAGGTGGTGACAACTCGCCATGTGTGCTGATGCATACGTTTAAACAAATCTAATCATCAGCAACAGAAACGGCATCATATTGCCTTTTTTCTCGCGCTGTTTACTTGCCTGCTGCGAGGTAAAACTACCCATGTTTGATCCTCAAAGGGTACACCGCCAGCGAAGCACATACAAATGGCTGTACAAATACAAGGTGGGGGATGTACATTTATTGTGCCATATGTGTACAGTGATGACAGCCTTTTGTCGAGCAGGTTGCTAGTATGGGGGCTTTAAAGTGCTCTAGTGAAGCAGTCGCTTTCCACATGCATTCATATTTGATGTACAGCATGTGGCGGGAAAACAGCCTCAGTGCTCCAGGCGCTCTGATCTTCTCAAGACACTCCTGTCAAAAAGCATAATGGTGGGATGTGTGCTGGAACAGGCTAATCTATATGTTTACATGGGCCCATGTGTGTGTGTGTGTGTGTGTGTGTGTTTTTTCCTCAGTGCGTGTACTCAAATGTCTGCCTCTCTCTGTAATACCATTGTCCACTGCCACCTGCAGTGATACACACACACACAAATCCCAACAGATCAAAACACTGCACTCCATCAAATCCAGTGAAAAGCCTGTTTACTGATGATCTGGTGTGAAGACAACAGGCAGCCGGACTGGGAGATGGAGAAAGGGAGAGGTAAGACTGGTTGAACAGCGAGTAGTCAGGGAGTGGCCGACTGCAGGGACTTTTATTATCAGCCATTGTAAAGAAGCTAGGTGGGATAATTGGTCTCCTAAGCTCAATGCGCAGCATGCATTTTTAATGAGCCCACACTGATGCTCATTTAATATATAGGCAAGAGATTGCAGATAAGGAAGAAATGCAGTGAAATGCTGATGTTTATGGAGAGGATGGGCTGAGAGAGAGACAGAGATGTTTAATTATTCCTCTCTTTTGGCTTGTGTTCATGCTATCAGTAGTTTCTTGCCTAATTGCTTTGTAAAAGTCGAATCAAGTCAGAAAGTCTTCATTTGAATACAGTTTGTGAACTCAGATTGATACCAAGATAAACATTTGTGTGCAAGAAAGTGCACAATACATATGTATATTAGACTCGAACACATCAGATTATTTAACAATATCAGAATTTTTTAATGTGGAAGGTTTGATACATTTGCCAATTTTTTATTTTTGAAAAAATGCTGACAAATTTTCTTCATAGGTTCATCAACTTTTGGCAATTGTGCTTCTGAATTTTCCTGCAAATCGATCTTCTGTTGCTTGACTTATCAATTAATTGATGGTTTTTAGCTCTAATTGTTTTGAGCATATGACCCGGCTCTAGTCTAATGCAGGGTAACAGCAGCTTATATCAATCATCCTTTAAAGCAACTTTATTAAAAAACAAAATTAAACATATTTTCATTATCTTGAGAGGGACGGTGAGAAATGATTAACCATTATGTACTGATGAGACAGTGATTGATTCACACGAGTGACCAGTTAACTTTAGAGCTGGGATCTACACACTCGTATCCGCATTCACTGCATGTAAGCCAGCAGCTCAGAGAGACCAGTTACAGTCAGCGAATAAAACACACACACACACACACACACACACACACACACACACACACCAGCTCCAGCCAAGACTTCTGACCTCTTAAAGCACCTCGTAATGTTCTTACTGACCTTAAAGCAACAAAAAGAGCAACCCCTCGCATTACAGCGGTCTCAGGCGGGCATTAGAGGGCTGCACCAACCAGAAAGTTAAGAGGCGGGTGGCAGGGGGCAAAAGCACCCGAGTTTAAGTGAATTAAGAAAACTGAGTCGTGTTTAGCCCCGGCATTAGTCCATCTCTCCTTGTTGGAGGGCACGGTGCCTGGGCTGCCACCTCGTAATAGCATTAAACACTTCCCAGAGTGATGTTTGGGAGTGAGTACACTGCAAACTGAAAGCTGTAAAAAGGGCCGTTTACAATAGAGGACTGTGCTTGGACTTAAAACAAAAAAGGTTAGAAGGAAGGAGGGGGATTAAAGAGGAGTGGCAGGAGGGATAAAGAGAGGACAGGAGGCAGAGAGGAGAGGTGGCAGGTGGAGGGAGGTTGATTAATGACAGATCTTTTTGCCTCTCTCTCTCTTTCTCTCTCTCTCTCTTTCTGTCTCCCCCCGCTGTCCTACACTACTTCCTTCAGGGACCCCACAGACCTCCTCCAGCATCCTGCTCCAAAGCCCTCTGTGAGATCACCAGTCTGGGTCCATCCATCAACTCCACTCCCATCCTGAATAAATGGACAACAGAGGAGCCCGCTCCCCTCTGTAGTAACCCCAACTCAGTGTGTTAACACAGCTCCTGTCTGCTCTCTTTGCTTTCAGCGCAACTAATGATTATTTTAATTTCATCCGACCACAAAACCAAAAAGTATTTGATACATAGTGATACAAAAAAGTGAAATGAGTTGATTCTCCATTTAAAGTAGCCTCTCTTAGGAAACACAAACAAGTTTTCATGCTAAATGTTTTATACATTCAGACATTAAATTTTGTATTAACATAAGCAACAGAACTAAACTGCCTACTTACAGTATGTAACTGGTAAAACTGTGATTTAAATCAGAAACTTCTATCAGAAAGTAGTTGGTAGTTAGCAGCTTAAATACTCTTGTTCTGTGGACATTTTGAATTGAATCAAAAAAAAAAGCTTTTTGAGTACAAAACCAGCTCAACAACTGAGAAGCCGGAAACAGGAAATGTTTAGCCTTTTTCCTTTTTGAAATGACAATCAGTTTTTAGACTTTTTTTTTAGCAGTAAACTCCATTCATTCATAATGTGTTTGAGCCTTTAGAACTAAAAAAATCAACGTATGGAGTTTTCAATATCAAATTCAGCTTGTACATAAAAAAAAAAATGAATGGTCAAATTACTTCCTGGAACAACTTAGAAGGTGGACATGTTTTCATGTACATATGTCGGTACACATTTGTGTTTACACTGTACTCTGTCAGGGTGGCTAAACAAGGTTCCTGGTCGTCAGGTCACAGCCATTCCCTTTGATGCGACTACAAAAGCTGCCTGGCGGATGTGAGCTAAACCACCACCGCCACCTCCACCTCCTCTGCTAAACAACGCCCCCCCCCTCCACCTCCACCACCAGCAGCCCAGCAGCCAATCCTTTCCTCTGACTGAGCAACACACACAAACAGGGACGCAGAGAGCTGAGCACAAGCATCTGGATCACACAAATGAATTCTATTTTCTGACAGCAGACAGACGGACCCGCCGGACGGCCGCCGCTAATCTGCCACCTCCCACCCCCCCTCCTCCCACCACCACCACCACCACCATCACCACCACCACCTATAATCCCTCGCAGAGAGGCAGACAGCGAGAAAGGAAAGAGTTCAGGACAGTGAGGGAGAGAGAAAGAGAGAGCGGGAGAGAGGGAGAGAGAGAGGGAGGGAGGGAGGAACACTTGCATAATGGTGAAATTAGGCTTGATCTTATCCCCTTGCCTGAAATGAAATGGACAGCCCACTGGCTAAATAAACACTTGTTGGCCACTTTGCTGATGCTACTCAACACAATGGAAGACGAATGATGTTTCATTTACGCTCTCGGCTGCCTTGTTTGATTTGCTGGGCCAGCACAGTGTATATAGCAGAAGTAATAATAAACTTTGCCGTCCAGTGAGAGCTGCAGCGGTGTAGGTCTCACTCAAGTCTTGTTAGGTGACAGAAAACGCTGCTGCAAACAGCCTCCGAATTAGAAAACACACTGTGAGAGCCATATGTCTTCCAATTATGTGAAACTGACTGGTAATTTAGCCCAATCTCCTGTGGGTTCATATGTGACCCTGCCAAAGCAGCAGAGGGGGAGTGGACATGAAGATGAAGCATATGAGTGTGTGTCTTGTGTGCTACAATATGTGCTTTGTATTCATTGCAGATAACAGGAGGGCCGTTGGAGGAGAGAAAACAGCAGCCATTGATTTTGTGTGCTGGGCAGGCGTTTCTCCATTCCACAGTCTGGTCGATACACACACCAGGAGCAGGGAGCACCGGGAGGGTGAGGGGGTTATACGCCACTCTGGACAACACATACACACACACACACACATGCACGCATGAAAAGTTGCACAAATCGTCCGTCAGCAGTGAGCGAACACAAGGTCTGTCAGGTAATCGTAGCTATCTTATTACCCGCCAGCACAATCACAAACACATCCAAACACACACACACATGCAAGATTAGAGCCAAATACCACCACTTTGCAAACACTGGCCTGAATGAAGGCAAAATGAACAAATGGACTCAATAAGGCAATTTCTTTACTGTGAGCAGAGCAGGAGAGGGTGGGGGCATGTTTCAGCATTAAATCCTTTATCAAGTAGCCAGCAAATCAAACATTGATTTCCATGAGCCACTGTGCCGGGAGCAATAAGGATCTCCCTCTTCAGCTGAGGCGGTGCAGGCCACACACACAACGATAAGTACACAAACACACCAACAGCAGGCAATAAATGAACTTTATGTAATTGCCGCAATCTGAATAGGAAAACATTTGCAAGGCTGTATGGTGTGTGTGTGTGTGTGGTTGGTGTAGTTTGAAGCCAGAGGGAAACACCGGTCAGCTTTGATCAGAGATGCACTGCCTCGGCTGGACGAGTGGCCATTATAAGGGCACACTGACAAATATCAGTTCAACTCATGCTTATATGTAATGAGACACAGAACAAAACAACACTGCTTTTGCTGGAATGGCCTCTAGGTAAGATTTCCTTTACTGGAATATTAAGCTTTTTGCAGAGATTGTAACATATCAACAAATAAAAAAACGTCACAAACTCTTTTAACTGCACATGCTTGTTGTATAAGCTTGTTATTGTGTTCTTGAGATCTGGTTGTAGCAAAAATCACAATCATATCAAAATACAATTATATATTTGATTATTTAGATCACAGATTTGATCTCCAAATTCACTCAGATAAAGAGCAAAATATGTGGCAAGCAGCTAAATGTATCCTTAAAGGTAAAACAAAAATGTTTTTCTATCAAAAAACACTGGCAAAACAGTTTTAAAAAGCTAGCGCCTCCTTACCTGCTTGTGCAGACATTAAAACACTGCTCCATAGCGCAACTAGTGGTCAAAAACTCCACAGTGTCCCTTTAAAAAACAAATCTGCTCATAAAAGTGGTTTAAGCATGATGCTCAACATCTCATGCAGCATGAATTTATTTTAACAATCCATCTGCCAAATCTGGAGGTAAAATGTCCCAAAACCCTCAATTTAATGTTAGAGCATCGAAGTTGAAAAAGTCACAACCTGATTCAAACTCCACTGAGCACACTAGGTCATTCTCTCCCACTGAAATTTAACGGTTGTGACATTTTTAGCCGTTAGCTGAGAGCCAGTAAGAGAGAGAGAGAGAGAGAGAGAGAGAGGATGACGAAGAGGCACACACAGAGGAACAGAGAAATATATGCATGTAAAGGATACACGCACAGGCAAGCAAAATGGAAAAACAGGCTCAGGAAATTGGCCAGTTCCTGCATAAGAGAGGTAGAAAAGGAGAGGGGTTGGGAGGTGGGGGGGGTGTGTGTGTATGTGGGGGTGGGGGTGGGGGGGGTTAATGGAAGAAAACATGAGGAAGGGAAAGACTGAGAGGAAAAAGACAATGTGTGTTATGCAACTTTGCTGTCACTGTTATTTTGTTTTTTAAGATACAAAAACTTGTCAGATTGTCATTTTCCACTCGTTGTAAAATGGCCTCATATATATGTGATGTTTGTTAATTTGTGTGAATATTTACACATTAAAGTGTTCTGACACACATTCAAAACGATCCGTTTCTAATGATTTTGCCCAAAAAATACTGAAGATTCCTATTCACATTTAAATGGAAAAAATTCTGGACATAGCCTTTTTTTCCAATAAAACCCTTAAAAAACAATAATTTAATGTAAAATTGTCAGGGTTTTTTTTTCTTTTTTTTAAATAAAAAACATAATTTTTAAACTGTACAAGCAATTAAGAATCATCACTTTCACATATAATTAGACAACTAAAGTCCCCTTGAGCATGTTGTAATGTTTTTGTTCATGTCTGTGTTTGTGTGGTGTGTTTGTGTTTTCATGTGTTAGACAGTCTAGTCAGACCAGTCCTTCCCTCAACCCGCCTCACTGGAGTTCAACTTTAACCTCTGAGGCCCACAGAGCAGGAGAAATGACCCCGTCTGTAATCTGAGCCTTTGGGTTTCCAGTCTAACGTGAAGCCAGACAGACACCTGACCCTCTCTGGATTCCTGCTGATGCAGAGACACAAGCGAAAACACACACACACACACACACACACACACACACGCGCGGACACTGACATAGAGACGCACAATGAAAAAAACCTGTTCAATCGACACACAAACACGCACTGAGGTACAGAAGGGACACAAACAATTCAACATAAAGGCGCTTATGACGCACAGAACTGGTATTCAAGTGACTCTCGTGTATTATTATCCTCACACACAAGCCGTTCTCACTTTAAACAAACATTTCTCAACCTGAGCGGCAGATATTGCTATGATTCTGTCTATTGTATCTGCTGCAGTAGGCAAGAGTGTGAGTGAGCGCGTGTGTGTGTGTCTGGTGAGAGTAACAAAAGAAGCACAGTAAGTTTGCACTGCTCGTGCTTTGAGTCGAGTCTTTGTCAATGGACAGAGTTGAAAGGAGAGTTTAGAGAAGAAAACAAAGAACAAACACCCAGAGAAGAAGTCAGCTAGTCATCTGAGAGTTTGTATGGAGTCACACACCCCTAATCTGGACACATCACACACTAAACCACGGCTGGGTGTCAAATCTCAATACTCGAGTATTGTCATTGCTTTAACTAATATATATTTTCTATTGCCAAAGTTTGGATTTGATTTAGTTAAGGATCTTTCAGTTAAATTACCATTTCTGCTTAGATATGAAATAGATTCTGTGAGAACTAATGTTATAAATTGTACAAGGACCTCTTTAACCTTGTCTCGAGCCTTCTGAGATTTCCTTCCCAAACAGAAAGTCTCACAGCATTTTGGCATCAGGCGGGTGTAAATACCAGACCCTCTCACACATCCAGGGAAAAAGGCATATATCAAAAAATCAATCTCTGCATTTTATCAATCCATACTGTATCGTTTAAATGAAGAACGGTGTGAATTGGAAAATGGATTTTTAAAACCTGGTCTTATTGAGGTCGAACCTAAATGTGTCTACAGAATTAAGCATTGAAGAGCTGAGTACTGTAGCTTTTTAGCAAGTGTCAATTAAACAGGAGTAAATAGAGCATTTGTTTATGACTGTTTTCAGCTGTAAGTTAATACACATTCGATGTTCCAGTGAGGATGTACAGCAGTAGGGTGGCGTTTGTGGGATTGAAGTATGCATACTGTGTCCATCTTCATCTTAATTAAGGAACATAATCACCCAGTGCAGTGGTTTGGCTTATTGATATTTATTGAAAACATTCTGGACAACAATGGAGCTCAGTGAGACAATGAAATAAGCTACATAAAGCTACATACACACACAATACTTACAGGATCAACTTACTGTTGTTTTGTCTTTTAATGGGATTTGTTGGCCATAGGAAAAATATATGATATCCAGACCAGACTCATGCATGAATATTAGTGAAAAAAAAACAAGTATCAAACTATTCATATATGTTTTAATCAAATGAGGCGTTGGGTTGGATGTAACAGGTGAAGGTTTTCCTCAGACACAGTCATTCATTATATGAAAGGACTGAGGCAAATAAAAGGAACATATACACGGTGTAAATAGGTGTAAATGTGTGGTGTACGCATGTTCTTATTTTCACAGTTCATTAAAAGGGGCCACTTCACCATGGACTGTTGTGAAAAGAAGCAGAAGCAGCTCTGGGTTTGTTGTGGATCCACTAATCCTTCATTTATCTGAACCACGTCAATACTGCTGCTGGCCCCTTCTTTCCACTCTTGCTTTCTCTCTGAGCTTCATTCTCCTCTTTTTTTTCTCCTCTTCTCCCCCCCACCCCCTTGCCCTCCTCACCCTCACCATTCCTGCCCTGAAGCTCTCATTCCAGCCTTGTTCCCTCCCTTTAGCCCCCCAAGGTGCTGCTTGAAATCCATCCTATCTCTTTTCCTTCCTCTGGACAAAACAGAGAGAATACCGGGAGTAATAAGACAGAGCAGCAGGGGTGGGATGGACCCGGTAAGGTTATTAAGCCTCACACACAAACACACGGTTCTCCACAGGGCCACTGAGGTGAGGCCCCCATGGGGTGGGGGGGCCATTTCTGTTTGTGTGTGTGTCTGTGTTGAGGAGGCACTTAATGTGTTCATGCTGGGAGGGATGAATGAGGAGGCCACCCACCTTTTCTTAGCAGTAAAAAAAAAAAAAAGTGTTTACTTGATATTGTTTCCTGAAGGCCAACAGTAATATCCAGTAATGTATCTTTATAGACTGAAGCTACAAATATACAGTTTCTCGTACTGTTAGTCAATATATTCAAACTGGGTAATATTTATCCTAAAAAGTATTAAAAAACTGGAGATCCATAAAAAACCTGTGTTCATTGAAAGAGAAGGTCTCTCCAAACATCATGTAGGCCATCACACAACAGCAAAACTCTCCACTGAAACCTAAACAAATTCAATTAATTTAAGTGGGTTAACAGCTCCTTAAGGCAGAGTCAGACATTGCAGGTTTTGCATGCTGTCAACCCCGTTTTCTGGTTGAGAGAAAAACTCCCACATCAGGAAATAAAGAATCCTTGTGTTTTCTTTAAAAAAAAACCAAAATAGAGTAAAAACTATGTACTGTGTTTGGACAGTATAAAAGGAGTCAAACCTGCTGCATGATAGTGACCTGGACTTACTGCGGTCAGAGAGGGAAGAGTGCAGCAGAGGTGAGGTCCAGCTGTCACTGGCTCTACCTTTACAGCAGTAAGGATAAAGGATCTTTGGACAGGATTTGGCCTGACCCTCCACTCTATAGCTGGGAGCTGATACAGCAGTGGACGGCCAGCGGTGGATCATTTTTCATCTCCAGATCTGCTTTGGCATGGTCAGGAGTGCCACTAGTGTGAGTGTGCCTGTGTGCATGTCTAGGAGGGAAGGCATGGCACACGCACAAAACACTGAGGGACTCTGAGAGGGGAGGGGGCAGTCAGCCAGCCAGCAAGCCAGCCAGCCAGCCAGCCAGCCAGCCAGCTAGAGTGCATTGTGGTTCATCTCTTGTGTTTTGTTTTTTTTTGTTTCCTTTTTTTTTATTATTGGCGCTATTCTGACAACACGAGGCTGGGTCTTCCCTCACTGCTCAGCTGAGCAATCAGGTCACCTCGTCTTGACAGACACAAACACACGCACACACAGACGTAAACACGCAGAGACACACACACACGCATAGACACGCAGTACATGCCGCCTGCAGCTGTTGCCAATGATGTCAGTCCTGATTTGGCCAAACTAGCCTTTTGTTTCACAGCGTGAGCACAGAGGAAAGGAAGAGGCTTCATTTGGCAGTGCAGCAAGAGTTTTTCTGTCGCTTAGACTGTTTGGATTGAGGATGAGCTACTGGTTGTTGACATGAAAGTCTGAAAGCAAAACAAAGACATTTTATGTGCTAGAATGGTTCATTGCTTAAAAAACTGACTAATTTTAATAATCAGTTAATTGTTTAAACTGTTTATCACACAAAACTGTCAGTATTTAAACTTTTTTCTGTTCATTTAAATGAAATATCTTTGGGTTTTGGGCTGTTGGTTGGACAAAATAAGTTATCTGAAAGTGTCGTTTCAAGGTTTAGGGACTTGTTAAGGATTTTATTTTAATTCTTTGAGATTTTATGGATGAACTAATCCATAGATTAGTCTGAAAAGGTTCATTTAGTCTCATTAATTCAACTATTACTTTAAGCGCTGTTATGAGAGGTCTCTTGTATAAATCAGCTGACAGGATGTGTCACAACAACATCACATGACTCTGAGTAAAACTGCAGGAAGCCAGCAGTTAAAACAAATCAAGTTATTAAAAGGTTACTTTTTTTTCAAATTAACTTCTGAAAACTGTTTAGGATAGTATCATCTGCATGTTCACACAGAACTAACATTTTAGGATATAGTTATATTATTTGTATATACACAGTGAAAACCACATTTCAGAAACTTTATACAACTGATACATAATTGGTTTTTCGTTTCAGTTTTTTTTAGATTTAAAAGAAAGTAAAATCCAAGTTACATGAATGTTAAAAGTGAAAAAGAAGTGATTTTAAAAAAACTTCTGCGTACTAAATTGTTAAAAAATAAAAAAAGCTACAAGCTCTCAATAATTGCCAGCCTTTGCAACAGATTACTGACACCTCATGTAACAAACTGTAAGCTTGACTAGTATGAAAGTGATTTGGTATAACACAAAGGTAGAGACTGCCACTCAAATCAAACAGCCCCCTACCCCCTTAAAATCTTTTGTAGGGACCTACCATTGACATAATACATTCCCACCATACACCAAACCATAACGTCTACCATCACAACTGAATGCCTAACTCCAACCCAAAGCTAATTCTAACCCTAAAACCAAGCCTCTACCCTCAAACAGCCATTTAAACTTGTGGGTTCCAGCATTTTGATCCCAGCAAAGCTGTTGAACCCCACAAGCACAGTGAGCTCCCAGTTTTCTGACCCCATCAATATAGTTAAAAAACACACACATGCACACAGACACACACACAAACACTGTCCGCCTCCAACCCCCTGATGTCTGTTGGCAGAATTGTCTGAGAAGCTTAATTGGTACTTTCTCATTTTTTCCTCTTTCTCACTCTCTCTCTTTGACTTTGTCACTCTCTCATTTTGCTCTGTGTGTGTGTGTGTGTGTGTGTGTTTGCGCACATATGTATATGTCTGCTACACTGCAGGAAAAAAAAGCATGAGTGTTTCCTTGTTTTCATGGCAAGAGGACAAGAGCGTGGGTGCCACTAAATGAAACAGAGGCCCAAGCAACTGCACACTCTGTGGCAATGTGATTGGGCGAGCCAACTCGGTTAACCAAATCTTGGAATGAGAGTCTCAACTGAACAAAACGCACGCCACAAACACACATACACACACACACAAGCGCACACACAAATACACACACAAGTTGTTCCGGTGCCCAGGCAGCTTTCCTGCTGCCGATAATGAGGAGGTTTGGAGATGTGCATTTGTTTGTGCAGATCTAAAACACACACTTTTAATGGCTAACCGGATGGTTTGCACACACTGCCAATCACAAACCAACTTCCAGTCAACAAAATCAGCATTCTGCTTACTTTAACATTTGTGTACAGTAGCTTTTATTACTGCACACTCAGAGAAACACACACACACACACACACACACACACACACAGGAGTCACATATCACACCTGCTGACACGAGATACAAACATAGCATGAGACACTCCTCTGCTGAGCTATTATGCTGTCTGTGACATTTTCAAGAAAAAATAATCCGACTTCTCCTGACATTTCAAGCAGCGGCTGGCTGGTTACTGTACACGCTGCTGTATTAGCAGCCTGCCTCCTGATCTGAGATGTGTTTCGTGGAAGCCCGGCAGCCAGGGCTGCTTGTTGGAGCAATGATTTGATTAGGT
The DNA here is from genome assembly GCA_029814765.1 of Acanthurus leucopareius. Lineage (NCBI taxonomy): Eukaryota > Metazoa > Chordata > Actinopteri > Acanthuriformes > Acanthuridae > Acanthurus > Acanthurus leucopareius. The sequence continues at coordinate 14,490,543 of JAQMCX010000003.1, read as the reverse complement.
CTGCGCTGATTACAGCCTTGTTGGTTACAATGTATGGCTCTATCAAAGAGAGTGGGAGAGGGAGGGAGGGAGGGATGGAAGGAGTGAGGGAGGGGGAGTGATTTAAAGCGGGACTGTCAGTTTGTCAAGCTGTCAAGAGCGACGGGCGTATTATACTTTGGTGTTTAGCCGAGGTGTGGGTGAGTTGCCGTGCTGGGATCCGAAATGAATCAGCTGATATCAAAGAGCGCCGGTGAGGATATTAATACGAATCCGTTAGCAGTTATCAGCACTCAGGAGAGCAATACAACGCTGGCCCCTTTGAATCGGATCACAGCGAAAAAGGAAAAGGAGCAGTACACCTGACCGGCTCCCATTTCACAAACAAGGCTATCGCTGATAAACACTTTACACTGCGAGGGCTTTGTCTTGGTATTGTGCTGTTGATAGAAAGTCTCCAGAGCTGCAGACTTTGCAGCACGGCAGCACGGCAGCTCAACCCTGGTCCGTAATATTGGCTGAGAATAAATAATCTGAAAAGCCTCGAACGCCCTCTCAAATGCCTTTGTAAGCTTTATAAAATATTAACCAAATTAATCTACTTTTTTTTTTTCTTCCAGAGAACATACTGTACTACAACTGATTCACTGTAAACCAACATTCATTCCTAAACGTCCGTACACACGGGGGCACTGTATTTTTTCATACTGTTGTTTTTGTCACTGATACTGTCATATAGAACATGAAAATTACATTGTGAGAAAGCAATGCTACTATTTTTTGAATCAAGGTCCATTTTTGAGGGAAAAAACAGAGATCCACCAATCACGTCATGCGGAACAGACATCACGTCACAACTCCAAATGACAATAGTGGACTTGTTGATTGTTGCACCCAAGTTATTCTGGATTACCTCATGTGTTTCTTGGGTTTTCCCTTTCCCCTGTGTCTCCCTCCTGTTTCTCTCTCTCAAATCTCCTTTCTGTTTCTCTGTGTGTGTGTGTGTGTGTGTGTGTGTGTCTATCAGGTGGGCGTGGCACTCCTCCAGCTCTCCCAGCACAAATGGGATGTTTCAAAACTCTCTTCTTCTATTGTTAATTGAGGACAAGGAGGAGGGTAATATCAACATCACCGGATGATATTAAATCCAACCTTTTTTTTCAGAGGACCACACTGATGCGAATCTGAATGAACCTTTTATTTAACACGTGTTGCAACTGTTGCACATTAAAATCGCTCAGAGTGTGAATAGTTTTGATGTAAAAATATTCGCCGTTGAGTAATTTTCATTTTTCGTGTTGTTCATTCTCCACGTTCCCCGTTTGAAAAGAAAAGAACTGCAGCAAACATTTTTGATCTGTGAAGCCAGGGACAAGATGTAATTATTCTCCTCCATATATTATATTTTCTATTAATTAGGTCTGTGACAGTGAACGCTGCTCTGCGTGCTGAAACGACAGCCACAGAGCCACAGGCGTCTCTCAGCACAGCTTTTATTCCTAACAGCAAGTGCGCCGGGTGGAACAAGCTATTATAACATTATGGGGCTTAACAGATAGCAATACAGCATCTGATCGGAGGTCAGATTCGTGTTGTGCCTCGTGAAGATATTTTTAAAGACCGATATGATACCCTGTGTAGTAAAGCAATTTCTAGAGGCCTCAAGGCAGAACAAAAGGGCAAAGTTCACTGAGAGCAGAAAGAGCTTCACTCCAAACATGCGACCGGAAAATGAGGGCTGCAAAGTAAAATAGAAAATCATTTGAAGGGATTTTATAGATTGCAGATTTAACGTCCGTCTGATGGAAAAAGAGAGAGAGAGAGAGAGAGAGAGAGAGAGAGAGAGAGAGATCAGAAATAATCCTCTTAGTTGTTTGTTTGGTAATCTGATTTAGTCTGATTTTTAGGCTGCTATCTCTGGTTGTGGTTACTGATGCTGCCTCTGGATTGACCATGGCCATTTTCACTTTCAATATCTCCCCCCCCCCTCTTTTCCTGTCTGGCATATTAGAATTTGGACTTGACATATAAATGAAATACCGGTATATATAAGTCCCTACTTCACCAAATCCAGCAATGTGTCTGCTTATGAAATTCCCCACTCTGACATCGCTCCAGAGAAGCAAACTACGGCTGTCCCTGCTCCAAATAAATGACCTACTTTGCACATTAACACACATTTACAAGCATGCAAATTCCAGGGCAGCTTCATAGTTTCTTTTCCCGGCTCAGACGCTTCTCCCTTTAAGTGAGACGCGGCTCTTGTCCAAATTCTTCGAAAATGCAGCGTTTTGTTTTTTTTTTAATCTCATTTACTTGCCATCTTTGAGAATATCACCAAAGCGGCACAGCAGAAGGATGATAGGTCAAATCATGTTTCATTTAAGGTTAACTTCAAAAATAGGCACATAATATGCGTCAGGGTCTCGAGCAGGGTTGTGCTTTTTGGTTGTGCATGCATTGCTAAAGGAAGGTGAAGCTGGCACAGAGGCCCACATACGGCGCTCCCAGCTCAGGCAGAGCTATTTCCAGACCACCAGCCCCTCCCGTCTCCTCCACCTCCACCTCTGGTGGGGAAACCACACCACTGCACAGGCCCCAGTCACAGACATGACTCAAGAATGGATCCATTATTCACACAGGCTGTTAGGGGACTGGCACACGAGGGTGGGATGTGGTGGTGGGACACGAACGCTCACTTTTACTTAACTTAGAATTGCTCAAGCAAGCGAAATACATAATGAGAGTTAAGTATTTTTAACAAAAGAAAAAACACGTAGCTCAGCATTCCCTGCGTTATTAGACAAATATAGTTAAATGATGTCATATAAAAATCCAGTGTGTTTTGAATGATGTAAATGAATTGTAAAGGCCTCTGCTGGAACAGAAATGCTGCTGTGTCCGTGTGTATGCTCAGCGCTGAGGCGGTATGTGTGGACTGTCAGGGCCCATGTGACTGTAGCAGCACACAGAGAGATACAGCACAAAGCAGCGCAACACAATGGTGTCGCGAAAGTCAACACAGCTTTAGACACAAACGTCATATCAAGTTCAGAGAACGCTTGACAGCACAAAACAGCTCCACACAACTCGACATGGATGAATGTTTAAGAGCTCCCTCCCTCTCTCTCTCTCTCTCTCTCTCTCTCTCACCCTCTTTCTCAAACATACACACACACGCACATGGACAGACCAGATTGTATACGAGTTTGCTCACGGACCATGATAAGAAAATGTGGTAAATGCGTAATCTGATATGCATGACTTGAGGTTTCTCTCTGCCTTTCTTTTCCTCTTGGAAATCGCAGGTTGCATCCATAATTTACACCAGCCTCCGTCTGTTTCTCTCTTTTCCCCTCTGCTCCCTCCCTCTTTTTTTTTTCTCCCTCCATCTCCTCTTCTCTCTCCTGGCAATCTGGCTTTTGCAGCTTTGCTCATTAGCATATTGCAGAATGTGCAGATGCCACCAAAAATTATTCACCTTCCAGCGCTTTGATGCCTTTTCACATGTACACAAACTACGCTGTCGACATTTTGCGCAGCCTCCCAAACAAAAGCAGGGGGACGAGGTCTCCTTTTTACTCGAACGCATCGGGGCCATAATGCGACATCCTTTCGCCTGATGTTTCTTCACATCTTCATTCCCCTCAATTACATCATCCATCACTTCTACCAAAGGTCTTTGACACTGTGATGACAATTGATGGAGTGTTTCTTCCCAGTCAAGGTTTAAATGAACACTTGATATTCATGCAGTCCAAGTGAAAACTGAATACATAATATTCATGCCGCTCAGAGGCTAATTGAACACAGTATTCATGCATGTTTTTGCATTAAATGGAGCTTTGTCCTGCAGGTTATGCAAGCAAATGACTAGAGGATGGGGATGTGGGGATCAGCAGTTGTCCTCCTCCTTGGAGATTGATATTGGTACTGATAGAGGCAGATCAATAGTCATTGGTTGAACACTGCTAACACTGCTGTTCAGGTTTTACACCCTAGGGGCAGTTTGAAGCAGAGTTGGAAAGGTATCACAACACGCATGGATGTAAACCTTTAAACATCCGTAAAATGGACTTTTTTTTTTTTTTTTTTTTTTTTAATCGAACACATGAGAGGGAGAAGAGTGACTTGATGAAGGACAGAGTGGCATCACAACTTGTTTGACCTGACTGCCCAGTTACCTGACAAGCTCCATCTGTCTGCCACACAAAGAGGAAATGCCATCGCCCACAAAATCCGTTCCCTATCATGTAAATCACCACGTAACCATATGCTTTCATTCAAAACAACGGCGGTCAACCTCTTTTATTAACTCAGTATGTTCAGATGTGTATGTGGGCCAACAGCGTTCTTTCAAAGCGTTTGGACGAGACACAGCACAGTGTCAGTTTCAGTATCACAGGGAAATAAAAGGACTTTTCATCACAGAGGATTTGAGTTATAGTTTTGTGCTCTTACACCGTAAAAGTCTGTATGTTCTTTTGCTTCTTGAATTCAAATATATTTTGTCTGCATTTTGGCTTGAAAGCACACTGTCTTCCTTTTTCACTTACTGTACAATTTGATCACGAGTGCATTCTACTCTAGGACGAAATGCATGTGTGTTTAGCAGCTGGTTTGAAACCACAAAGGACCAAAACTGAAGCTGTCTAATCTTGCTCTGAAAATAATGTATCTTAATCGTATCTTTATCAGCTGATGTTGAGCTGCTGGGATGAAGACATAGGTGATAAATCAGCATCCTTACCAGTGTGGGTGAGGACGCTCCTGTGTTTCCTATCAGGCAAAATCGGTTTCTTAATCCTCATCAATCACAGAGCGAGTCTAAAATGAAACAAAACAGAATGCAACGCTCATCAGGGAGTGTGACAAAACACAATCTGCTTTTTAGTGATAGGAAAACAAGACTTAGGTGGCATCATTTATCCAGATGTAATAAAGCACCCTGTCGTGTTTCTGACAGATTGGAAGCACATAACAAGGACTGACAGAGCTGTGGAAAAATGTGCGTCTCTAATCCCCCACCAAATATGAAAGATAAAATACTTAAATGACAAATACAAGTTGATTTCTCGTCCTCCTTGTGAGTGTTTTGCGTCACTCTGGTTGCTGAAGCAGCTGTCTTTGAACTCTCCAGGCTCTAATCATGGAGGAATATTTCTTCTGTGCTTCTGGCTCTTCTCTAACTACGACGTGCACGTCTCCTAATGGGACGACCACTCGCCGGCTCTTAATGCACCAAGCTTACTTTACAGGACTGCATGTTTAACTCGCTTATCTCTGTGTTTGAAACTCCCACATCATTTCATTAATATTCTTGCAAGACGTCTTTCCAAAAAACCGTCTGAATTACATTTTTTTACACATGTGTACTCGAACAGTAGGCGGATAGGAGACTTGAGCTATCTTCACAGGCTACAGATTGCACCACATTTAATTACTGTTAACACGCTAGCTAAATACGCCTCCATGATTTATTCATTTTTCCCCATATTTGAGTCAAATTAAATTAGTCATATGAGTTTAATTAACTAAATATGATCTGATATTGTAATTTCACACTTGGATATGGGATACAGAGAAGGGTACTTGAGCACAAAAGAAACCACAGTAAACTAGTGCTCATTACAGGCTCTTATGTGTAGCCATGTTGGCATTACCAACAGCAGCATTAGCTGAATGACTACTCCTAATCAAGGTTTACACACTGGGAGGTTACCTTAATTCCCAAAGAACTGGGATCACTCTGCTCACACCATTATTCACCGCTGCTATTAGTCATCGAACCGTAACTAATACAAGTAACTCCCCTCATATTTTCTAGGATCTGCACTCTAGATATTGTTACCAAAAGACCACAGAACTGCAATTAGGGAAAATAATAGTTTATTCCTTCAGTGTGAAGGGTCTCTGTAACACCCCCTTCCCAAATTAATGAATACATGAAAAACAGAGAGGAGATTTTTTTTGCTTTTAAGCTCCCAGAACATTTTCATCTCCCCTCCTGATACGATTAAATTCATCTTCAGTGTGTGGTTCAGTGTAACAGAAGCACTGTTTCTGGAATGAAATGTCACAATTGAATGTTTAAAATATTACTTTTGCACTAAAATGTCATTAGTTTTGAACTAGAGGCAGATATGTTGAAACTGAAACATGTTCAACCAAAACAACTGCTGGTATTAAACTGGGGGTGTAAACAGTTAAGATGAATTTAACTGATAGCTTTTTTCCCCCAATATTTTATTCAGATAATGCAATAATAAGGTATTGTGAATTCTTTAGGCATATAGTGAAAATCTGATATATATAGGCAGCACTAATGTGAACTAAAGACAAGTGACTGTTTCATTATAATTGGATAAACAGAGCCTTTTACTGCTTTTAATAATACCTTGTCTCTAATAAGAGACATGGCTCACAAACACGCTTCTACACACTTTGGTTTCATTCAAAACAAGCTTTAGAAAAATAGTGCAGTGTTTTTCTGAAACACAGTACATTTTATACTCAACCAATTGTGAGCGCTTGTGTCGGAGAAGGTCATCCTTTTGCAGCGAATCAATGATACTCACACAGACTGATAAAACACATTAACGGCAGAACCTGTTGCGGGTTTTCCTATTCAATTGCACCTGGCAATTTCTATGCCTGTGTGTCTTTAGTTAACTGAGTACTTCTAAAGCACAATGTCTAATGCTGGTGTTATTTCCAGCTCATACAAATGCTCCATCATGGCACTGAATGAGCTGCAGTGAGTGATATAAAAAAAAAAAAAAAAGCACACGGTAATTTACTGATCTCTGGTAATGAAACATGAGGCTGGTGTGGCATGTTTTCTTACTCTCAGCAAGAGGAAATATGGCTGCAGAGAGCTTCGCAGGCTTGCAAAACACTGTCACACTGCCTCACGACACAGGCAGAATTATCAGAGAAAAACAAATGGAGGCATTGATTCACTAGTTGTTTATTTACAGCCCTCTCTGGAGAAGAAATAAATTCCCCTGTTGAGGCTTTGTTTCCCCATCATACGACACAACGGGATGCATAAGAAGAGGGGTGAGCAGGCCACACACACACACACACGCACACACACAGAGCGAGACGGAAGCACACAAACATACGAATGCCGGCACGAGCGCACAAACACACACGCCAACATCTTACATCTGGATTAATCTCCAACGGGCGTCATCACAGATGCCATTAAACGTAGCAGAAGGCGAGAATCATGCAGGAAAGAGGCTGCCATCTGAATAATTTATTCCGAGGCTCATCTTGTCTCACACCAGGGGGATTTCTGCTTTCAATTTACACTGTTCTCCTCCCGATATTCAAATCAGGGAGCAGATTTGTTGTGATTGGCACGCGGAAGGTCAACGTTAGCAAGCTCGCGTCGACGCTCTCCTCAACGGGCTGGTATGCTGGTCTATTAGCACACTAGGGTAGTCTGTTTGTACGTGTGTGTGGCAGTCTTTGTTTACCTCGGTGTGCGCTGGGTGACACTGGAGAATAGGCCCGGGGAGCGCGGAGACAGCAGTGTGTGTCTGAGCTTATTAGGCTGCTTTCCAAGGACACAGGAGGCTCTAGACATTACACTGGCTGGGGAAGAAACACTATTGCTAATCATAGCAGGAAGATGTTGGGACTGCAGACGCAGAGCGAGGGATAAGGGAGAAAGACAAAAAGTGCAAGAGGGGAAAAGTGAAGATGAGAGAGAGGGAGGAGGCCGAAGAGATTTAGAGGAAAAAGGGAGGGAGAGCGCAGGATGAAGTCTTGGCTCTTGGTTTGTCCTCACTCTGGGTGTCTCACAGGGACTGAGGGGAGGACAGAGAATTGCTCGCTAAGGCACAGGTCATCTGTGACAAGATGAGCTGCCATTAGCCAAAAGGCACACCAGAGCTACTGACAAGCAAGGAGGGGGGAGAGAGAGAGAGAGAGAAAAAAAAAAAAAAAAAACTCTCTCAGAGTGACAAGCTGTATTTTCAAGTCTTGTGTTTGAAATTTCCAGCATGGGAGGAAACACAAAGGATGTGTTTTGTTGTTTTGTGCTGTTGTCGTACGACTCCTTGGGGAAGGGATCAGTCTATTTCACTTTGCAATAGACGTACATGCAACAGAGACAGAGAACATGCTCGAGACGTGACAACTGTGTTTGTCTTAAGACGGCTGCTCTGTTAAAAAAAGGAGCTTCTCATTCTGTGTACTGTAAACCAAACTTTCAAAAAATAAAAAAAAATAAAATAAAATAAGACGGGTTACTAGGTTGCTTGGGGGGAAAACTGTGCTTACTGAGCAAAAATGCCCTTGTCATTTCCAGTAGTAAATTGGTATGTGCTAGCTTGTGCTGATGACAGGACTTGGCTGTTCCTGCCGTTAGAGGCATGAATGGCCCCGTAGTAGCCGGGCACAGTGCAGCGGTTCAACAAGGCCTCTTTAACCAGCTGAATGACAGGCAAGCAGACGGGCCACGAGCCAACCACAGACATTCAGCCCTGGCTGCTGTAATGATGCCAATTCAGCCAGACCAGGGAGAGCACGTGACGGGGGCAAAGACAGAGTGGGAGAAGCAGGGGGTGATCTATGAGCACGACAGCGACAGTTAGGTCACCGGACTGTGTCTTTCTTCTCTTAAGTGAATCCCACTTCCCGCATGTCTCCGGTTTGTGTCCCGCAGTCCAATTAAGTTCACTCTTTACAGAGTTTTGTTGTCGTTTTGTTACCGCGAGGAGTCTATGAATGTGCAGCCTGTTGCCTTGTTAAAACTCGTGAGCGCCCTGAGCCCCGAAGCGTTGCGTCAGTAGCCCTTTGCAACCTTCCTTGCCTTTTGGAAAGCTCCGTGAAAAACCGAGGGGAAACTCGGCACCAGTATGACACAGCATGGAGGAATGCACCAGCGGATGTGGTTCTCTCTCTCTCTCTCTCTCTTTCTCCTTCTTAGTCAACCCCCCATCTCCACCTCATCCCCCCTCCCGCTGTGGGCAGGTCCATACGCACCCTGTAATTATCAAGGTTATTTTCTCCAGAGGGCCAAATCCCTGTTTATGGGCATGAGTGTGTGTGTCACAGGACCCTGGCTGTCAACCCACAGGACGCTGACTCTGTAGACAGCCCCAAAGAAAATCCCAGCCTCAGCGACACTGCGGTCGCCAGACCCTGCAGTTGCTTTGCTTTTGCTCCCATTTAGGGAAAAACAAAACATTTGTGATATTCACTATCTGTGTCATGACCTCAAGTGAGACAGCAAAAAAATGTTTCGTGTAAGCTTCCACCTCAGCTCTTGCCAAAACCTTGGAGTTATTTCTGGAAACTACTGACTTGTGTCTACCGAAGACTATCCAGCAGCAAAAAGAGAAAAAAATTAACCCTCAGACACTTATTGCAGACATGAGGGCGAAGAGTGTTTTATGTTACCTCTACTGAACTGTTAAAAATGGAGACAAATTTCTACTATTATTGGTTCAATTCAGTCCTTTCCCAGAGCCAGACACCTTGGAGAATTGTGACCTGAGCTCAGCACACATTTTCTTTGGCAGGGGCTGCACAGGAAGTGAAGACTGTGAAAGGCCAGTGGTTAACAAGCCCTGTAAAAAAAAAAACACTAACCAATCCAACAAGCTAGGTATTATACCAGCTAATTAGAGTCAAACAGGAGGCAACTTTGTCTCCTGAATGGGATTCAAAGTAGGCTTGTTCCTGTGCTACAGTAGGCTCCTCAGCAAACAAGAGCCGGAGGAGCCTGAATTACAAGCTCAAAAGTAAATCTGCTTGTAACAAACTGTTACAGGGTCAGCAGTGCACACACACACGCGCACACACACACACACACACACACACACACACACACACACACACACACACACACACACACAC
>JAQMCX010000003.1:14434090-14466346 GCA_029814765.1 Acanthurus leucopareius | reverse complement strand
CCCCCCCCCCCCCCCCCCCCCCCCCCCCCCCCCCCCCCCCCCCCCCCCCCCCCCCCCCCCCCCCCCCCCCCAGGGGGCGGGGAGGGGAACCAGACCTGAGAGAGAAAACACACCTGCTGGACGGAACAAAACAGAGAGGGAGGTAAAGAAAGGACTCTCACCTGCGTGACCTGACAGAGGCTGTAAATCACACGGCTCATCCACAGCCAGGCCCTGCCTCTTATTGTGTTCGGTATGCTGACATTTTGAGGTTAAATGGTCAGAGGGTGAAACACACGCGACACACACAGCTAACACACACACAGTTAGCTGAGTGATTTTAGCCTACAGTGTCAATACATGTTGATATGGAATTTTCCTTAGAAGAGTCTTGTTATTCCTGTGTCCACATCCTCTGCAATGGAGATACACTTCTTTTCCTCTGTTTCATGCACACAAAGCCTGCTTTTTTTAATACGTTCAAGTACTTTTTAGCCTGTGAGAACAGTTAAATAACTTCTCTGTGGCTCTGGAGAAGTTTCTCATAGTCTCTTGTAATCTCTGTTTAGGCCTAAAGATAACAAATTGATAGTAGAAAGCCTGTGTTATAAACTTTAGCTTTAGGTGTAAAAGATTTGGGAATTCACATAGAGGAGGCTTATCAAAAGGTGTATTGTTTGAAATGAAGGATTCAGGGTTTTTCAAGCCTTCCAACTTTTTGAAAGTCCAACACTAAATCATATGAATACCCTATAAGTGTGTCTTTTATTGTCTGCCACTTCATTGTAGATGCAGCTTTTTTAGAAAACAATATAAAACGGTTGCTGTCATGTGCTGCTGTGGACAGAAAGTATTTCAGATTGGTTTACAAGTCAACCACATAAGTGTCTTGGTCTTAGTGATGTGTGTGGTGTTTGCCTTAGTAAAGTGAAGTTAGAGTTATTAATCCCTGAGGGGAGATTTGTCTGTTGCATGTGACCAATCCTGAATATTTAAGACTTAGGGGACTTCCTGGGTCACCATGTGGGTGCTGTAAGTCCAGTGATTATGACTTAACTCCTGCATAGCCTCCTGACAGTTCTCTCTGTCTTGTCGGTGTGTGTGTTACATACTGCAACGTCAAAAAGCATTTTTAGATTTGTTGCATCACATCTGTGTGAGCTGCACCTCGCATAAGACAAAATTTGTGTTCGAAAAAATGATACATGTCACACGGAAAATGCTTGAAAAGGAATTGAATTAAATGAAGAAATTATGACTCATAACTGTAACAAATGTCAGCAGTGACGTCCTGTGTGGCTGTGAGCACTTCTTCATGACTCATGGAAGTGTTGGCTAACGCGGCTCTGACGGACATTGAAATCACTCAGTAGTATCTTTTCCAACTGCTGAACATCATCGTGATAACATTGCTCCTAATTATAGGCCAGAAGTATTTTGACACAGAATGCGGGGGTGAACTTGTGAAGAAGCAATAATAAAAATGTCTACTACAGCAAATAGGAGGCAAAAAAAAAAAAAAAGCCCAAAAACTGAGTCTTTCTGTCTCCTTTTTGCTCAGTTCTTCTACTCAGCTGACATCATCGGTGAGTCAGCGACCAGAGCCCAGAGCCGGGATCAAAAAGCACAGAGTGAGGTCTGTCTATTATCAGCTGCACATACTGTACGCCATGAGGAGGCACAAACATCCAGACAAAGAGGCACACAAGTCACACAACCACCAGAAGGCTATTTTTGAGCCAGGGACATTGAGAGACAAGAGGAAAACAAATATGTCATCAACAAGAGGCCGAGGGATCGAGTGAATCATAATTGAGTCTCGAAGAGAGGAACTTATTTTTTTTTTAAAAAGCACCAGTAAACAGCAACGGGAACGCAGACGGACAAAGCAGCATTAGGTGGTTCCTCTGAGCGAGCTCTGCGGTGGGCCCCTCCTCCGTCCACTGGCCACGGTTGAAAAATTAATGCAGCAAACTGACAACACTTAGGGCCTCCTTCTCTCCCTCTCCCTCTCTCTCCCCTCCCCATGTACCAAACAGGATCAATTACCAAAGCAAGGCTCCACTCAGTAGCGCTAAAGAAACAAGAGGCACTCTCCATCACAGCTGTGTGTGTGTGTGTGTTTGTGTGTATGTGTTTGAGTGTGTGTGAGGTTTATGTGTGAGGCTTATGATGAACAGAAAGAGGAGGAGGAGGTGGTAATAGTCTGTTTGCTTCTCTCTAATGACAGCAGCCGAGTGGATTAGTGAGCCTCCTAACCCATCAGTATCACTCCTCCCAGTAAGTCACAGAGCATGTAAATAACCGGTTGTGGCCACTAACAGGAGGAAAAGAAAAGAGGGAGACAAGGAGACTAATAAACCAAAGAAAGTCTATATGTGTGTGTGCGTGTGCGTATGCGTTGCGTGAGCGTTTTCTGCCGCGCTTCTTCATTTGTATGCAGGTGGGGATTTTTCGAGGAGTTCCATTTCTACAACATCAGCCAAGTTATTCAAATGCAGCACATCTGACTGGAGAGGATAACATAAAGAAAGGCATCAGCAGAAATGGCAGCAGGCAGTAATCCCCCGGCCAGGCCACTTGTGTTTGCCACGCAGGCAGGCAGCGCTGTCAGTGGCAGCACCCGCACAGGCCTTATCAGTGGCAGCCATAGGGCTCCTCTAATAACCCTGCTGATGCTCCGCGGTGCAAGGACAGACAGGGAAACGGACAAACAGACAGACAGACAGACAGGTTTCACTTCCTACTTAAAAAAAAAAAAAAAAAAAAAGCCTGAGCGCCAGGTATCAGCCTGTCGCTCTGCGTGTGTGTGTGTGTGTGCAAAGACTCTGAGTGCATTTACTCATTTCCCTCACTCTGCAGCGTGTAAAGCTCTGACAGATTCATACGTGCTGTCACTTCCATCTAAATGCACTCTAGTGTTGACCCCCCCCCCACCGTCTATTAACCCCACACACACATGCACACTATGCACGTTTTGCATTTATGACAACGTTGTCTAAACTCATGCTGGTGCTGCAGCCCCAGTAGGAGCATATCTGACTCCAGCATCATTATCGCCATTCAAAAGGTCAACCACAGTGCTTCCAGCCTCCTCTTTGTGATTTATGCCTTTGTGCTATTACCTCTGTTCACATTAATCTCCATCTGTAAATCTAATCACACCACCTTACCATCACAGCTCCTGGTGCTCTCATGACAGAAGCGACCGAGGGGGGGAAAAAGGCTTATGTAAATACACCGCTGTTGTTGACACAAGACGCCGCTGTGATGAGACACGCAGATCAGGGGTGCAGATAAGAACAGCCGTCACTTTATTTGTTGTTACTTTTCATTTACTGTCACCGCTCATCTCTATCTTTACACCCTTTCCTCTTGATATACTTTTATATCTCAGAGAGCATTTTTCTTACCTCATCCAAAGAGTCTGAGTTTACTGAAAGGGACATAACAATGCAGACACGGTGCTGAAGGACTCCACTGAACAACTAGAATATTGACACCAGTAAATGAGGGTGTCACTCATGATGACAAAAAAAAACAAGAGAAGCATCATCAAATTGAAGCTCCACCAGGCATGCTCTGCCCTTATCCAATAATCATTACCTTCAGAGAGGCTGAACAGCCAATTGAAGCGTCATGAAAACATCTACTCTCGCGTGCCTCGGAGCAGCCTCGGAGCACTTCGAGCAGAGTGGCCGGACGCGGCTGCCACACGCGGTGTAAAGACTTAATCAGGTCTTCGGTGTGGAAGTAAGGCAATGCTCTCTTAGAGAATTTCCCTCTGCAAGGGCTGATGGGAACCTTGGTGATGACACAGAGGAGCCTGCAGGCCTGTCAGCTTGGTCTCCTTGCAGCTCGAATCAGCACTCAGCTCTGGAGAACTTCTACCGCCGCACTGACACGCACTCATACACCGGCTGACATGAATCTCCAGCATCACTTTAAACATCCACTCAGTCCCTCAACATCATGCTCGACATGTGGCGTGTGTGTGCGATTCCCAGGATAAATGCAAGATGAATCGTTCTAGCTATTCAAATGAAATATTGTGTGGCACACAATCATCTCAAGATAAAGCCAAGATATGTATCAAAAAAACTGCTGGATACGAGGCTGCAGGGGAGATGCACTCTCTGTGCTGCATCAAAATGTTTATCTAACCTAATATTATAACTTAGCCGAGCAATTTCAGCTCTAGACATCTATAAACTCAAATAATAAAACACAAGACCTCTTTTAATATCAATGAGAAATTTATAAATGTAGCTTAGAAATCTAGAAATCCTTTGATGAAAGCAGATAACAGCAACAAACTGATGCTAATTGTTGCAATCTGTTGCGAGAATCACCTTTCCATTAAAATGCACAACATACAAGCCCTGGATTAGTCAAGCTTTAAGAAATCAATACAAAGCCCTAATTCCTTTCATAGATATTATCTACTCAAGATTTCAAGATGGTGACTGATATTTTATGTGCCACCAAAATGCAAGGAGAGAGCTTTTAATAATTGATGGTGCTGGAGCAGAGAGATTTTTAACTGCTTTCCTCCTGTTATCAATCATTAATGGAGTTTCCATCAAAAACACTCAACCCCTCAAGTATCAAATCTCTCTTGAAGGTAGAGGGCCCGCATTCAAACATCCCACTTAATCAAAGGGCGCACAATGTGCTCCCCCTTTCTCTCATTTTCGCATGGGCAAATTAGGATAATAACAGCACAAATTGCAAAATTGTTCACAGCGCAAGTGTAAAAGTGGGCATTTTAACTGAGGTCTTCTTGTGAGTAATAAAGGTTAATGGGAAAATTCTAGATGTTTAAATCACACAGGGGAAACAGTTTGCCACCCAGCCTTTTTACTTTCTTCCTCTTTATATATATACAGAGCTGTTTAAGGCTCAATCTATCCATCCATTCGGTTCGCTCTGCTCTGTAAAGCTGCGAGGCTCGCCTGGTCAAAGTCATACGGGACACGATGTGCATCAACGACACTCACAAAGAGCCGTAGCACTGCTGCAACCCTTTAAAACAACCACAAGGTTACACACAGCGCTGTATGTGACACACAAACACACACACACACACATCAGAGGCAGTTAAGAGTTTACTGCTTTGGACTGACTTTAAGGGATCAGCCAGGATCCTTCTACCTCAAAGTCCGCTGCTCAGCTGGGGTTACATGGTGTAAAATGTACTTATATCACTGCAGCATCTTCTCCAACAACCCTACAGCTTTAGATGCCACATACACATCACACACACCATACCACAAGAGCGCTGCAGCTTAGTGATAGCGGAAATGGCAGAGTATTCCTAATTACCCATCAAGATGGTTTTGACAGCGCTGTGTGTGCCAGTGATCAGTGTCACGGCACAGCGCCAGCACAGACTCGGTTCTGTTTGATTTGTAGCTGTAGCTGAGTAGTGGGAGGTACACTAGCAGAGCTGCAGTGGCACTCTCTTTCACTTTCTCTCCCTCCTTTTCTCCCTCAGCACCCCCCCCCAAACACTCACACGCACACACTCACACACACACTTACACTGTCCTGTTTCACTGGCCCGACCTTGCCTGTCATCAGTATAAAACACCTTTTCCAGGCTGCTGCATAACAGGCACACAGAGAGGACACTAAAAGGATCCCGCTGGAGAAACTTCACCAGCTTGAAGAGTTCAAGTAAAAAAAGTGAACATGATGCATCAGGACACAATACTCCAAACATGCACAGAGACATATTTACATATCCTATGACGCTGAAATTGATAGGCTGCTTTATAGATCAATATGCTGACAGAAAATGTACTGAAATTGACTTGTAATGTGTCTTTAGGCCCATAGCCATGCAAACGGCTCTGTGAGGCTCTACTGTACTGTAGCTACATGCTAGCATCAGCATGTTTAGCAGGAACAGTAATATTTATCACGCTTGCCACCTTAGTTAGCATGCAAACTTTTGCTAATTATTTCACAAAAAAACAAACAAACAAAAACAACAGCCAGACTGGTACAAGATCACAAACCGAAGAATTGGAAAATTTTCAGGATCACCAAAGTTATTCCAATTTCATCCTGACAGAGACACTTCAATATCAGTGCAAAAATTGTATGGCAAATTATCAATTTGGGGATCATCCATGTCAGTAGGTTCCCTTGAGATCATGGATATGGCAAAATTTCAGGGCAATCCATCTCGTATTTGTTAAAATATTTCAGTCTGGAGTGGCAGACTGACAAACCGACTTTTTGTCTCCTGGAGCCATTCCTAGCAAGGGGAAAGTTGGAAAATATTTGCCAGTTTCAACTTCTTTAATATGAGAATTTGTTGCTCTTCTCATGTTTTATTTATATCAGTTTTATTTCTTTCATACTTGACGATCTTTTGAGCTTTTGGTCAGAGTAAACAAGAGCTTGAGCTCTGGAATGTCGTGGTGAGCATTTACATCGACTGAAAAACATGAGACCGATAATAAAGAATAGATTTCTAGTTGCAGTCACACTTAATTTAAAAGATATAGTCACTGATGTAATGAGATACATTATGACAGTGCAAAAAAAAAGGTATATCAAGGTGAATGGGTGTTATTGAGCACAAACATGAACCTATTAAAGAGATTTATACAGTGTAAGCATACTGCGAGCCTTGGCTATGGTACTGCAAGTGAACAGAATTAATGCACAGAGCCAGCCAGCTAATATTTGCTTAGTGAATGTTATCTGAAATTTGCAGCGTAGCTATTTTTTTTTTTTTTTTTTTTTTTAGTGTACCTTGGCCACAAGTTTGTCTGGTCATATGAGCCGGTCTAATCTTAAACCATTGCAGCATTCCTACTGGCAGGCTGGTGTATTATAAAGGTATAGTGTGCAAACTCACATACTATAAGCTCTTTGTTATGACCATATGTAAACAGTTTTGTTTTTTTTTTGCTTTCATCTGCACTTGAAAACACATTGGCATTCAGATCATGGAGCCTTCGTGGGCTTGCAGTCCTGCCAGCTAAGTGTCACAAGTCAATTATCTTTCAAAAGGTAACAGCCTTGTCTGCCATTTATCTCATCTCGCCCTGATTTCCATCTCACATTTATCCTAAGTAAACAAAATGGAACGGAATTTATTTTGAAAGGGTGCAGGCGTCGTAAAAGGGACTAATCTGCTCGGCGCACATGCTAGCATTTTACTTTGTGTCTCTGCTGACTCACATGAGATGTGCTGAATCAAAGCAGCTTCAGATTTAGTGACTCAGTAGCTTTGTGAAGCTGAATATTCCTGCTGCTTTGAGTTCATCAAATGGGTCTACTGCTTTATCTTCAAGGACCAAACCAGTGGTTTTAAGACCCCTGAATTGCTGCCCACATCTCAGATCTTGCTCCTTTTTTCCTGCAGTGATTTAGCCAAAAAAAAAAACAAAAGTTAATCAAAGCTTTGCATCAAAGATGAAGATCTCATCTTCCTGTGATGGAGACAGAAGAAAAAGTCACCAGAAAAAGGGAACAAAAATGGCAGCAAGCTTGAATTGGATTGGTGCAGCTGCACATTCAACGTGATATACGTTAACTATTCCCAGTAAACAGCTCTCCACCACGGTGGTGACTGAAAAAATTATGTCAATCAGATGCATAAATCACTCAGTGAAAAAATAGCAATTGAATAAGGCTAGTGGCTCTGCATGTTGAGCCCCGGAACTGCAAGAAAAACTATTAACAATTTCTTTTTAAAGCACACCAAAGGTTTCTTTTCAGGTTTCCTTTCCCTGCTATTCAGACAGCCTTCAGTGGCCATCGATTCAACTTGAAAATCAACTTCCATCACAACAATCCATCACAGAATCAGTGTAACCTTTATTTCTTTTTTTTTTCTATCAAACTTGATCTCCATTTGTGTGGTATTTTAGTTACAAACTGGAACCATTTTAAAACTCTCCAACATCTGAGAGCTGACAGTTGAGTGCTGAAAAGCGCCGCATTGACAAGCTGTTTCCAGAAAATCAAATCAGAATGGCAGGCGAGTACACATGGATGTGAGAAGGAGCATGTGGATTTAGTTGTCTCTTGCTTTGTGAAAGTTTGCTCTCAAATCTTAGATGTTGTATCATCACCTTCAAACACACCTGGAGGCAGAGTTTGTGCTCTTTCCTGTCAATATCATCACTACATACAGCTAAAATAACTTAAGCCTTACTGAATATCGAATCAATCAAGTCTCTGCAGGTTAAAGATCGTTATTTAGTCAAATAAACTGAGACAAAGGTGGCGTAGAAGCCAGGAATTGTTTGTAAATGTAAAATACAGCGTGTGTGTGTTTTGTAGTCAAGAGGCTTCAACATGCAAAAGGACTGTATGTTGCTTTTTTTAATCATGACAGTCCCTCTACAGCATTTCAGTTGTCATGAACATCTGAGCTGAGTGTTTACCAGGCTTGTCACTTGGCATGAACTCACCTGTTTGAGGGAAGGCTTCCTCTGCAACACCAATGAATGTCAAAACACTGAATGCGATCAATACACAGCCATTAATCTCTCAAGATGGTATGTGAAGTATCAAACTTGGAAGACAGCGTGTATGTCAATCCACAGTTACACTCCCTTTTTAACACAACTGAACAGCCCGCAATTAATACCCTTTTATTCATTCTGTCATTGGGTTTGTCATTAATGCCACTGCCCCAGGCACAGAGATTCGGTTAACTGTCAAAACCCTCCACACAGATCAGCTGTACATCATTGCAGCTAACAAGCAGCCTGATAAAACCGACATTATTCCTTGCTCTCTGCACCTGTAAGGCGAAGAAAGCTTATCGGGCAGACATGGGACGCTGCCAGCCCAGTTTGACATAGTGCTACAATGGTCCAAATGACAGACGCTCCGCATACCGACAACAAACAGCTTAATACCCTGGCGTGTGCGCGGCTGTGTGCAATGTGAATTTTAATGAGAAAAACAGAGAAACACAGAGAACAAAACGCAGAGATGGAGCCCTCAGATTGTCTCCCACAGTGTCTGGACTGGCGAATGCTACTCTTCATGACCCTGATGCTTAGAGCCACAGATCGGATCAGGGACACTGTGCGACAGATGTCTGCCCTGGCGCTCTGTTCCAGGCATGAGTGCTGCTGGCACACACACCAAAGACGAGAGAGGGGAGAGAAATGGGGTGAGCACAGAGGAGAAGATGGATGGCACGAAAAAAAAGGAGGGGAGAGGAAAGAAAAGAGAGGGAAAGAGGAAAACAGGAAGGAGGTGGGAGTCTGCCCTTTCGGAAATCAGACAAGATCTACTGTGTCACGTTGCTGTCAGACAGCAACCAGTTTGGTCAGAAAGTGGAGCTGCAAGTTTAGACATACCTCAAGCTGTCACTCTCACCCAGACTGACCCGGGGGAGGAACAGGAGACCTCACAAGCACCACAATGCCATTAGAGCTCTATCTCAAAAATCAGCTCTGCACAGACAGGGAAGCTGAAACACAGTGGATAATGAACTTCTGCAGACACAAGCCTTGTGTCTGAATCTGCTGAAGAAAGATGCAAAAACTAAAGAAGAGTGCTCTGAAGCCATTGATGCCTTTTCACAAAATTCAACATATGACCTCGCCGCGATGACTCCCCAACTCTACTTTTGCCTTTGAGGAGCAACACGCAAAGACGAAGATGAGAGGAAAGAAAAGGGGGAGCTAATTATAGCTTCACAGCAGGATGGCCAGAAACAAACTTGATTATCATCATCGTCAAGAAGGCACAAAGGAAACCTGCTGCCTCTCCCCTTCCACCGCAATCCAATAGAGAGGCTTTTAGCCTTTGTAATGATTTACAAAGTGACAAGTCAAACAGATTTACTGTGACAGCCTGAAAGGGACCAGCAAGAACACTATTATTGCTCACGTGACCAGACCTCCTAGCCCTTCTCCTATTCCCCTTTCCTCTACCACCTCCCCACTCCCCTCCCGCCTGTTCCAGGGGACAGCAAAAGAATGAGGTTGGCTCAATGGAGGCAGGCAACAAGCCTATTCAACTGCCCCCCCACCCCACCCTCCCACTCCCCCCCGCTCAACACGAGCCCCCTTTCTAACGAGAGGGAAAAGCTCTGCTTTGTGGAAGTTAGTTACTTAAAGCGACAGAGCGCCCCCAGATAAGGATCTGGTCACGGAAAACTTGTGGCACCGACTAAATGGAGATACCTTTGTACAATTTTAACACCATTACCCAAGGTTTATCAGGTTTAATGAGCCATGAGTGTGACGTGAAATTTTCAGCTTGCAGGAGCAGCTGACAACACTTGTGCTGCAGCCTTGGCCCTTCCAGTGGCCATGAAACACAGTTAAAAACACTTAATAACCTGCAAAGGAGCATCATTAAAAATGGAAAACGTTATTTAATCATTGCACCACACTTTTCTCTATTATTAAATTTTAAATTAAGGAAGCGCGTTTTTCTGCTTGTGTTTTCCATTCATTCTCATTGGAAGGTATCTTTTGTGCTCTGAGTGGCAGGATTTACATTTGACTTTAATTTCCGCAGCCCTGAAATATGGAGCAAATTTATGTTTGAGCAGCATCAGTCCCTCCAGGCCTGAGACGCTTTGCCTGGTGCAGTCATCATTTTTTTTTCCCCCCTTCCTCTCCTTTTTTCTGGAAGGTGAAAAACACCTTGGCTGTTCCCAGCTTTGAAAACAGAGCCACCCCTAAAACCATCAGAGCAGGCGGCAGAGAGATGTGTGCGGAGAATTCTCAAGGAGCAGAGACCCTCGGGCTACGCAGATTCGGTTTCCCCCATTCTGGCTTCCAAAAACAAAGGAATTCCAGAGAAAATCAGGGCAGGACCTCACCCCAAGCCAACGCTGTGGCTGCTACCCCCGACTCCCCTCCCCTCTTGCTCTCACTCTCACGCACGCACAAATTTCATGTCAACATGCACAGACACACAAACAGCAAGGCAAGGCAAAGGTGGTTTCATGCAGCCGTCAACGAGACACACCTCCTCTCTTGTTATACAGCCATGTTGACTTGATATCCAGGGAGACATGACAAGAAGTGTGTGTGTGGGGGGAGGTAACATACTGTACGGCCTGAATTCATATTTCACAGGCATGTCTGTCTGCTGTTGTTGACCACCGCTAACCAGCACAGACTGAGATACCGCCATCCGAGTCCAGGCGCAAATATTAGTGGGATATTGAGCAACAGCCTCAAGAGGCTGTGGGTTTGCCCCCACTGCTCCTTCTCCTCCTCCCCCCCCCCAGCTCCTCCAAATATATGAGTCAGACATGAAACGTGTGACGTCCTCACGTGTATCTTTAACAATGTCAACACATGCCATTCAGCTTCCACACAGCTCCCACTGGGCAGCCAAGTAAAGGTTACAGGATGGGCTGTGAAAGCAATATGGCTGAGATGTGTAATAACTGTATTAGCTGCTGCTAATGTATGTATTCTGGAGTAATGGGTGGTTGTTGTGATAGGAGCAGACACACAGGAGCTCTTAACAAGATTTTATTACTTCTTTCTACGGGATATGTATTACTCAAATATTGATTTAAGAATCATGAATATAGAAAATAAGTTAGGATGTTTTTCTCAATGATTAGTATTAAATTATCTTTACCTTGAATTGTTAAAAGTACAAACAAAACTATTAAAATCAAATTTAAACATGACTGAGAGTCTAGAGCAGCTGCTAGCAACTTTCTGAGGCTGTGCTTTAAGCTAAATGCTAACACCAACATGCTAACATGCTCACAATGACACTGCTAATGTTGAATCAATGCTTACTATCTTGGTTAAGCAAGCTAATATTTGCTTATCAGCAATTAACAAAGTACAGCTGAGGCTAATGGGAATGTTGTTAGTTCTTCAAGGTAATAAAGCAATTATTAAAGTTTCTAATCAATCAAAATTTTAATGATCAATCCATATTTCACTCAAAACAAAAAAACATTAACCCCCTGAAGGCTGTAGAAAAAAAATCAGAAGATCATCAAAGTCATGAGTATTCACTGATCGAACATGAATGTCTTTGCGCAAGTTCAGTCATTGACATGTTTTCAGTCTGGATCCAAGTGATTCAGCATGATTCAACGAAAAATGTGGGAGCAAGTTAGACATTATCTGTACACATCATTCTTCCTCTTGTCACAGAGGCATCTAACAGTGATTTTGAAATAATCCAAAAATAAATGGATCAGATCTTGAACCAGTGAAATCCACGGCCTCTCAATCATCCTGTGTTCCTTACTCATCGTTCATAATTTGGTTACAATTCCACAAAATACATAATCATCACATCTTTGAGTTAAAAATTGATGTTTTGTTTATTGCATAAACAAAATTTTAAAAATTAAATAGAATTTTAATAGTTAATTTTTAAAAAACTCTAACTTTACTCATTATTTGTGAATAGTAACCTAGAATCCTCCGAAATAAAAACCCCTTGCTGTTTTGTCAATAATGTTTGCCAGATAATTAAAGAGCCCTCGGAGACAATGATAAACATTGTTTAGAGGTTGATTTCTGGCAAGTTCCAGGCAGTGTATCATTGCTGTCTCCGGAATACACACGATTAGCCTGGTCTCATTACTAATATGATAAACGACGGTTTAGCCCCGTGGCTTTGGTTTGCTGGGAGGACATACTTGTGACAGGGGGGAGTCAGAAAAAAAGCGGTTAAACACACTGCCTGTGTAAAAGACCGGGGACAAACAGGAGAGACGAGTTACCTTCAGTGTGACCGCAGATAATGTTGTAATGTGTTTGCAAAGTTAAATCTGCAGCAAGTTATGGCGCTTTCAATCATGTATTATAAACTGTCCACATCACTGTTTAATAAAGTGCTCTCTTTATTTGTTTCACTCCTCATTAAAACCCTCCCTCCTCCATCCCTCTCTCTATTTCTCTCTCTTTCTGTGGAGTTTATGTTGTAGCTCGACCCCGGCCCACCAGCCTCTGCAGTTGATGTATCCACACAGAGGTTTAAAATATGCCCCTTTATCTGAGCCGCCCAGGCGGGAAAATGAAAGGGATGTCAGTCCTTAGAACCCTGGGAAAGCGCCTGGCTCGACCGCCAGTGTCAAAACCGAGGGGAGGGCACCGAGCGGGCAAACACACTGCACACAGTAATAGACTTTTTCTGTCACTGAGCAATGTCAGAAAGCGGTAAGAAAACAGTCTTAGTAGGGCAGTGGAGCTCAAGATTACACGCCAATATGATTTGAGGGGCTCTCCATAACAACCACGACTGGCTTCATTAACAGACCAAAAGCACAAGTGGAAAAAAAAAATCTCCAAAAATATGTTTTTTTCATTCAATATTCACCTCTGAAAATAAACAGGAAAGCCACACAACATCTAATACATTTTTCACTTGATGCATGTGTAAGAATTTGTGCTATGTGCGAGCAGATACAGCTCCATCGGCTCCATCAGCTCCATCTTCCTCCATAACTGACATTGCAGGCGAAGAATAAATGCTGTCCCTTTGCATTAGTAAATCCTGCTTAATTTACTTTGTCGGAAAACAAGGAAGTATGTATCCCCGGAGGCCATGTTGGAGACAATTCGACCGCCTTCAGAGAATCTCTGCCATCACTCTCCATCTCCCACGCAACCTCCACCAGAAAATCAACATCACCGTGCATTTTGAGAGACAACAGTTCTGACTAGACAAGAGACTGTTTATAGCACAAATGATATTATAAACACCGCTTGTGGCGTATTATCTTTGGAAAAAGATTCATTACAGGCTATAAGCTGCAAAGATTTGCAACACGCTGAGCAGAGGGTGACTAAAGTGTATGTTAAATTAATTCCTATAATCTGGAATCCTCTTCAAAATGCATTGCTGTTATTTGAAAACATAACAGGTTTTGACTTTATTGACTCAACTCAGGAGCAGTTCTCTGCACGACTGCTCAGTCTGGCATCCACTCAAGCAGTCAGGACAGGCTTGCATGAGAGCAAGTCCGAGCGCGGTCCTGAGTGGCTGTCTGGCAAATGGACCAAATGTGGGACACTGTGCAAGGTGTGAGGACCTCTTGAAAGGAAGCTGCAGCCTGCGCCTGGGTTGCAAGCATGCCCCAGTATCAGGAGAGACAAGGCAAACACTGCAGATCAGTGCTGAAACTGTAAACCCAGTGACCCAGCATGAAGAGGGAGAGGGGACTAATTAGTGACTGTACTTACAACTCAAAAGGAGAGAGAGAGAGGGAGAGAGAGAGAGAGAGAGAGAGAGGAGAAAGGGAGGGAGCGGGGAGAGCATAAACACACACAACACACACACACACACAGAGCACACAGTTGGAGGATGAGGACAATGAGTTTGTTTAGCTTAAACAGGATTTACAAGCCAAACAGACACACGCCAACGCCACTCATTCAGACACATACTATCTCTTTTCCTCTCTATCGCTAAACCTTTCTCTGTCTCTCCGCTTTACCAACAGACACACAGCTGAGACAGGCTCTGTGAGGATTTCATCAGCAGTTTAAAAAGAAAAAAATAGAAAAAAGTGAGGGTAATTGCTTGCGATGTTGAGAAGTCTTGAGTGCAGGCGGCAGCGGTGGGCGAATGGATGGATGGATAGAGGGAACATTTTGTTCCCCCTGTGCGGGCTCCGACTCTCATATTGTTCCTGGTGAGGCCGGGTGTCATTTATGATTCAAGGGCCCCAGCCTCTCCATGGATGGGAACAGGACATGGCCATTGTGACGTCCCCTGCACTCGTTTCTCAAAGAACATCAAATCAAACATGCATGAGACGGTGACAGGGGCGGTCTAACAACTTTCTCTCCTCACACTCTCTCCCTCTCCGCACTCTGTTTCATTCTCTTGTCTCAGGAAAAAAAAAAAAAAAAGCACTTAGACGACTGCGTCCCTCTGATGTTAGGGGAGCTCAAGGTTGAAGTGACGGTTCTTCAGAAAACAGTTAAGTTGATGTTTTTGCTGATATCATACCACTTAAACGGACATCTGTCTACAACACAACTGACAGACATACATTACGCAGGTGGAGTCGGGAGAACTTGCCTGAAGCCTTAAGCCAGGTGGAATATACCTTTTCCAAAATCCTTATTTATTCAAGGAAGGGTTTCGCTGAGTGCAAACGTTTCCTAACAGCTCCGCCCAGTTACACACACCTGGAAGCAGCACAGCTACAGTTTTCTACGGTTTGTCTCCAAACAATGCGTTTACATCTACTTGGGGTTAAACGCTAAGGACTGAGTATTATTCACAATGATTCTCCTGACTTTCCAAGCCACCTAAAGAGTTTAAACCAACCATGATTAAGCCACAAGCCGAACCACAGTGCAAGGTTTGCAGCTTATGGGACAGTCGTGAAAGGCGTGTGGCATTGAGGTTTTCTTATCCCTGACGTTGGTCCATTTTTGGCTCTAAACACCAAACTGATGTCATCACAGTCTGTCAGCAGGATGAGTTACATCTGCTGGGTGCCTCTTTTTTTCTCTTTATTAGTTACACAGCATTTTACCAGGTTAAAACGAGTTTAACTGCAGACTTATTTGTAGAGTTATAACAATTAGGAAGAAGTTCACAAGGGCAAAACCTCAGCTCAAACTTGAAAATTTAGAGGTTGTAACTCCTTCTAAGCCCTTATTCTAGCAATTGGACTTTAAAATGCTCTGAGGCAACACAAGTTTTTCCTTATTAAAAGACCAAAATAGGCACGCTCAAAAACAAAGGCTCAGTCTAGATGAAAAGTGCTGCCAAGCTGAACCACGAGTGAGACAGAAAGACAGAGAGAGAGAGAAAAAAAGAGAGAGAGAAACAAAGGCTGACTTCTGCTTGGGACATGAGTGGGTGGGTTTGGGCTGATGGCGAGACACCAGACTACAAGAATCCGTGTCAAGTGAACAGGCAGCAAGTATTTTACAGCAGTCCTCAGACCAACATGAACAGTCAGATGAAATGTCAGGCTGTCAAAACATTGATTAGCGTGCCCCAGGTTTTAGCACTTAGCAGGCTGCAGCTGTGCCGACACACAGTAAACAGCAGCAAAGACGGCGCAACTTGGTAAATTGCTGAGTAACAAAAAGCTAATTACTCAGACACAAGTAATTAGTTGTTGTTGGGTTTTTTTTCTTCTGTGCATGCAGTACTTTGAGGCAGTATTAGCTCACTCTTCCACAGAAGTGCAAAGAAAAGGAGTAAGGTTCATTCTCTGTTTTATTGCTTTCAAGAGGAGCTTGGAGAATAGCTGCGGGCATTTGAAACTGGCACTTGAATTTATGATATGACTTGTTGCAGCTTGATTTATTAAAAAATGATTAAATAATAATGAAGAGATGTCAAAAGTTATGAAAGCTCTGATTTGTTAGACAAATATATGATATGGCCACTGTGCTAAAACTGTGGCTTGAAGAGAATAATCTCGCCATTCTGTTTCCTTGTTTGGTTTTTTGAGAACCAACATATTGTTGCATATAAACATGCGTCTTCCCCCTCAAGCTGCAACTTGTAGCGCTGCCAGTGCATGTGTTGCCTTTCTGTCTCTCTACTAAGGATTTTTAGTATTTTCCCGGTATAATTTTCGAAACATTGTGGCATGGAAAGCCAGACAATTCAGTCTCATTGAGCACCAGCATTTGCACCCAACATCTCCTTATACAGCCTTTAAAAAACCCAAATCTGATTTCAGAGTGAGTCTACTGGAGCCTGTTTAGCGAATCAGACGCTCTTCTGTCTTGTCTCACAGCCTGGCTGGCTGGCTTGTTGCAGAGAGGCCCCATGAGGGACAACAGAAGGAAATAAAACACACACATACACAGTAACACACACACTTCCAAGTTTCAAACAGTTGCAGATGGCTTTAATTCCTCGCCCTCTTTCTTTCACAATTTATCAGGTAACCTACTCTGAGAGAGCGTGCCTTCTTTTCATGCTCTGCTGAGATGACTTAATGCTGCTTCGGTTCATCAGGAGGGGAAAAAAAATAAAAGTCGAACAGCACTAATTAATGTGGTGCGGCTGACAAGTGTTGCTGCTGAAACAATTTCATTACATCACCAATTTAAATTACCAAAGGAAAGGAGACACTGGAGGGTGCACCCATCCAAAACCTGTTTACACATTCTCTTAAAACGACATACATGGAGTGGGCAAAAAAAGAAAATCACCTGCAATCCAATGCAATACTCCTGCAATAAACACTGACTGTGTTAAAGCTGTGATGGTGAATTATAGTTGAGACTGTGTAAGGTTGAAACAAGGCTTTTTAGGTTTTTGAAAGATGGCTGATTTACTGCTGCTGGTGACCGTCTGTTATCTTACATGCTCTGTCAGGAAAATATGGTCAGTCATAACTTATTAACTTATTAAAAGCCGTAACTTAAAACGATTGCATAGGACTGCGTTTCTGCCTCCTATCACGCTCCCTTTAACTTCTGCACCTTACTAATGAGGGTCTTTTTTACCCCCCCTCCCTAAGTTTAGCTGTCCTGTAGCAGGGTGCACTGTAATGAAAGAGCGGCAGTCTCCTCCTCCTCCTCCTTCTTTTCCTCCTCCTGTCGGGAGCCCCCTCTCTGCTGCGCTCTGCCCCGGATGGCCTCACATCCAGATGGGAGGAATTTTTACGGGGAGGGTCTGCCTGACTTAAGGCAGGAGGCTGCGCTGAGTCAAGCAGCTCATCCACACTCCACTGCAGAGGGGCTTAAAATGTGGTGCTGTATGTATGTAGGCAATAGACTCAAATGTTTAAGCCTGTGTGTTTGAGTGTGTGTGTGCGTGTGTGTGTGCAGAGCAGGTTTCAGTGCATGTAAATAAACATATAGAGTGGACACTTACAGTCACACCTGAACTTGGGTGATAAAAATCTTCACAGTGCATTGAACTATTTTTTTTAAAATAAAATATTTCTCTGTTTACCTGAATCCACCTGAGTCCCATTAGGGCCCCTGAGGGTCCCAATAACCTTACTTTGAAAGCCACTAATTTCTGAATGATCCCTGAGAGGATCTAATCAACAGAATCAGTGTTATCAATGCATCAAAGTGGGAAATGTCACTGAAGCTGCATTACACGGTGTTGTCAAACAGAACAAAACAGAGTAACATATGGGCATGCCTGCTAATTGCATTACAACAGGTAGCCTATAATAGCATTGAAGGGAGTAAACAAGCACCGTCACACTGCTGACTATTAGCTAAGTGACATACATTCTCAGTTTAGCATCAACGAGCCATCAGCTGATCGACCGAGACGAGACATTCAACCACAGACACCCACACGCACGCACACACACACACACACACACACACACACACACACACTTTCAGGGACCTGCAATCACTGAGTTAGGAGCACAATCCTATCTAATGTCTACAAAAAAATGCATGCTCCTATCTCGAAATGACCCTGCAGACACACTGACTTTGGCTTTTTTTCGCTCCAGCGCAACTCGTCCACACAAGGCAGAGACATGAGATACACAGCGCACACAAGCCGGGATGTTACGCCGCGTAAACGCGCTCCGTTGCCGCTCACGCACCCAGAACCTGCCCCCCTTCTGACACGAGTTCATCCGCGGCTGTTAAAGGTTTCCAGGAGGTCACCCTATTGTTAGCAGGTAGTATCTGTCCAGCGGGAGGCAAAGCCCATCTTGATCAACCCCTCACACACGTTCAAACACCGCTTTGCAACAAAAAAAACAACCAAGCGCGAAACTTACTTTCAGCTCGGACCTCAGTTGCAAATCCGAGTATTGTTTCTCCAAACCTCGTGTTTACGGTGCTCCTCTCGCTCGCTCCCTCCACTTCACAAAGACGACGCGAGAGCCCCGGAGACGGTGTGAGTGACTGACTGAATCAACTACCGTAGAGCACGGCAAGTTGAAGTGTCAGATTACACTGGCTATTCAGTTACCAGAGAGAGCCATGCTCTGCGGTCGGTAGGAAAATGCGACCTAGATTTCCGCGGAAGGACACCGAGTGTAAAGGTGTAACTACACGCTAATAGGCTGCTAACAGCACATTTTACACTGGAGCGGAGCGCAGCTCGCAGCTCCAGCTATTGTCTGCCTCAGTATTATTACAGCGCTGTTACTCCAATACTGCCATCTGTAATCAAACTAGTAATTAGTAAGATACGCAGTGGTTCATTTTATTAGAGTATTTTAGCCAATGGTTTAAATTTAAAAGTAAAATAAAATTAACACTTTTGTCAACAGCCTATTTGCAATGCCTTGATACTACCACTTATGATAATAATAATAAGAAGAAGAAGACGGACTTAATAACAATATTAACGACTTAAGAAAACAACAAAAGGAATAATCTAGGGCTACAAAAATGTTATCATTAAGTGAATAAAAACAATAAAACTGCTATTAATGGCAAAAAAATGGTAAAAAATCGTAGGTTTTGTGTTGATTCATGTTTTTTATTTTTGTCACTAAAACGTTATTGTTTTAGTTTTCTATTTTTAATGAATAACTACTAGTACTAATACTATTACTATCACTGTCACTATCACAACTACTGCCATTATGAATAATAATATACCGATAGTAATACAAATAACTTTAAGCTGTTACATTTTAATAATGCTTGCAGTAAGTAGTAAAATTTTACTATTAACAAACTTTCTCTGTGTACGTGTGTGCGTGTGTCGGCGCGCGCGCGCATGTGTATGTGCGTGTGTGTCTGTGTGTGTGTGTCTCTCTGTGTGCTCCCCGCTCCAGCAGGTCTGCAGGCGGGGCTCCGTGTTTTGCGGATGACCGGTCTCCGGTGGAAGCCTCGGAATAACAAAGACGTGTTTGAGAGCAGCGGCAGGCTGGGCTGAGCGGTGACGTCAAGGAACAATGTCTCCCCTCCCGACAGGCACACACGCACGCACACGCACACGCACGCCAGCACACAAGCTCTTCCCTCTCTTCCTAGTCAGGCAAGGCTGAACTGCCCAGAGGGAGGGCCGCTCAGCTTGCAGTGCATCAGATAGAATCACTCACTCCTCATGCTGTGCCTTTACACAGGATTTCTTCACTGTTGTTTTTTTTCAGATATAAAATGGAAAAAAAAAACCAAAACAATGCAAAGGCAGATCAGTCACTGCAAATAAAACATCTTAAAAAAAACAACAAAAGTAGGTCTGTGTGTGCACTTCACAAACATCTTATTTCCTGTGGCTGATAAATTTAGATACAAGATCATCAATAGAGGTGACAAGATTTGCTCTGCTGAAAGGTGATTCACAATTTCCCTTCACATAATGTCATCAGTTCAGGGGTCAAATTCCTGTCAGAAGCCCCTGGCCCAGGCTCCTCTCCTTTTTGAGGGGAAGGAAGGGGCTGCTGTCCCTTTTTTTTCTTTTAAGCTTCCTGCCTGCAGGGCTCATAACACTGATGTAGTGAGAGCCCCGAAAGGGTATCGGCAGTGAAGTGAGGGGGTGGGTGTCTCTATCACAGTGTCTCAAGGACACCCCAGCCCCCTGGTCAAAGCAGCTATCCGCACTGATGGGGGACAAATGCGGCCAGTGACATCACCAGCTCTGGCAGTCACTCATTTTTATTTCACGAGGGGGGGCTGTTTCTTAGATGGAGATTGGGTGAGTGGTCAATGTCACATTGCTGTAGCTGTGAACTCGTGATCAGATTTTTTTTTTCCTCTCTCTCTTTGGAAATGGCTTGTCGAGATGACCCATGTCTTTGTTCCGGCGCTGCTTCTGTATTGATGTTTTTCACCTGCCATGTTGCAACAGCGATATTGATGTTGACACTGTGAGTCACATAAGACGCCTCCAATGCCTTGCTGTGCTAAAATCCTCACGGCTTCTTTGCTGTCAGACAATTTGAGCCTTTTTTAATTCAACAGAAGACAAGTATAGGTCCCTCTATTACTGTTCCCCTGGGGCTTGGGATCAACATCTGACAGATCTATTGTTGGCTGTTGCCATTTAGGTTTCAGACTTATCATAACATTATATGTTCTGGATCATCCATCAACTTTTTGTTTAATACCAACTTAAAGCGACAAGGCCTGTACCGGGTGTCAGGAGCCTGCAGCCGGTCAGGTCACTCTCTAGTTCAAACAAAGAGTTGTGGTCAGGAGTCTCGCTTTCATAGCAAGGCGTGCGCCTCGGCTTCTCCAAAATAATACGGCCAGCTGGCTGCCAACAAGATGGATGGATTATAGGCGGGGTGACTTCAGCTTGACTTGTATAATGTCATACATGCAGTCTTGGGCTGAATGAATGCATCAAAGGAGGACAAAGAGAAATCTCGACGAAGCACACTCCGACAAGGTTAATACAGATTGCATTGTGTTGGAGTGCATTAAATCAACATACTAAAACTGTTTAGGCTGTAGAACATGAGTGAAAATCAAGGCCCGACTTGGCCTCTGGCCGCGTTAAAATGATGTACGTTTCTCTCCGCCACCTTTCCGTGGGCTTTGTCCTGGTGACAAGGCTTCTCTCTGTAGAGGCAGCGGGGAAAGTGATGGATGCGGCTGTGGCTTCATGTAGCTACATGATGGAGGGAGACTTTCAGTTGTGCTGACATCAGCTCTCCTGTTCACAGAGAGGTTTGATGGTTGTTTACAGTGCCACCCTGCTGTCACCACTGTGAGCCTCCTGCTGCTAAAAACTACACTGAAATACTAATAAAAAAGTTCTATCATCACACATTGAGTGTTAGACATACCACTGTCACACTGTTTCCCACTGGAATGAGTGATCTGACCCTCATTAGGGACCAGGTTTCAGCAAAGGTCAAGCACTGGTATGGCACATGATTGCCATTTAATATCTGTTTTAAAACGATAGTAATAATATCAAATTATTACCCTAAACAGAGAATTATCTGCAATATCCTGTCTTTTCTACCATTTATTTTTGCAAAAACCCTTTATCATGGTTGTAACATGTAGAATGTTACATTAGATTGTCCACACAATCCACCATGTTGAACCTGTAAAAACAATTCTGCAGTTCGCGGTGAAATGGCGGTGAAATTTTGCATTAATGTGAACAAGGACCTCAAAAGAAACCACAGTTAGAAACCTTAAGCCTTGAGTATGGATCATTTCATGAATTAATCTGATTTTTGTATTGACTAATCAATGAATTGTTGAATGTTGCAGAAAAAAGAGACAGACACATTTTTCAGCAACAACTGCCAGTGATATTTTTGCTTGACTAATTAAGTTAAACAAATAAGCACTTATCAAATTTGATTTCCATTTATTCTCCTTTGATTAGCTAATCACATAATTGAAACATAATTCCAGCACTGA
This sequence comes from Acanthurus leucopareius, assembly GCA_029814765.1. NCBI lineage: Eukaryota > Metazoa > Chordata > Actinopteri > Acanthuriformes > Acanthuridae > Acanthurus > Acanthurus leucopareius. Next base: position 14,444,135 of record JAQMCX010000003.1, on the reverse strand, counting down.
CCTTGAGTTGATAGCAACAACCTGGCATGAGCACATGATCAATAGTCCTTTACAAATGGCTAAATGTGTGTTGAAACCACTTTGAATATCCTGTTTATTATAGTGTGTGTGAAAGTGGTGCAACTGATTGACCAAGCGAGCGAAGGAAAAACAAGGGGGGACAAGGGTTAATGTTAAGAACAAGTGGAGAAGATGGGGGGTAATAAATGGATCATCTCCTGCAGATAAAAGGAAGAGGAGCACTATTTTAAAACAAGGCAAGAAGAAGTCTGGTTGAGTACACCATTGATTGGTTCTGGCTGCGAGAAGAACAAGGAGCTAAGATGGAGAAGGACAGAAAACAGATGATAAGAGTGCCAGCCTCTGGAAGCTTGGACAACCTTTTATAAATGCTCTCTCTCTCTCTCTCTGTTTCTCTTCTGTTTCTCTCTCTCAATCATTCTCTCCATTTCTCTGCTGTTTTTTTTTCGCAGTGTATGTCGACTGAGCAGTGGCAGATAAGGCAGACAGCCGGGGCCCCATGCTGACTGGCCCGACTGGCTGTGGGGAGCACAGAGGCAATCAATGAGTGCTCACAATAGAGCGCCAGCATCCAGATAGCTAACAGCTCCCTGAGGCCATGGGAAGGAGGTAGAGAAGAGGGGGATGATAAAAGGGGAGGAATAAAGGGCAGAAAAAGCAGAAGAAGGTGGTTGAAGAGATTTTTCGCTTTAACACGTAGGTGTCGTCGGTTGTTTTCCCGCCATTGGTAGAAAAACTGGAACACATATGAGGCACTGAAGTGCTTATTCCTTCGTGGTTGTTTATGCTCACTAAAGCATGTGTAACTCGAGGTCAACGTTCAGTTCAGGAACTCTTGGCTGCATCTGAAGCAGGACTCATCAGTTATGAGATGTGAAGTGAAGAGTGGTGGTCCGATGCTCGGGGTGATGGCTGCAATGATGGCGCTATTTTTAGTTGGCTTCTTTTTCCCCCCTCATTGTTGCACGGTTTGCGTGTTTGCATGCATGCTTATGGGTGAGCTTTTTTTTTTTTTTTTTTTTTTTTTTAAGGTTATTGTGAAATGAAGTATAGGACGGTGGGAAGAAAATGTGCCAGAGGGATATAGGGAGGGAGCTGGGTGAATGTGTGACCACTTCAAACCCTGTGTCATCCTTGACTGCACATCTAGCTACCTCACCGGTCATGGAGCAACTCTCAGTTGCAAGAACATTATTAATTCAACCTATCCAGCTCCATGCATACATGCACTGCAGGTTGCAAGTCTAATGCAAGGTTTGAATAAAGAAACAGATGATTTTTTTTTTGCTATTATTTTAAATGGCATTAAATTCATGATTTAATACGCTTTGTTCAAAACACTGGTTAAAAACGTCAAATTCCCATTCAAAACACCTTTCATTACCTGCCATTTAAAACAGCTTTCAGTAGCAATCTTTGCATTGTAACAATGATCTTGTGACTGGAGTTAAAAAGGAAAACAGGCTGGCAGACAAGCCACCTAAGCTAGAGCCTATTTCTCAGGATGACATTAATATAATAGCGCTGGTGCCCAAAACAACTTTGTATTGATTCGCATAACCTTTTAAGCCAATCGATTGCTGCACTCCAACTCAGAATGCTTAGGCATGGACATGTTTTCAAGCGAGGATTTGTTGCAGTGTTGCATGTTAAATATTGTTTCTGGTGGTGTTTTTCTGCTGATGTGTGAGTACTTCATCTTCATTCATTTCTTTTTTTTCATGTTCCCATTCATACAAGGATGCAGGAAATATGTTAAGAGTAAGTAGTTAATCTCTTTGATTGATTATTTTATCTTACAAATATTTTTATGTTAAGAGTCTCTTGATATCACAATTCCTTCAAAGTTTCAGTATTTTAAAGATAGAAAATGTGATGGGAAGTTCTCCTTGCGTGCTGACTCATTCTCTTTAGTTTTTTAATGGTCTTGTTGCTTCCCAACATACTGGACATGGTGACTCATCCTTAAACACGGGTTCTTGAGATCCATTTTCGCATTTGCTGAACCTGGAGGGAGTTCATGAAAAAGCTGAATGGCCAAAGACACAGGGGTTGTTAACAGTTGTACGGCCATCTTACATTTGAACGTGGCTGCAGGCGTCAAGGCAACTGGATATTTTTACTTCTTTAAGGTTTTCTGTATTTCATTTGTGCTTACTCTAAAAAAAAAAAACCCTTTGCATTGCACATAGAAACCATGCCTGTGCAGAACATGTGATGGTAATAGCCTCCACTTAGTTCTTCCTTGTCTAACTCAATTTGTTTTCTGAAAATACAGCTATAAGAAGGATAATTGTGGGTTTTACAATGTTCTTTTTTCGAGAAAAGTCTTTCAGTTCTGTATGTGGTGGTTCAAATCTGTTATATGACAAATTAACCAATAAAAGGGGCACTAAACTTAGATATAAAAACTATACTGCATACAGTAAATAGTCAAATCATCATAATCATGTTGGACAAAACACTGCATGTTCATGTTTATAAAATTTAGAGCATATGTGATTTTAGTAGAGCTCTTTCATTATGGCTATATGAAAAACTGAATGGGGACAAAAGTGAAAGAGGGCATTCATAACTCCAGCACTGCAAGGGAACACTAACACTGTCTACGTTGCATCTTAACAACAGAAACACAGCTTGCAGCCTGCTTAAGAGTCTTAGTCATCCCAAATCTCTGTGATTATATACTGAACATTAACAATGACTAATCATGTTATACAACTTACCACTCTGCAGCTCTCCAAGGCACTGCGACTGAGCTCACAACCTCTGGTGTGTCTCTGGAGGGCAAGTGCTTTGTGTCTCAGAGTTCAGGACGGAGCCGCAGAGCAGCGGGAGGAGGTATTGAATCTCCTCCAGAAAAAATAAATAACGCCCTTGTCTGCAAGTGACCAGTGCTCACTCCCAGACTTTCAAGGCGGCTCGAGTTACTGTGGCCCCTGACAGGAGCAGACAGGTTGTGTCTGAGAGAAATACCTTCCCACAGATGACATCATTGTGCGGGAGAGCCAGGCGCAGAGTGAGTCAGGAACAAAGACTCAATACTCAATCAAAACCTAAGATCATGTCCTGATCTTTTTTCACTCCTAACAAGTTTTGCTGCATGATTTTATCTGCGAGAACATTCTGTCTTCTCTCTGAAGGTTTAGCCGCATCTCTGACCGATCAGGACCCTGATTAATGCGTTATGTGTCCATGAAGAGGAAAGCTTCAATCTTCATTTATTAGTATGCGAGAGGCATGAAAACATGACCTTAATTCCCCAGAGTGGCAGTGCTCAGACAGCACAGTCCTCCATTTAATATGTGCCCACACACACACACACACTTGCACACAAACACACAGTCTTTTAGATGAAGCAATAGTGTGATCTAACAAGGCAAGTCTTAGAGATGAGTCTATTGTGTGGGTTGAAATTAGCTCCCACCACTCTGCTCCCAATGAGGGTGGTCTCCCCTGAGCGCTATGGATGACATTACAGGGATTTGTCCGTGAAGATCTGACTCTATTACTGCAGATAATGCTCTGGAAGACAACTGCAGAGATCAGAGGGAGAAGCGTGTTGCTCACAAGTGGTAATCATGTGTATCTCAATTATCTAAAATGGCCTCATCTGTTCATCTACTTCATCTTTACTGATTGTAGGGCAGCAAAGGAACATGGAGGTTTGCTGGAGGCAGCGATGTGTGAGCATTTACTTTCAAATCTCTGAGCTGTCTGCTATAGATGGATGGATTTATTGGATTAAAAAAAAAAGACAAAATATTTTAACTGAAGAAAACAAAATGATACCACAGAAGACAGCACCACCTGCTGGTTGTGTCCGGTAAGTGGTGTGGGGGCTTGGAGGGCTGGGGGTTATCCTCACCGTGCAGGGATCACAGAGCAGGATTAGTTATGGAATGAAAACTGGCGCATTCATGACAAAAATCTAATCCAGATGCTACTCAACATTGTCTCACTCACAGTTACTGTAAGTGTGCCGTGAGTGAATGAGTTACAAGAGCCTGAAGGGAGTAGATGGTGTGATGAAAGAGTTGTTGTGAAAGAGATTGTGTGTTCTCCACTCTAACAAGTGTGAACAATGGCAACAAAAACCTCAAATGGTCCAGTGGAGAGTGTCTAGATTTAAAAGTCAAAAGGGTCCTCGTGCCTCTGGACAAACACATGTTGGAGTTATTTGCAGTTGTTTTGCTGCTTTCATTCATGTTCTCACTGCACTCAGTCTGCTGCTGACACCCCTCTGTGATATGACGCAATAGGTGGTGTTTTAGTTGTGCAAACATCTCAGCGAGAACGGACTCTGGACCTCGTTGACCGGCAGGCTGTAAACCTCCCAACCACCACCCACCCACATGTTGCCACATATGGGACCTACTGTACACAAACACGAAATGACTCATCCTTGTGCAAGAAGGGAACCGCCCAGGTCCCTCTGTGAGCAGTACCGGTATAAACGTCCCTATCTATCCTGCCCATGTAGCACCTGACCCCGCACTCACCTCACCACTGCTCCCTTGTCCTCATATCCTGATACTGTTTGGAATGTGTTGCCAGGCAGCAGACTCTGTAAACACAGCACCTGGCAACTCCGACAGGAAACCTCTAAAGCTCTGCGGAAAATTAGATGCCATTACTGTGTGCACACCTATTTGTTCAGATAACTGGATATCTGTGCGTGAGCTAGTTCTCTGTCACTCTCCACTCTTTTGCTCCTGCTGTTAAACAATACCTATTTTGCAATTGTGTGTGTATTTTTTTTTTTTTTGCCACCACTATGATTTTACAAACAGTCAACGATCTAATCTGATGTTGGTTCATGAAGTCCCAACATCAGCTTCCATTCCTCTTCATTATTATAAGCAGCCTTTCACCAATTAACTCCCCCTCTGATTTGCATTACAGAGGTGGCCAAGAAAGGGCCATTACTGGACCTCCACGCTGCTTACTCCGTCCCATCAATTTCCTGTTATTGTTGGCAGTTGAGCTGAAGCCCCAGTATTGATCCCTCACCCCGGGAGAAGATAAGGTGGAGAATCGAGATGGATTCCATATCTATTATCTAATGGAATTCCTCCTCCCAGATAGGGCTATGGATTTTCTGCCATTGAAGCTGTGAAAATGTGTGTCTATGTGGGTCTCTGCTGTGTCTGCGTGTGTGTGTGAGCGAGTGTCCTCTCTCCAAGCACAGAATGACGCTTTTGTGGGATGGATTAATGCGGTAAGCAGAATATGTTGGAAAGTGGCACTGAGGCTTTACGGACTGCTGAAGCATTCAGGGAAATGCACTCTCTATGAATGTGTATTGACCTGCTGCTCTCCAAATGGCCCTCTCAGAGAAGTGCACATGCTTAGGCTCTCATGTGTGGAGCATTGCATCAAATACTGACACACAAAGTGGTGCTGTGATGGGGGGCTTTCTTTAGACTGTGCCTTGTGTAACAGAGGGAGATCACTTTTTCAAATGGCACTTTTCTAATGGGTTTATTAGCTGTAACTAATAGTTCTATCACAAACACACTTTGGTCTCTAGTGAATTCTTGGAATGATACTCTTCTCCAATGGCATGCAGGCATTTGCCCACAAAATTTGCATTTGTGTTGCCAGCCAGTCAGGACGTGCCTGTAATATACATGTCTCCAGTACAGAATAAATTACGAAACCATGACCTGCCATCCTTTTTCCTTCCTTCACCTACTGTACTAGAGGAGGGTGGAGCATATGTGTGGTTTCCACACAGTTTCCAATATTGTAACTGTAGTTCTGCAAGCACAGTCAAAATATTAAATACACTACTTAATAATGACATATAAGCTAGTTATAAGCCACCAATAAAATGACTTTTGCTGTCAGGTCTGGAAATAGGCTGTATTTGTTTAACAGTTAAGTGTAATCGTTTTCTTTTCATTGAATAACCTAACAGTTACCAAATATCATTTCTAATGTGTAATAAAATACATATCTAGAATGCATAAATGAAGTTTTTACAACAATCCATTAATTCTGAAGTTAATGTTATTAGTAAAATCTAAATTATTTTTTGTCAACTTGTTGGCAGCACAAACAAGCCTTAATACACAACGCTAACATATTTTCAGCTTTTAAATTGATGTGATGAACTTGCTAATAAAAAGTCCCCTATTTACAAATCCAGCAAATATGTAGTATCATTAGCATTCAGAGTCATGATTGTGTCTACCTGATAAATATTTAGTCCAATATCCACCATCTATCTCTGCTTTTTCCTCCATCAACTCCTGAGGAAACTGTTAGACTCTTTAGCTGCTAAAAGCTCCACTAAGTTCAGCAGAAACTGTGACTGTTTGCTGTTTGGTGCTGAGCAGGTAACTTACAGTGTGTTTTTTGAACGTGTTCACGGAGATGAATGCCACCTTGCATTGTCAACAACGTTCACGAGAGCAGTGGAGTAAACAAAACACTGAAGATGCGGACAGTAATTTGAAAACAATGAGCTGGAAGATGATAAGATGCTCTGAGGAGCTGAGGGGAACTGCATAGTCAGGGGAAATTAGCTTTCTGTGAGTCTGTCACTATGAATGAAACCTTTAACAAACACTTAATCATGTCATCCATTGTTGACGTAAAAATATTGATTATCGCTGCTGTGACAAATGAATGGCAATCCTTCTCCAGGAGGTCAGAGGGGAAATGATCAATCTGAAGGGGGTAAACCAGATTAACTAAGAGGAGAAAAAGCACACACTACACCAAACTAAACATTAGTCTCCATAATCTCTTACAGCTGATCTATATATAATCAGTAAATAATTTATTACCATTAATAAAGCCATTAATTGCAACCTATAAAACTTGGATAAGCTATTAGAAAGTGATTCCTGAGAAGGAACTCTCTCTCAAAGTTAAAATAAATAGCTCATATGGAGGTGTATCTATGACATGATCGACACAGAAGCTGTTTGTCAGCGCCCTTTTCCTCTGTGTTTCTTTCTTTTGTTCCTTCTTGCAGCGTGCTACCTTATCAGAACATCAGATAAGCTGCCAGATCATCCTCTGCCTAGATCACACACACAGGCACAGATTGGCCCTGCGCAGATAGCAGCTCTGATTTTCATGTTCTAATATATGGACAATAAGAAGCATTTCATTGCTCAAACAGAGAGTGGATAGGCGAGGTGGGAGATGCTGGAACTGTAATACCTCTGCATCGCATTATGACTTGATCAACTTCTAAAAAAAAAAAAAAATTTACAGCAAAATTGTGTTCGGAATGCATCAGAAATAATGAAGACTCAACACCCCATCACCTTGATAGCCTCTAGTCTGTAGTAGCTCTGTGGCCTCATAATACACATAAGAGTATTTCACAGGAGCTTAAATCGCTGTGCTATGCAGCAGAATGCAGGTGGGTCTATGGCGTGTTCAGGGATGATAAGTCCCTGTGTAATCAAGCTGTGCCACAGTTGCACATATGGTGAATACTGTCATTCTGAGAGACTGCTGATAAGACTGTGCCTGCTTTACAACACACAAGTGACAGAGCCGCAGTGTTTCGCGCATGCAGTGCAAGGGAAGGGCATTGAAAACCTGCCTTGATTGTCGTGTATGAACAGTAGTTGTGCAGCAATAGTCTTGGTGGTTACAGCTGCAGGATAGTTACATTGTTTAATTCACCATAGACTGTGTAGAGTGGACACACACATGCACAAGCACACACCCCTCTGCAGCACAGGCTGAAACCCAGAGACAGAAGTCAGTCCTGTAATGGGAAAGGTGATAGCCTTAGTGGGTAAATGAATGTCAGCAGCAATTAGAGGCCCAGCGTAATAGCATCTAACAGAGAGGCCACAGCGCAGGCGGGTCAGGAGTTTACAATGTATCACCAGGATTACATCCACACAGAGCAGACACTTCCAGCCAAGGACGTCTCGAGGGCAGGGAGACAACAAGACAAGCACACAGGGAGGGTCGACAGTATATGAGACCAGTGCGCTCACAAAGAAGAGGCGATTAATGTGCATTCGGCTGGGACTAACAATGTGATACTAAAGCTACCACTGCTGGACAATTCCCTGAAGGTGCATGCAATAGCTTGTTGTCCTTCATCTTCATCTATAGCAGGTTTGTTGTTGAATTTAAGCACTTATCTGCAATGTGATGAGACCTCAGTTTAAGATACTGAGCTTAAGGGTTTAAATATTGTATAAGAATAAGACAGAACTTCAATAAACAGAAAAGTGAACCCAAATTGTCAAAGTAGCTCCTGGGGAGCAGACACACACATACATTGAAGACATGTGCTGTGGTTGTAATGAAAATGAAATGAAAACATGAAAACATGAAAAGTCAACCTCTGGGAGCAAAACTGTGGTGCTCTCAAGGTTAACCACTGACTTTAGAGTCAAGATTTGTTTTTAGAATGGTGCCCCCATGGTTAAAGGGTGAAGACACAGGCAACTAACCACAGTGCTCCCAGTTTGTATCTGGCATGGGTCATTTGTTTCCTCGCACTCTAAAAGGTTAAAAGTGCTAAAAATATATATATAATAAAGGTGTTGGAGAAGGTTAAGGTAACAGTAACAATTATGCATGTGTGGCTAGAGTTCCTATTAGAATAAAAATTAGTTTAACAGTAATATTAATACTTCTCATTAACCAAAATTGAATATGGTTATTTAACTTTTATTGAGTTCTGAATGTTTTATATTCTCTCTAAATAAGTTAAAAGAAAAATGCAAATATGTGAAGATAATGACCAGCCTGACAAAATCTTTCTAAAAACCCATAATTTTTCTCTATCATCGTTATCATCTATCTCGTTTTTAAAAACAAACTGATATCAAAACTGATGAAATGAGCTTATTTTAAAATAACTTTTCTTTTAGTCATGGAGATTTGATTTTTATTTTTTATTTTTGCAACATATACTAATTATGGCACATAAATAAGCATACTTATGACCATGTTGCTGTTCAAAACTGTCTGTTAAAGCATGCACATACAGAAGCATGCACATTAAGAGGTAAGGGTAAGAGAGAGGGGACAAGAAGGAAGCAAAATGCAAAAAAAAAAAAAAAAACACCCAGGAAAAGAAAGAACTAGTGGCATTAAAGGTCTTTTGCTGCATATTCAGAGGTTTTTCTGTGAGTCTGGCACATTGGACTAATCCCATCCCATGCTGACACTGTGTTTACCAGCAGAGAAAAGATTCGGGGACAGACAGCTAAGAGGGCAGGGAGGCAGTGGGGAGGATGGTGGGAGGTGCATAAAAAGGGAGGTGGAGAGGTGAAGGGGGAGATGGTAGGAGATTGATGGGGGGGACAGAGAGAATCAGGAAGGTTGTGAAAGGACCAGTGGCTGGTGATTGAGTGGAACGACTGCACAGAGTTAAAAATAGAGATGATACATAATGACTTCCATCTTAACAAATCCCTCACTAATTTCAAAGCCAGGGAGTAGCATTAAAACAACCTCCCCCACCCCCCCAAAAAAGGAAAAACAATAATCATAATTTAGCACAATGTATATGAATTCCAGATGATCAGACAACCTTGAGAGTGTAAACCTGTGGTGTTTTAATTCTGCATTTTCTATTATTCCGCCCAACCTTGTGTGGTTTTTGTCCCTGAAGTGTGTAGGAGGTTTTGGGGGAAGATCACATCAAGCTTAATTAGATATAATTATCCCTCTTACTGTATCTCCAACCTCCAGACCTCAGAGCTACTGTGGACTCCAATCACATCACACAGCGCCCTCTGTTGGCCAGTGGAGCCTCTCTTTTCTGAGTGTTTGCTTGCAGTCAATGGGCCATATGGAGAGTGGAGAGGGTTCCAGCTTTGACACTGTTACCTTTAATATATCTGTCCCTTGGTGCAGAGTGTCTGAACACACTTTGTCCACTGGCGCCAAGCAGGATAGTTTGTCACCTCTCAGAACATTTAAAGCTGACTCTAGCTGTGGAGGATGAGCAGGTTGTGTGTGTGTGTGTGTGTGTGTGTGTGTGTGTGTGTGTGTGTGTGTGTGTGTGTGTGTGTGTGTGTGTGTG
>JAQMCX010000003.1:14390534-14433990 GCA_029814765.1 Acanthurus leucopareius | reverse complement strand
TCAAGCCTTGAAAGCTGGTGCTACTAATTCCTACAGGTGTTCCAACTTTTCTGGATTACTTACAACCCCCTCTGTCTGCTTAAAAGCAGTATTGGAACATACTGTGGTACCATATCCTCGTGAGCATTAGTTGAACAGTATTGTACTACAGAAAGTAGTGTGTTGCGACAAAAATGGCAAGAAAAAGGCAATTAACAATGGAAGAGAGACAGACCATCATAATACTTGAAAATGTAGGTCTTTCCTACAGAGAAATTGCAAAGAAAGTCAAGGTGTCAGTGAGTACAGCTTCCTTCACCATTAAAAGGCACTCAGAAACTGGGGCAAACTCTGACAGGAAGAGGTCTGGCAGACCCAAAGCCACAACTGAATCATAGGACAAATTTTTGAGAGTTAACAGCTTGCGTGATAGGCGGCTCACGGGACAACAGCTTCAAGCACAGCTTAATAGTGGTCGTAGTAAGCAAGTCTCAGTTTCAGCTGTGAAGAGAAGACTTCAAGCTGCAGGTTTGACAGGACCAGTTGCAGCAAGAAAGCAATTGCTAAGACATCAGAATAAGACAAAGAGGCTTGCCTGGGCCATTAAACCCCATCATTGGACTACTGAAGACTGGAAGAAGGTATTATGACTATATTATGACTGATGAATCAAAATTTGAAATCTTCGGTTCATCACGCAGGATCTTTGTATGCCGTCGAGTAGGTGAAAGGGTGGTTCCACAGTGTGTGGCATCAACTGTTAAACTTGGAGGAGGAAGTGTGATGGTCTGGGGCTGTTTTGATGGATCTAGGGTCGGTGACTTGTACAGAGTAAGAGGCACCCTGAACCAAAATGGCTACCGCAGCATTCTGCAGCGCCATGCAATACCCTCTGGTATGTGCCTAGTTGGTCAGGGGTTCATCCTACAGAAAGATAATGACCCAAGATGTAAGTCCAATCTATGCCAGAACTACCTCAGGAAAAAAGAGCAAGATGGTAAGCTTGAAAACATAGAGTGGCCAGCACAGTCTCCAGACTTAAACCCCATCCAGCTAGTTTGGGATGAACTGGACAGAAGAGTGAAAGTAAAGCAACCTACAAGTGCCACACATTTATGGGAATTTCTGCAACAGATTTAGGAAGAACTTTCTGAAGAAAATTTGATTTCTATTGTAGAAAGAAAGCCACGAGTGTGTTCAGCTGTTATATTTGCCAAAGGTGGCTACTTTGATGAGTCAAAAGTTTAGAATACATTTTGGTCTATAAATTTATTCCATGATTTATTTTTTAACTCCAATAGCTTATTTGTACTATACTTTAATTTCAGAGTGCAATGAGACATTAAACTGAATAATTTTCAATAAAAAACTGGAAAAAGTCAGGTGTTCTAATACTTTTGACCGGTAGCGGATTAGACATGGGCCAAACTTTATAACTAGAGAACTTGACAAATCATTTTTACCCAAAGATTGTTTCTGTACATTTATGTAGCTCTTATCACACTGGAGTATGTTCAAGTGATATTTTTTCTGACTGATTTGGCTTTGATTAGTTCTTTGATGCTTAAAAAAGGGAGGGGGGAGTAGCATAACATGACTGACAGCTAGCCCCCAATTGAATGTCGGGTGATCTTTGGCTTCAAATTCAGTGCAAGATGGCAGCATCTGTCCCTTTGATATTTTGGCTAAACTTTTGTACAGCAGAAGGAAGTGGAGACAGGTCTTTATTTACAGTCATTGGTTGTAGTATGTAACGTGAACCATATGGCTGAACAAGTTTGTGGTTGCCCTAAGCTGTGAAAGCACACATGGTCTTTTCTTATTGCACACAGCAAACAACCCACCTGTTTTATTCACATTAAGCAGTTCTTTCACTGCACCATGTCTTCAAGACAAATAAAGTAGACCTTCAGGATATTCCGTGGCTCTATGACTCCCTTGCCAGCTTTCCCTTGCCAGCATTGATTCTTAAACCAAGTCTCTCGACATGAAATTTATTACACAAATAGTCAGATCTGAATAGCCTAAAGGCTAATTCAGCATCGAATCATATGGCAGGTACCCACTGCTGCTTTCTTCGAGGGTCTAAACTTTCAAGCAGTTTTGTCCAGTTGCCAAAAAAGTTATCTCACTGCAGGTGTTTTCACAAGCTGTCAGAGCAGGTATTTTTTGCCTCTGACATCAGTGGTTGGGAGTTTATTTAGAAGTGCACCTGCTTTTAAGGTTTCAACCTGTGAAGAGTAGTGGAGGAGCTGTTTTAGATTTGCTTTTGATTTAGCCTTTAATAGAGAAAAACACACTTGTTTGGAAGCAAATGTCTATGAACAAGTCTTGGAGATTGAGTGAACAAAACAACATGCATTCTCTCAAGAGAAAATAAAAACACGGATTCACCATTTTTCAATTTGCTTGTTCACTACTTTGCAGGATGCGATTACCACACAGTAGGTGCAGATAACAGAAGCAACAAGAAAAGCTTTCAAACTGTGCAAGTAGTTTCTCCCCAGGCATGGTGTTCAATGCTGCAGACCTTAAAACCCTAAAAGGGTTCATGCAAGAACCCCATTGGGCATCACGCCAAAGCTTTCAATCATCACTTAAGACCCACTCTGTGGGTGCCATTAGAAGATGGATTCCACTTTTCAATTTCAAGCCTTGCTGTCTTGGTGGCTTTGGGCCAAAGGGAAGTGTTTCTCATGCAAACAGAAGTTGCTCCTGTTAGTCATCGTCAGAGGAAAGAGCAGATTTTATATCATTGTCCGCATCCACAATTCACAAGGAGAGGTCATGGTCTGATTGTATGCAAGCATTTTTTATCACAAAAACTATAAAAGATGCATAAAAATATCAGCGGTCTGCGCAAGGATAGTGGCTTCATACCAGAGCCGTGAAATCTGAAATAAAATATGCCACAAGCAGTGGCATACATTCAAATCACTGTGATAAACTTTGGATTGACCTTCACCTATCCGAATCTATGTCTTTTGTATTGTTGTCAATGATATGTAAGGAGTTAAGCATATTATCTTCAATTCAATAAAAGATAATGAATTTTTTTCTCTGCGCATGCTCACTTGATACAAATCTTCTCCCCTTTTCTATTTTGTGGAGACAGAGCAAGTGATTCTCAAGGAAATCATATGCAGCCAGAGGGCTGATTGTGCTATTCAATAGGAGCATTATTACAATCAGTCCATGGCTGGCAATGCAGACAAATTACTGATAGGAAGTCTCAAAGAGAAGGAAAGAGCCAAAGAAAGGAAACCCAAGGAGATGCTGTCAAAGCCTATCACAAATCCTGCCTTTACCATTGAGAACTTTTAATTTGTTCAAACTGTCACGGCTGACTGCATTTTGAAACCTTTGTTTGTCATCAGAAAAACTGAAATGCATAGATGTGAAAAAATGATTTACTTTTTTTCCTCAGTCTGTTATTGAGTCAATGGTGTATCATAGCAGCTAGTTTAGAGCATGTATACAGAGTTGGATTCAATGTGTGTATGGCATTGGGAAGAAGTGAGGGGAGAAATTGGACTGTCTGGCTGTATTATAACCCCACTGTGGCAGCAGTGTTCACAATCAGAGCTGGGGAGGCAAATTGACCGGCTAAATAGAGTCTGAGTTTTTCCTCCAGTCAAAATTCCCTGTCAAAACTGAATAGAACCCTAGCTGAGGGGTTGTTACATTGAACTTTTTTCCTTGTGGAAATTATTCACTTATAATGGGGGTGGTTGACCTTTGACCTTTGACATAACAGGGATGTGTCATTCATTTACGTTAATGGCCTCATCCTGAGTCAGGAACCTGTGCTTATAAACAGAGTGTGTCAGAGAGAGACAAGATGTGAATTCATTACCCCATTTGACATCAACCACTAAAAGGGAGTATTTCTATTAATTCAAATTTGTTGTGACAATTTGTAACAGGGTTCTGCTGTACAGTGAGAATGAGGAACAAGCATGCCCAACACCATGAAATTACAGTGGTAAGAGCCCTGAGGGACCCCTGCTAATTAAATCACCCACCTGCATGCCAAAGAAAGTAGCCACATATGTTTATGCTAATGTCCACAACATATAGCAACAGGGGGGCTGCCTTTACTAATAAACCCTGACATTAGCTTAAACGGTCAGGATGTGTTTAGTGCTTTGGAACATGGCTTCCTAAGATACATGAGTAAATTAAAATCAGCGCATTACTTACCTGTGGCTATATCCGAATTATGACAAGTGGTTGATTTTACACTCCAACATCTTAAGTGGGCGGGCCCAATTTGTTCCATCTAGCACTGTCACTCGTCCTCAAACACCTGACTTAGCCAGTTAAAGGGCCTGTCATTGGATATTGAATCTGGCAGGATAAAAAAAAAAAATTCCGTCAAAATCTAAATGTTTCTGAACAGCCCTAATTTCCCTGGATGACAGTGTTGGTTTTCTACCTTGGTGGGCAGTGCTGTTTAGACAGGGGAGACTACCTGCCACGGGACATTGTGGGTAATAACGCATTGGCATCGAACCAACTCAAAGCAGATCTGACAGCAAGGGCACAGAGAGCCATTACTGCTTGTCTAGTGGATTCAGGGGATATTTAGGAAAATGTGATAGGTGCTTATCGCTGCAGAATCGCTGTCAGAGAAACAAGCCGGAACAAGCAAAAAATGTTGCATACTAATAAGAAATGGAAGGTAAAAAATGCAGCTATGCTTTACATCAGTAAAAACAGGTTATTGTAAAACAAACCCCACCATTATTATGGTCAGAGACAATTTCCCATCTTCCACTTTTGCCAAGTGCTGATTGTCTTTTTGGGTCGCAGCTGTCCTGGCTGACAATCTTAATAAAGTCTGTTAAAAGCAAAGCCAGCACACTCACAGTGACACGTTTCACACCACATTTGTATTTCCTCGCATCTAAAAACAGCTCAATCAAGCTCAGTAGTGTCACTCTTCAAATAACTTTTTGGATGGCTTATCAAAATAAACAAGAAGTTTGGACACAACTTTGCAGAACAACTTTGCCATCTTTTGGATAGTTGGAGCATCGTTTGAATTACACTGAAGAGGCTGAAGATCTGTTTCGAGTTTTGAGCACTGTTTTGACCCAAATGTGTCTGTGAAGAGCCTTTTTTTTCATTTTCATCTTGGATGCTGTTTATCATCATCTTGTTTGGATGATGCTCAGCTCTACAGGCTGTTTTCAGAAAATAGCCTGTAGATTTTGCCATTATTTTCTGGGAACATTAAGGCAAATCCAGACTGCAAATCAGCCCGGAGTAAGGCTGATGATATTATGTAATTTTCTTTTTGTCAAGAATCCTTTGATAAAACCAAAACCAGCAGTTTTGCTGCTTGTCTGTCAATGCCAGCTTTCCTGCCCTGTCTGTGGCTGTGGTTGCAAACCATTTTGTCCTCACTGAAAATGTAAATCTTTTATGTAAATAATCAGTGTATATAGTTCACAGGTTTATACTTTCATTTCTTATTAAAGACAAATTAATTTTAACAGCTGGATGTAGTAATTTTAAGCAAATGTTAGTCAAACAGGAGTCACTGTTGGCTTAGAGGGAAAGCAAGTAGTTGACTTATCAGAAGTCTAGTGGTTCGATCCCGAACTTCTCCAATCTACATATCGAAGTGTCCTTTGGACAGTCTTTTAATTGCTTCTGACAGCTGTTCCTTCGACATGTGGGAGTTTGTATGAGCTCCTTCTGAGCAGGTTGCCACATTGTAGAGACACTGCCTGCCAGTAGTGTGTGAATGAGTGAAAACTGACTTGTGTTGTAAAGGGCTTTGATTTGTCCAAAAACTAGAAAAGCCCTAGTAATGTTAAATGCAGTCCATTTAGGATGACTCTTTAGGGACTATTTTCAGCCGTGTATTTTTGTGCTCCACAGAGTATCTGGACAGTGAATGTCAGATTGAATGAAAATAAACTACATTATTCGCTGTAATGGAGGAACATGTTACCTAGTATCTTGGCTTGTTGTTGTGTTTTTAGTTGCTCCTGGACAACAATGGTTGTCTGTTGCAGCAACAGCCATGCAGATTTGAATCTTTTCATGATATTTTTTTTGATAGCAACATGTATTGAAAAGCTCAGTACATTTATCCTTTAAAACACTAGAGTTAAAAAAAAAAATCTCTAAAGTGGGATTTGAACCACATATGTTGGTCCATGTGATAGCCTTGTTAAAAGCTTAACAATTTCCATGTGCTCATTTTGTACCAGGCAATTTTTTTGTTCTGGTTTTCCGTCCTCGAGAGACGATAATGTCATATTCTGTTCCCTATCCGGTGCCTTGTGTTTTCCAAACACATCATTTATGCCATTCCATCATTGTCTTTCCTCCTGACTACTTTGCTTCAATTTCTGTCCATATTTCAGCCTCAACAGATGATTTCCGGTGTCACTCGAGTAAATATCAAGACATTATTATACAGGCAGAGGCGGCAGTGACTATATGTTCTCCCTGGACATTGTGCAATCTTGACACAGCCTTATGCACTGAAGGTTTACTTTCATGCTCCAGTGCCTCTTCAATCCCTTAATCGCCAGTCCTTAGCGGGACAGATGAATGTCATTACTGGCTCCTCTGAGCCTCTGACAGACACATGCTGGGGACCAGGAATGACATGGGCCCCCCAAAAAAATCTCATTACCACCGAGTCACATATCTGAGAGTAAAACGGGATGACCAGTGTCACACCATCTTCATTACACACCCTGCTGTGTCACTGCACCATCAGGAGGGCAAACTGTTTGAAGACAAATGGTCTTCCATTCTTCTTCTCCTTGTCAGTCCCATTATTAAAGTTCAGGGGAGCTTTACCTCCTGTAAGGATCTAACTCGCTCTCTACTTTTGAGAGAGCTTAAAGAGTATTTAAATAAAGCACAAAACCTGTTTCATCTCTTTTTTGTATCATGTTTTAACATCTTCGTCCTGAACAAGTAAGAGATTATTTTCAATCAGTACAATCTGTAATGCACTGAAATGAATCACAAGCTGGTAGCCACTTAACTACTGTTAAAAATTCAAAAACCCATAATTTTGCAGATGCAGTCCAGTGTTGTTGGTAATTCTAGGTCAGTGACTGGTTTGGTGCAGAGGTTGCATTCATCATCGACTGCTATTAAGTTTAAGAGGTTCACAATCAGAGCTGACAGCAGTGTGCTGATCTGCTTTTGTGCCTCAAACAATGGCAGGAAAGTTTTGCTTTATTCTGAGCGAAGCTTTATGTAATGCTCCAATAAGTGGATATTATAATATCTAATGTAATAATAGATCAATTGTATTATTTTTTTGGCATTATCTGTGGCATGTGGGAAGCAAAAATAAATACATAAAAATGTGAATCTTTACTGTTTGATCATAGGAACAATATCAGTATCACACTCATATTCAGCAACAATCAAATACAGCCTTTCTTATATTTCACTGATGTCAGGATAAAGTCTTTAGTGTCAAAGAAGAAATTTGACATTTTGGGGATATACACTAATAAATTGCAGAGGGTTAGATGAGAAGGATAATTAAAGTATTAATGTATATGCAAATCACTTCCAAAAGAGGTATAAAGTCTGGATTTTAGATCCTTTATGTCCATATCTGGGACTTACTGAGGTACCAATACATCTTTAGAGTTGTGCAAGTCAGGTGTCAGGTTTGGTCCTAAAAGTATGACTCAGGAAGATAAAACATGAGCTCAGCAAATAAATGCAAATCACTTTGAAAGGTGTGGAGGGAAAATGGATGAGGTTAGCAAATATTAAAAGGAAGAAGCTAGATTAAAACCTGAGAAAGGGTGTGTATTATTGAAATAAGAGGAAGAGAATTAGAATGTAAATATTAAGGAAAAATATTAAAACAATAAGAAAGGTAAATAGTTAATTCTGATATATGTACCAAAAGTTAAAAAGGGTCGTAATACACATACAAAAATACTGAAAATATGAATTAATATTTGTATTAGTCTTGCTTTGTGTAGTTTGTTACGTGACTGTTATATGAGTTGCCTGTGATGTGACAGTGTGTCTCTGTCGTCCATTAAAGCCTAAATATAAATAATAATTACATGAATACAAAGGTCTTAATTACTGCGTGTGCTCATTAGTTCAGTAATTTTCCTGTAGCCCATGTGGTCCCACACTCAAAGTGACCAGGTGTGGTTTGGATAAAACATTCCTGAGAAGAATAAAAGTACTCATTAGCATGCTAATTAGACCTATTTAAAGTAATTCATGGCTTAATTAATCTTGAGTGGCTCTGATCAAAAGGGAACATGGGTGGGTTTTTGCAAGTTGAAGGGTGCTTGGTGCATAATGCACTGACGGAGCAAGCCGAAGACAGCAGATGATTACAGTGTTTGAGAAGATGACGGAGAAAAAATGGAGAGGGGTTGATGAAATATGATGGTCATCAAAGAGATTTCTTTAATGCACTCTCTCTGCAGTCTTCTGGGATCGTTGTGTGTTTGTTATATTTGCTAATTGTTAAGACAAACCGACAGCTCTTTGCAAAGATGCTGCTGAAAGTGAACACGCAGTGCCTGTTGCCTCTTCAAAAGAAAGCAATCAAAGAATTATTACCCAGTGAAAAACTAAATAAAGAATGAATAAAATTTAAACCCAGCTCAAAATATTTAAAATCACTCTTCTTAAGCGAAACTGATGCTAGTAGCATGATGCTAGTAAACACATATAGTTGATTAATTTGTAAGAAAACCATGTTTTTATGTCTTGCAGTTGTTTTGGAGATTTAAAAGTCAAGATCAATCCTCAGCGATGAAGATATGTTTTTAACTTTTGGACCAGAGAATAATTTGGTGTGTTTGATTGACAGAAGTGAAAATAGTTTCAGAGGAATGTTGATACACATCGATCTCAGGAGCACAGTGTTAAATCCAATTTATATTCCTCAGACCAGCAGGCCCGTAGTAAGCTTAAGTATATGCATTTATCAGTTGATCAGTTGCATTGAAAATTCAAAACTTGGTATGTACGTGATTTCAATGATTATTTTTTAAGTTAAGCAATTTCCTTCAGTATTATTTAGTTGATCCACAATTAAGATTGTTGACAAGTCAGGCTATGTCCTCTTAAAGCTTTGCTGAGGTTTATGCACATACTCAAAGAACTGGAGTTTCATTAAATAACTACTATTCATTGGGGATACAAATAAAAATGTGAGACTGCACCAATCAGCAGTATCTGCTGGAGCCAACTTTCCTCTATTTTCTGCCATAATCTGACTCCTAGGGTGTGACAAATGTAAAAATGGACACAATAGATGATGGGAAATCAAAAAGGTTATTGTAACAAAGTAAACAACTCAAGATATAATGGAAAACAGATTGTGCCATTTTGTTTTTCCATTGTAAATGTGAGTACATGAGTGTTATTAAAAGCAGAGCATTGTAAGGTGAAAAGAGAACAACAGGAGAACAAAAGTGGTGGCTGGGCTGAGTCCAAACGCAGAGAAAGAGAGAGAGGAAGCAAAGCTGGGTTTTTAACCTGCAGGAGCACTTAGCCCAGGTGTTCTCAATCTGGCTGGCTGCTGCTTTTCCCTCTGGTGCCTTCAATGACACTCTTCCAGTGCACAGGCCCAATAGCAGGTGAGTCAGAGGCTGTCAAGCTTGTTTTAAAAGCATATATATTTGCATAGTCATTTGAAACTGAAGAAGAATTACAACCATGTATGATAGAACCTTTTTTTGTATTTGCTTATTCATATTTATACACGTGTATGCTGGAACATCCACTTCCCATAATGCAACTTAATAAGTGTCTTTCATTATGTTGTCCTTCTCCTGCACTCTATGCAGAAAAAAAAAAAGAATTAAACCTGACATGATCATAGTGTTAGTGTAACAAAATCTTCACATGTGAAATCAGTGAGGTTCTCCCTCAAGTTAATCCCACTATGGAATATGATTACACACGCTGTGGAAGAGTTGTATCACAACACATCAGGCATTATCACTACACCAAGTTGTTCCTTTGTCTTCTTTGTGTCACATTTTGCCAGCGTGTGACCCGCTGCTTGATTGTTAAGTACGCACTTTCAATAAAAAGTGAGAGTGAAATGTCAAAAACAGCACCTGTATCCTCCCATCTCTTCACAAACAAACAGCAGCTGCCAGTAACTGCACTGAATCAGCCAGTGAATTGTCCTGTTGTGATGAAACAAAGATGCAGTGGCGAGGCTTTGAAAGAACTGTCTCAATCTGAGGACCTCATGTGCTACTGTGGAGCCATGTATGACATTTTAACAAGAAAGCTGATTACCGAAGACTTTTTTTTATCCCGGCAGTCATGTTATCCATGTTATCTCTATTTCTCTCTCCTCTCTATATACATGCACACACATGTCTATCACTATTAGTGGTACATGCTTAAAGCAGTGGATGGTTGAACTGCATCTTTATTCATTGGGGCGCAGAGTGTGAAACTCAGGATGAACAGGTTGACCTCTCTTTGAATAGTGCTGCATTTGCATCTGAAAGGGGGGTTTGTAGAGTTCAAGCGATGATAAGGAGGGAATAAGAAATGCTCTATTTCCACTGTTTCATCCCACCATTGTGCCTCGAGGCATCTGATCTCACTGCTCCTTTTTAGCTTGGCCTGTAGAAGTTTTATTTTTTGCTCACATGCATGCATATGGTCGTGTGCACGGGCGCACACGTTCCCTTTGTTTCACCTTGTGTGAACGCACACTCACACGCACACAAACACACACACACACACACACACACACACTTGCAGGCGAACTCAATCCTATCCCGTTTCATCTCCAGCTAAGCTCTTGAACTCTGTAATAAGCACTTAAGAATTCGACAGAGATTTAAACTGCGCCGTTCAGTGGCTGTCAGTAGCAAGGGAATTATCATGGAAGGGAGCGAGAGGAGGAGGCAGGCATGAGGACGGAGAGAAAAACAAATCTCAGCAAAAAAAAAAAAAAAAAGCCAGAGTTCCCTGGTGAGGGATCTGAGCTGAATTTACTGCTCACTATATCCATCCTGGGTGGCTGCTTATCATCAGAGCTCTCCTTTAAAGCTGGACGGAGTCGTCAGTGTTTGTGTGTCCTGTCCTGTCCTGTTGTAACTGCTATGCCGAGCTGCAACAAATGCTTATTTTGAGAACGGATTATTCCATTAGTAAAATTACTTCAAGTTTCTCTCGGGGGGAGATGGGTGTTCTGGTTTCTTTGTCTAGAATTGGTTTCCAAATTTGTAAATGACCAAATCTAGCTTGACAATGTGGTGAATCTCAAATTTGGGGAAAATGAACAGACTAGAGATGTTTGAATATCAGTTTTTTCCCTTCTGATACTGATCTGTCTCTCCCTCCCTCCCTGCCTCTTTGTCTTTTACCCTCTCTCTCTCCTCCTACCTGTGTCTGTCTGTCTTATGGATGTGCTTAAAGTTTCACAAGTCGCTTGCTTTTTATGGATATTGGCTGCCTGTGCAGTTCTGTTTCCAAAGTATTGATTTTTATAATGATATAAAACAGAGAGAAACAGTGAATCCTCACATTTCAGAATGTGAAATATTTGGCCTTTTTTGCAAAATGAATTGGATGGAAAATTAGCAAAATTAAAGGCCAGCAAAAATGTTGTTGATTAATTTTTTTTAATGTTAATCAATTGATCCTTTCAGCACCATAATAGACAATGCAGTTGCTGTATGCAGTATCTTAGTAATTAGGCTCAAAACTCTCTGGGTCGATGACAGTGCAGCAGCTCATTTTTTAGTCAGCACTGCTTTTTAAGAGCAGGAGGATCCTGGTACAAATCCACCACCTAGCTTGGGCTTTTCTGTGTGAACATGTTCACCATGTGTGTGCCAATTTTATGAGTTACACAGTTTTATTTCTCACAGGCCATAAACATGCAGGTCAAGTGAAGTACTACTTCCCAAAAACTAACAATCAGCCTCTTACTGTACGCCCACTTTCCTTTGCAATTGAAAAGATTTGCAGAGGTGAGAACATAAGATGCAAAAGTTCTCTCTCATGATTTTTTTTTCCATTTCTCAAAACAGTATTTTTGTGTACCACCCAGTTTATTTCAAGTTTACTGAGCTTAGTTCAAGGTTCATTGTTCTGTTTCTGTTTCAAGTCAGATAAAAAGATTAAATAAAGAAGATTCTACAAACATATGAAACAAAAGTTGATCCCTACATTTAATCCAACCCTTTGTGAGGCTGCTACCATGGCAGACCAACTTCAATTCTAAGCTAGTACCTTTGGAGAAGGATGTTGTTGGGGGGATTTTTTGAACTGAAAACACCAAGAGGCAACTAGGGGAATGAGAGGAGAACATATAAACTCCATACAGAACTCAGCCTTGGCCAGAATTTAAACCTAGGACCGTCTAGATGTGAGGTTACAGTGCTAACTGCTGATAAAATGCGCCACATGCCACCAAGACTGATACCACTCCCATATCTGGCATTTCTATAAGGAAACCGCCAGTAGCTGGTTAGCTTAGTGTTGCACAAACTGGCCTGACTTTGTCCAGAACTTAAAAAATCCACCTAACAGCACCTGTGAAGCTCGTTTTTCATCTCATTTTTTAAATCTATGCATAAAAATAAATCATCAAAGTGAAAATTCTGTTTCTAGGCATAAACATTTACAATGAGACTTGCAGAGTTTGTCAGAATCTTTGTATTTAGTCGTGTACCACTTAAAGCGTGCAGAACAGATGGGACTATGAGACTACAGTCATTGTATCCTTCTCCTGTCTGTCTGTCTGTCTGTCTGCCTTCCTGTCCTAAGTCTTTACAATGAAACCTGTACTTGTACCGTCTGCCCTCGAGGTCATGCTTAAGTAATGCAACTGCTCGACCTTGCTGCCTGTAAGTTTCAGAAAGGAGCTCTCAGAAGTGACCCCCAACCTTTTAGCACAGCACAAATCAACCGGCACTCAGCATATTATCCCCGTGAATCAATTAACTTTTATGTATTTTAAGAGCCCTGCACTCTCGACCCAATTACATCATTTAACTCGAGAGGGGCTTATTGCATCATGATTGTACCATGATCTGAAATTTAAAACACCACAAGCTGAGGAATTTGCCGTGCTCGAAATTTATGACACCACATCAACGGGATTCTGTAACTCATTTAAACTCCGCTCTCATTACTCAGGAGCCATCAAATCTTCAGGCACGCTCATGCAGCAATCTGTCATTGTTATTCATAAAATATGTAACTATGAGTTGTAGAGTGTTAAGAGAGTGACAGTTTAATTTTCACCATCTGCATTACGGGCTCCCATCCCCTCGAATGCTGCAGTGTGCACCATCACTCGCGATGTTGTCGGTATTGATGGCATTTTTATTCGGAACAATATATACAATATATAGACCTACTTGGTCAAGGTTAGCTACTTAAAATTGATGTCTTCGAGTTGCTTGTTTATTGTACCAACTTTATTTTGAAAAAGAGCTTTTGATCTGGTAGTCAGAATACATTCCATAATCCATCACCATAAAATGCAGCTACCATCACTTTCATTGGCATTGAGGCTCAGTCATCAAATATATATTTTGTTTTCAGTATAATAATCGACTTGCTCCGGTTTTTCTGTTTTTTTCTGCGGCTCATCTGCCAAAGTCCTGCTGTATTAATGCCAGAGAGGTCAAACGATGGTTGATTTTTTCCTCTGATATGATGGAATACGACACAGCATGATAAAATGCAGCTTGACTCGATGTCAGCCTCCTGATTTTCATTTGAGTTGAATATCTTAACCTTGCCTGTGATTGCAGAGCGGATGCTGGGGAGGAAAATGGCAAGGAAACAAACAGGTGGCTGAATCTCTCTGCTGTCTACACATCAATCTCCCCGTGTCCTGCCCTAATTAGACTGATTTTAATCTCCACATCTGCTGAAATACCACCGATGTTACTCTCAAATCATCTTGTTTGTGCAAGAAACCGTTTGCTGTTGAGAAAATTATGGCTGTGATTGCTGATGCAGTTATGAAAAGAAAGGTGTTCCAGAAAATATTAATTTGCTGACTTTTCTGAAAGAGCTCCTGAAGTGAAGATATGTGCATAATTGGAAATTAAGCTTGAACGAGGAGTAATTAAAAGAGTTTTTGAGTTTGTTTGAAGATTATAATCTTATAGTAAACTATATTGCAACCACAACATGTGCATTAAGTCCACAGCACTGATTCTGACCATTTTTGACTTATGTAACCCTATAGCCCTGTCACATAAACACAGGTACTCCTTCATCAGCACCTCCCTCATTTGGCATGAATACTGATATGTTTTTGTCATACAATTGAGCTTCATGTGAAACTGGGGTTAAATGTTCAGTTTTGCTGTCAAACTCTTAGCACTTGAAATAGAGCTTGACATTTTACAATATAGTGTATCTATTGCATCATATTTGTAACTACATCAACCATTTTTTAGGCTGCTTTTGCTGCTGTGGGTTGTGATCAGGGTTGTTCAGACTGAAATAAGTCTCTCTTACTGCGTAAATGGCTGAATCAGGCATCACAATACACAAGCCTAAGATATGATCCCATGACATGTAATAGCAAAGGGACCCTGCTATACCCAGCAAGGTCTCATACACCTGTATGCAAAGTACCAGATTTTTTACTGTACAAGGAGTCGATATGCAAAAAATAAAGAACAACTCATCTAACTTCAGATACATCCATAAAAAAAACATCTGCATTGATCAAAGATGTTGAAATAGGAATAATAACAAATATACAAATGTAATGCACTGAGATTAGAATAAAGTTCAGGTATCAAAATAAATGTTATGAAAGAAAAATGGTATTGGATGAACTCAATTTGTGATTAATCCAGACTCTAAAGCCAGCAAGCCCATAATTTAGTGCCTTTCCCTTTGTGCTGAAAAAAGGTGAGTGTGATCTAATCTTTCCTGGGTAAGTGTAATCTTCCCTGAGGATACCCGTGTGTGTGTGTGTGTGTGTGTGTGTGTGTGTGTGTGTGTGTGTGTGTGTGTGTGTGTGTGTGTGTGTGTGTAACAAAATGGTATCAAGCTACAAAAGCCTGCAGCACAGAAAGACTAACAAACTGTATCCTCAGAGAACAATAAACCATATGCTGCAGAAAGAGGCTTTATTAGTGTAAACATGTGATTTTTACTGCGATTTAAGGCTTTTAATCTTTCCTCTGTCGCGTCTGTTCACGCTCTTATCCATAAGTACATGTTGTGCCACAGCAGTGCACTTTCCTTCAGTTGAAAGACACCCACAAGAAACATTCAACATACTATGCATTTAATTGTGTGAGTGGGAATTAAATGGAGGTGGATATAGTATTGTATCTGGTTCTTCTAATCTTTAAGCATTATGAACTCTGACAGCTAAACTCTTCTTAGGGAGCTAAAAGTAAATTTTGGAAAAAGCAGCTGAGGAAAATGCTTTGACGTTTGCAAGACCGACTGACTTAAGCAGTATATGGCCGTAAAGGAAACTCACTGGTTTGAATTTAAATTCCTTTTCAGTAATGTTCACTTAGTCTTTCCAACATGCTCGCAGATGAAACTGTTTGCATCCTATAATAATCTTCTGTGTCCATGGCAACCATGTTTCTTCTGGAACCAAGGAGCTCAGGTGCGCGCTGTTCCTCCACACATACTGCACACACTCACTCACTCACACACACACACAAAAACACATGCACACTCAAGCTAACGTCTCCCCTGACAACAGAGCACAGCTTGCATGGAGTGAATGAAATGAACACCAGAAACACCCAGCAAACTGTTACATCAACCCTTTCTGGCAGAGTCCTCCCATCACATCTGCTTTTGTTATTGCTTCCTAGGAGCTCCCTTCTGTTGGGTTTGGGTTCGGTAAAAAATCTGTCTCTTGCTGTGCATTTTACTTTTCCTCCTCCTCAGGAATAAAATGAAACATATGGAAACTGGGTTAGTGAAGACAAGTGCGGTGCCACCAACGTTTAGCTAATATACACTTACAAGCTCTTACAGCTCAAGACCCAACAGAGAAATTTAAGGGTCTTCCAAGAACTTGAAATGATACAAGCATTACACAAACATTTCTGATTCTTCCACCATTAATACAATGTTAAATCAATAAACTTTGCTGCCCATTCCACATTAAGGGAAAGCCTTGAGTTGGGGATGAGATGTAGGAATTTCCATTGCAGCTCTCAGAATAATGTTGTCAAGCAAGTAATGTTACCTAGCTAGCAACACACTAGAAGTCACCAACTAAGAGACAAACAAAACAAACATTTCAAATGCTGCACAAAAAAAAAACACATCACTAATGGACTTTTTTTTTAAGACACTGTCCCTTGAAAGTCTCTCTGCACAGGAGAAAATCTTTTGACTTTCCCCGCTGCTGAGCACTAATCATTAGGAAATGTCTGTCCAATTTGTTCTTTTTCAAGGTTGCAGTATTGAGCAACTACCCACATAAAACACAACGAGCATCTCCCTTGAATTTAAAATGGCTTCTGTGAGGCCAACTTTTACAAACTCTTCATTGTATTTTTGTTTTTTTGACATCATGTACGCAATCGAGAATGAGGGAATCACAGAGGTCACCCTTTTCTTACACCAAGGGTGCAAATATGATCTCAGGTCCCCACGCACATCATATGAGCTGCACAGACCAGCAAAAAACACTGCTTTTCTTCTTTTTCGATTTGGAAAATGATTTCACACATCACAGCATTCTTATGTGTATTACTAAAATTAAATTAACCAGTGAAAAAATATCTGTAACCCATTTTGGGGTTGCAGCCATAAGTTTAAATGCTGCTTTAAAGAGTAAAACTACAAACGGTTTTGCATCTTTTTTTTTTTACACCTATTCCAGCACAGGTAGGATTACAGAGGATCTGAGGTCACGGTGAACACAGGAGGGTGAGTGGCACTCAGAAGATTGATATTGTCTTAACTAAAAGGGTCCGTGTCCCACAGAATACAGAACATTATATTATAATGCTCCTCGTGTCTTGTTTGCCGATATGACCTTGACTGTCAAGGACTCCTTAGTAGCATAATTGCTTGTACAACCTTCAGGAGGTTGTGCATGCTTGTCCCCTATTAGATTCAAGCATTTCTGGACAGCACATGGACAGTGCACATTAAGGGCGGTGTCTGCTCCCTTCTTCTCCTCCTCTCGGCCTTTAATCTTTCTTTCCAATCACTCCATCCTTTTCTCTTTTTATGAGAACTGTCATATTCATTCCCCCTGCTCTCCTGCCGCTAGTGAAGTCCCAGCCAGCCGCCAGTCTTTGCCTTAGGGTGTGTGATAGAAGAGCTTTCATTTATTAGCGATTATATCACTAACACAAACCAGACCAAAGAGCTCCTTTTTCTGCTGGTGAAATGCAGGAGCAGTGTTGGTCATCAGAGGCAACAGTGGAAGTCCCCGCGTGGCTGAGATCTGATGGCTTCAAATGAATTCTCTGATCAGTGTGTCAGAATGGAATAAAGAGGCATTTCATTCTGGCCTGCATGCTTGTATCCTTAGTCAAAAGTTACAGGATGCACACTGAGATGAAAATGTTTCAGATGTTTTTTGCTTGTGTCGATGCACGAAACCAGTTTGACGTGATATCTCAAACGTCCCGTGAAATAATGTATTTTTTCCTGCTTTGACCTGCGTCAGTGGGTGCACAGCAGAGGTCTGCAAACTGTGTGAGGTGAAACAGGTGCACGCCAGTGTTCTTAAAAACACCGGGAAGTTAGTTTTTGTAGTTCGACCTGCTGATTTGGTCCTTTTATCGGCGTGGTAAGCAGTTGCAGCTGCTTCAGTGGCTCTGACACAAAGCTCATGGAGGCTATTAAGGTACTTTAAAACCGTTAGGAACTGATTGCTGCAATTTGTGCCAGAAATCACATTCCTTCTTGGAGTTATAACTGAAAACACATGGTACACATATTTCTGGATTCAATGTGACTTACACATGGTTCTATTATGTTTGATTCCACTGTGAAATAATGTTCATAAATTTGCTTAGAAATCACAGAAAAATGCTCCTTGTAACTACAGAACTTCTTTAGGACCAAAATCTTACCAAATTATTGCCAAAGTCTAAACAAATACAGGCCAAAAAAAAGTTGCTGAAGTTGTAGCTTGAAGTCAACTTGTTCTTGCTTCCAACTTATCACATCATCAGCTTGGTCAGGACCTCTTGGTGTTAATATTTTAAGCATTGTGTAAGTTTTAGCATCTGCGTCTCAGGCACACAGTTTTCAACTACTAATGCAAACCTGTCTGCAGCAGTTTTGGACACCCATATCAATGTCTCAATCCAGCTGACCAAGCAGAAACAGAGAAAAAGAGAAGTGGAGGTCAGGAAAGAGTGCTGGGTCACATACAGGACTGTTAGCCAGACGACCTTCCTGGTTGCAGGTCCAGTGATAACCAAAGTCAGTTATCTTTTTCTAATCCTAAACAATTAGCTTTGGTGCCTAAACTTAACCAAACTCAAGTTGTTTCCAATGTTATGATTCTCCCCAAAACAGATGTAACACAATAAAGTTAAATCATATTTAGCAAAGGCTAGCTGTGACTGCACTTTGAGAAGCTAGAGTCTGAGCACTGCAAAAGTTATGATTTTCTGTGGCATACTAAAAGTTTCATGGTGAAATCATGTGTTAAAATGTCTTTAACTTTAACCTGTAAAAACAGCACAGTCCTTTTATTTCTTCAGTTTCTGATAGTTATTTTCTTTTGTTTTGCTGTTCGCTAAAACAGTGAGGAAACACATAAGTGTAAATAATGGAGGAGGCACATGCAGCTGTATGGCTACCATCAGTGTCCTCTTTCTATTCCTGTTAAAAAGTTCCCACTTATTGCCCTGTTTCTGGCTGAAATTCCTGTGAACCACACAAAAACATTTCAACCTCAAGTTATTTAAAATAGGACTTAAACATTTAGCTGAACGTTCAACTGAGTTCCTGTAATTTTGAGAGGCCTGCTGATTTGGATTAAATTGTAGATGAAATGCGCTAACTGAACCTTAGCACAAATCACCCAGGATGTAACTAATTCCAAACAAAACCACTGATGCAAAATGATGATGGAGTAAACATGTATTTAGTGTTTTGGCAGCGTGTCTGGTCGCACCATTACATTACTAACCAGGCGAAGGTGGAGCCAACACAAAGACATGTCAGTTTGCTGGCACACTGGCTGATCTAATGGTTGCTCTGCCAGCCTGCAGTAATCCAGCTCAGCTCCCCTGTCCCAGCAGCCCTCCATCTGTCATTGGAAAGCCGCAGTGGTCCCCCAGGTGGGAGTGTTGTGTCAGCCTGGCAGGGTCATTACCGCAGGGCCTGGGAGTGCCACTGGTGCAGCTTGCTCCTCTGCAGTCCCTGCCCAACTCTAACCCCTGCCAGGTAGCAAGATCTCACACAGACCTAATGTATTCACACTAATTAAACTGTGCCAGGCACCACAAGCGCCCAGCTGTTAAAAAAAAGAAAAAAAGAAAGACCAACTGTTTGTATCAGAGGATGGCAATGTCATGTTCCTACTCCAAACCTGCCTAGATCACCTGGTTCTGAGAAAAACCACAGGGCGGATTAACTTTTTAGACATGTTTTTTTTTTTTTTAATTTGGCTGCCCTATTTTGATAATACAGATAATAAAAATGCAGATGCAAAGTTTGGGTTTTGTGTCTGTGATTTCCATGGTTGAGTTGAGGTCTCATGTTAGCATATGGTTTCCTCAGGTAACGTTGAGTTGAAGTTAGGCACTGTGGAAGGTGACTGATTAGGGTTGGGGTAAAGGTTGGTTTGGTTGGGTTAAAGGGGGAAAACAAATTGATGGAGGAATGGACTTTGACACAACAGAGGAATTGTCTGAGATCTGAGAAAGATGTGAAGGGGGTGACTGTGGTGGTGATCAGTGAAGAACAGAGGCAGATGAAAGACGAGTTGAAAAACCTGAGCAGTGGCAGAGAAAACCTTATAGCTTTGATCCGAGCCACAGCTGTGAGGAAACACACCATGTGTAATTGTAGAGTGTGGGAGAGGGTAGGTTTTATATATAAAGAGAGAGAGAGATAGAAAAGCAATCATATTGACAATAAATATACTTTTTTAAAATACTTATTTTTGTCCTTCAGCAGATGATCCCATGTGACTTATTATCCTGCACATAGTCCAGGCTCCCCTCGCCTCCATGCATTATAAGAGACAATTTTTAGGAAGCACCAATCATCTGGTCCATTTCCAGGAAGCTGCTTCGTAATATCATAAAAATAAAGATAAAGTACAGAGGAGAAAGTAAAAGAGGGAAATATCTGATGTTTGGGACACATGCCATCTATAAATGTGTTTCATTGTTCAATTAGCCATAAAAACAGACACTTTTCAGCTCTTCCAGTCGAGCAGGATGCACTTCTTGTTTGAGGATAGTCGTTCTGAGATTTCCAGGTTTACACAAAGACACTGACAGTTTAATGCAGTTGTCCAACATTTTAGATTGCTTATTAGAAATCTTCCTCCAGAAGTGCTGTATGGGTGGACAGTGCCAGATCTGCACACAAGTAATCATCTAAAGTGTTCAGGGAACAAACTGAGCAGGTGTTTGATTGTGACAGATCCATTTGGGACAGATTTGAGTCCAGAAGTTGGCAGCGAGCGTGATTGATAGATATTTCTCCCATTTTGTCTTCTGGAGAGAAATGGAAGGGTCTGTCTGTGTTGTTGAGTGTTTTAGCATGCAAATTTATTCTGCAGTTATGGGAGTTGGATTGTGTCTGAGTTTTTTAAAAAATATATTTTGAAGTTAAAACAGTTTCTGGAGCAGTGCTAAATTATTTGAGAGAAGTGATGTCCTTATCTATCCATTTTTAATTAATTCTTTCTGGTTTTCCTTGTTAGTATTTGTTTGTCAAGCAGAACATTTTTAAATATTGCACTGTATAAGCAAGATGCTGTCTTGTTGTTCCATAATGCACTTTCATCTTAAATCATATTTGATAACTATTTAAACTATTACGATCATTTCAAGTATTTTAGACCTCAATTACTTTAAGATTCTATTTTTAAATAAAGACAATATTTGCCATCTTGGTGTTGAACTTCTTATTTTTAAAGCTTTTGATTTGATGTTAGCTTACGTAGATTTTATAATATTACATGAAGATCTATGATACTGCAGTAAATTTAATGTAACTCAAGTGTGTTTTCAAAATAATTTATAAACTAATAGGCTTCAACAGGTGTTGTTTCATTCACTGTTTCAATTTTAACCTCTGTGATTAAGTTGGTAGAGGTGTAAAAGTGTCCCTGTTAGAAATGCAGCATGACTGCCTCTGTTGACTTGTCTTTGTACACTGTCCCAATGATGGTCTTACCACATATCGCGTCTGACCCACAAGCCCTTGCCTGCCAATTTGCATAAATCACAGTCCAGATCTGACAGTTACTATGCAACACAGGCGGGGAGATACCCAGCCTCCGTGCAGAAACCAGGCCACCAACTCGGAGAATGGGAGGCCTGCCTGCCAGAGTGACAAATGTGTCCGCGGCCTTCTCTGACCGCCCCCTCTTGTGTGAACTGTATGTTTGTGTGTGTGTGTGTGTGTGTGTGTGTGTGTGTTTGCATGTTTGCATCTGTTTTCACATGTGTAAGTACACTTCTGCCTGACATTACAAATAAGGGGTAAAAGAATACTTCAGGACTCAAAATAAAGCAACTGGACAAAATATTATGTCTACGTGTGGCCTTAACAGAATGAAATCAAGCTGTTTTTCACACATGTACAGAGATGATATTTTTCATTCTAGTATCATAGTTATAGAAGACCAACAATACCTATATAATACAGCAGAGAGTGCACAAGGAAAGTGCAGTATAT
Organism: Acanthurus leucopareius; assembly: GCA_029814765.1. Lineage (NCBI taxonomy): Eukaryota > Metazoa > Chordata > Actinopteri > Acanthuriformes > Acanthuridae > Acanthurus > Acanthurus leucopareius. Next base: position 14,412,159 of record JAQMCX010000003.1, on the reverse strand, counting down.
AACCTGTGAGAGCTGCTGTGAACCATGACGGGTGGGTGAATAAGGGGAGTCCATCCCACTGAACCCTCTCAGACATCGCAGTGACCCAAGGAAACCAGCCTGCCTCCAATAATCCACCTGCAAAAGTTTCAGTCCATAAAGTCTTCTGACACACTATATGGTCAAGAATATAAAAGACAAGATGACATGAAGCAGTTGCCGGTCAAATGCCAAACTATGCAAAACCTAAAATATAATGTGAGTACAACATCTACTTTCTACTCATTGTTCTTACATATCTGACATTTTGTTTCTCTGTTGCCAATTTTTTTGTGTCTTCACTGAAGCACAAATTGAAAATGCACATGAAAAACAGATGGATGGAATTGTACTTATTAAGCAGTCAGCATTCCAGTTCATCCCAAGAAAACCATTTTTCATTGACCTGGCTTTGTGCACTGGAGCAGTGTGATATCCAAGGAGGAAAGGACCTTTTCCTAAACTGTTGGCACAAAGTTGGAAAGCCAAGAGGTTGAATATAAATAATATATAAGTAAAAGTCCCCACTTAAAAGTACAGAAAGGGAAAAAACAGGGCTGTCCACATTCATTTGGCCACATGGTTGCAGCAAGCAAATGTGCATAAGTGTTCAAAATGAAACCTGATTGGGTTTTTTCTTATAACTGAATTCGGTTAAAAACAATGTTTGTTGCCTATATTTTTGTTGTGGCACCAATAATTTGATTTAAATGTAGAATTCTTATTCAAACAATAGACACAGATGATTCTCATCAAGTCACTTTAGATGTATGCGTCTATGATGATGATACTTATCTATGATGCTTGATATGAAAATGTCAGGTGGAGCTAAAGGACCATGTTGGCAAGTTTAATGAGTTTCTAAGTGCTTAAGCAGCCGCATTTGGAAACACCAAGGGGCTTGAGATGGGTCTCTGTCATCTCTCCAATTAGATATGAGCAGAGGCTTACTGTACTGTGAGGCCAAATCTAAAGTGACAGTCAGAAAACAACATGGCGGGGATTGAGGGGATGAAAGATGGAAGTCAGCCGGAGCGTGACAGACCAGTCATTTCCCAGAGTGCAGCACTAACACTCATGTCTGTCTTTCTCGGTAAGTATACGGGTAAAACCCCACAATAACAGTGATTTTCTGCAGTTATTTTAATCATAAAGCCATGAATAATACATCTTTGGATAAATCAACTAAACTATGTTTGTAATGAGAGGAAATTTAAGAAAAATGACAAGAATTTTACCAGAAAAGGTCTTAGTGACTAAGGGTCACTGTGATTTTTTCCATGCAAATCCTGCTTAAACTCACTCTGTCTTTGCTCACAAGATGCCTGGGGTCTTGTGTTATGCTTGTGATGATAAAGTGTGTCCGGCACTGACACTGCAGCTGTTTACACATTCCCCATGGAGGACCACTCTCTTTGCAACACCCAGCCCCTGGGTTACATAATGCCATGTACGTGCATGTGGATGCTATGTGAGACAGAAAAAAGGGAGATGGGTGGGGGAATCTGTACACTGCTCAAGCTATGCGCTCAGCCTGAATGATGATACAATTAGACATATCCGCCACTTGGATACTGTTGTTTTGGTTGCGGATTAAAATGCCAGACATGAGCCATGCATGGGCAAACACAGCTGTTCAACCCTACGAAAGAGGAGGTACAGCTCTCTCAGCATGTGTAGACAATGTGTGTAATCACCGCATTTTTGAGGATAAGAAGCACAATCTGGCAATTTGATCGATCTTAATATTATCAGGACAGAAGTGTAATACCCGAAAAGATTGCTCATCTCTTTCTAAATGGCTATATACCAATCAGGATTCAGGTGGAAACGTTTAGTTGTGGTCTGACGAAAAACTCCTGCACTTCAAAAGGACTTTTGATGTCCCCCCCCCCTGTTTTTCCAGGCCACTCATGCATCAGTAGTTTTGTGAAAAACACAGACTCTGAGACAATATTAGAAACGATGCCTGCAGGCAGTTCTTTGAAGCTGAACGCCAGAGCCAGGCGGCCAGTTAGCCCATTGATGGTGTGCAACTCTCCCCACTAGTTTGTATGATGCTGGTCTTCAGCAGGGCTAGAGGGAATACAAAACAGCTTTTTCCTCCAAACTATGTCAGCGATGATGTTAAATCTTAATATCGTGGTCTTGGCTTTAACTGGCACGAGTGAAAATCTCCCAGTCACTTGCTTAACAGAGCATGGAGCATTTGGCATAAAGCAACTCAAGAATCTCATAATGTATTCATTTCAAGTTAATGAAACCAAAGTCGAGGAGTATCCTGGTGCTTTTGTTTTCTGAAGTATTAAGTAAATATTCATGATGGCATGGGTTCACATTCAAGATCATGCTTGTTTTTTTTTTCTGCTGGTTTTCCTCAGAGCATTCAAACACAAATAAAGCATCCCAAGGAGCCCAAAGAAATAATACCCTACAGCGAATAATGTTGCCCTGGCAGTTAACACAAACACCACACGGGCAATGTCACACTAACAGCACGATACGTTCCATTGTATTTGATCAGGTTTTATGTTAAGACTCTGCATCAGATGTCTGAGATTCTGTGTTGAACCTCCCTGAGAATAAACATCACCACTGGGATGCTAATCATAGCTGTTGCTCTTAGAATAGCTGCGCCAGCAGGCATGAAATCATGCATAAGTTACAGCAGCCATTAGGGATTACCTAGGTGTTCTATTTTATACCATGTCTCCTACAAACACACACAGGGAAGTACTTAAAGAAATTGTTCCCTCCTTAATGGATGCGAATGAGCCTTGTATTGATATATAAGATAGATGATGGTCTATAAAGAGAATTACTGCAGTCTTATTTGAACATGATGCCACCGAGTTAGAGTATGTGATAGTCATATAGAATAAACTCTACTGCCTGTAGCAATAGTATTATACATTTAACTTTTGGTAAATACGACTAAAGATGACTTTTATTTATAAAATCCACAAGTTTTTGATTTGGAAATATGTGCAGCTTCAAATTTTAAAGCTAGGTGATTCCTGCAGTCAATTTTAAAGTCCTATATTGCATCATTAAACAAGCGAATGAGCTTTTTCCCTGTTACCTCTCATGAACTGCTCTCTTCCCTAAATCAATATTTCATAGGCATTTCTCACTATTCATCCCCTTCTCCTCTATCCCAGCCCCCTTTTTTGTGCCAGTGTAGCTGACTGCACAACAGGGAGTAGGTTATACTCTAGCTTTTTCTTATTATTATTAATGGGCTTCTCAATGTGTAGCATAATCCATCTGCACCACGTGTAATACTGACATAGGGAGAAATCCCTTTTTGTGAGGTGTAACTTTCTGTATGAGATTAAAGTATGACCCACTTTCACCTGATTTTCAGTAGATACAGTCTCATGTAGAATTGCAGTCAGTCAGAGATTTGTTCGTTTTTAAAGGGGGTGATGACCCAGAGGGAGCATCTTCCTGCAGTCAGTGCATGTGATTTTTCTCCACTACCAGGTTACACCAAATATCATTAGTGAAAAACTGATCTGTAGTCATGTCTCCCATAAAACATTTTGTCACACAGATGACTTGGTTTGTAGTTGTATTTTCAGCAGTGCAGCCACTTATTTTCATAAAAGCATACTAAAGAATGTATTAATACAACAGGCAGCAGTGTGTCTCTATGATCCTCTCACTTTTCTGTAGCTACATGATGCTACTTGTCACTTTAAACATGAAGGTGAAACTCTATAGAGTGTGTAGGCTACAAAATAGTATGAAATTGAGTATTTATAGTTTACTGTTTTGACAATATTATAGATTTAAGATGAAACTTACAAAACTGCAGGACTGAGTGAAAAAGATACAATTAGAAATCCACCAGCTACTTTAGCACCAGGGTTATGGATTTATCATTACACAGCAAAGTTAGCCTACTGATATTTTAGAGTCATGGTCAGGGCCATTGATTCCAACTTGTACAAACCACATTCAGATAAAGGCTTAATGGGTCAGCCAGACTAGACTAACATATTCAACGAAACAACCCTGCTGCTCCTGCACTTTCTCAGATAACAGGAGATGGAGAAGGGCAGGTTAACAGAGGGATGCACTTTGGTCATTTTGCTAACAAGAAGGGGTGGCATCTCCCACGAAATCGCCTACTGATCATAGCGTTAGGCTGGTAACCTTTTCAGATTGGACATTTTTTAAATATTTAATATTTATTGTATATTCAGCTTTATTTCTTTCACTTCAGGATACTGTGGTAAAATTTACATTACATTATCTGACCAACATGAAGGTCTGTACAGAATTTCATAGCATGCATTCAGTGCTTGAATATTCAAGTCTACACCAAAGTGATACATGGACATACCAGTTGATATTGCCATCCATCTAACCATGGTGTTAGCATAGCTAATAAATATAAAGAACGCTGATCCGTGCAGCACATAGAAGCTTTGCTTCTTAAAAATATATATATTTTGATCAGTAGCTGTGAAAATATTGCAATAATGCTAAAAAAGCAATAGATATGGTGCCAGTGTTTTTCCGTATAACTGCTGAGATACTGCTGTGATACTGGCTAAAATCACACTGACCACCAGTACTTGACTGCCGCCTACACCTTTGAATAGTGGCTTGAGTAGTCGACTAGTGCCTGTGCAGAGACAGTGGAGGACATATTGTGTCCTGATGGGGTCTCCAATGTAGCTTCTGACAGTGGTAAGGTCAGAGCCTATTGATTTTTTGAACACTGCTCAATGAAACACCAGGCTGCTCAGTGCAAAAGATACCACTATAGAGAAGGTGTAAAGAAACATGGCCTCAGTTCAGTTACATTGGCTGCTACATCCATTTCATGTAGGTGTACCATAATGAAAAAGCAAACTGGGGATCTCTATATGATTGCCTTTCCACCTGGATGCTTTCATCCATTTTATCTTTCATATCAGCAATCACCTTGAAGAAGAAAGGCAGCTGAAATCCATCCAGCATCATGAACTACAGTAGAGCACCTTTGTGTTCTCTACTGTAGAGGAAGGAGGGAAAATGGGGCAAGGGGTCTTTAATGTGCAGGGTGGAATTATATATCCTTTTAATCATGCTCCCCCACCCAGCAGCAGTTTAGGATGAGAGTGACAGAGAGCCAACACAAAGCTAATTCCGCCCATGTCACAACCGATCGTCTCTTACCTCGCAAATGAGCAGCGGTAATGACACTCGCCTGATGGCCCATGCTCATGCACATTTGCAGGGGTAATGTTTGATAGAAATCAATCTGCGATAATATGGTGGATGGCAGCGCTGAGGTGATTTTCAGGGGATTGGATTTGTGCTGTGGTTCAGGCACTGGAGATCCCTCTTTTGGCTTCAAGATTAGTTCATATGCAAAGCAATATTTTTAAGCATTTTTAACCAATGACCTTTAGATGCAAGCTAAAAAATTTACAGTGTTTTTACCATGTGTGTCTTGCAGTTCTTGATATAATCATGTTGAGAAGTCTTGTCTAATTTTCCTGTATTATATTGCAAATAAAAACAGGAAAATGATTTATATTTCATTCTTTTCATTGAAATCATTTTAATGGTCTTCTATGTTAGCTACGTAAAGGTAAAAAAGTAAAACTATGACCAAAAGTAACCAGCAGACAGCAGTTTTAAGGAACTGAAACTTAAATAATGAACAAAAACTCACTTTTAGAAGCATAAAATAATACAGTAATACACAAATATTCCATAATTTGAGTCAAAACACAATCCAAATTAACATAATATATTATATAAAGTAGCTGTAAGAAAAGACCATTAGAGTGACATTAATAGATGGATTCAAATGTGGTTTAATTTTAATGTTGATGTTGCTCTTGAACAAGATAAGTGTCAAGCCCATCCAGTCAAGTCTCTTTTAGTCTCTTATAGTGTTCATTGTCTTCTACTTCTTGTCTCTTCTGTATCCCCCATGTCTTGTCAAATTTCCATTTCCCTCCTGTGTGATCACCCGCTTGGTCCTAATGTGTTTCACCTGTGTTGATTAACCTACCTGTGTCTAATTATTCACAGCCTGTGTTTCCCCCTGTCAGTTTGTCTGTTTCACCTTTTTGGTCGTGTGTCTGCTTCTTCATGCTTCCTTGTACTTCTCCTTTCTTTTTGGGTTTTGGTCACTTATCAGATATTTCATCAAATCTCACTTTAAGCTTCTTATTCCTCATGTTGGTGTTCTTGCTTTTGAGTCCTTTTTGTTAACTGCAACAGTGAGATTGGATTATAAATGTCACTTTATTTCCCAAAAAATATCCAGTCTTCTGTCCTAAGAGAGCTTCTTGTCTCTAAAAAAATAGACCTATCTAGACATGCCAAGGCTTTGGATTACCACAAAATGCTCCAGCGATGAGATGATCAGTCACGCAGCCATTATAAGATATATTACATTTTAATTACTTGGGCAAGAGTTAAAGGACTGGTGAATAAATCGAGAGTGCCAAACTTAAACAGGGTACATCAACTCTCCAAACTCCTGATATAATGATGATGAGTAATTTGACTTTTTCATTCATTTCATACAGCTCCGTGTACTGTATGTGTGGATATGGTGAGAGCCACTAACAACATCATGAATTATGCATTTCTCTAGCGACAGAACATATTATGGGATCTGAGAGGCAATATGAGCAAATCTCCCTTTTTATTCATGCCAGTCCTGTTTAATGAATCGCTGGGAGATTGCTCTCACTGTTGCCATTAATCAGAGCTTCTCTGCTGCTGATTGAAGAGGGTAATATGAACAGGAATACCAATGAGTGGAGGAATGTGCACGGGCTGAAAAATGGCAGAATAACTCAACCATACAGACAGCCAAGTGCTGTGTGTAGTCCAAACACAACCTTGTCCCATCCTCACTAGGAATAAAGTCCATTACAATGTGACCGTGTTCTCTGATGATATAGAGAGACTATATCAAACTGCTGTGCACCCACAAGAGACTGAGACAATTTGGTTTCAGACTGCTATTGGAAAACCATGTACCACAGTCGTATTGGTACTTGGGAAGCTGTATGATGCAGCGGTAAGTCCCAAACACAAATTTGTTTCATTGATTGGAGAAAAATTGGACCAGGCTTGTGCTCGAGGGAGCATTTTGTTCATAAATTGAATCTATAAATTTGTCCATATGCAGTTAACATCCCAAGAATAAGGATAAGTTAGAAACCATTTAGGTTTGTGGGATGTGATTTCTTTTTGCTCTTTATATATTACGACTTTTTGCGTCCCTACTGGATTCAGATAAATGTCATTCTTAAGCCTTTGTAAAAAAAATATTATTGACATTTTAGGAGTGGGACCAAGATGTTTAAAGGAATAGCTTGATATTTTTGAAAATACACTTATTTATTTTCTTGCTGAGAGTTAGAGTCCACCCACATACTGTATCAATCTGTGAAATATGAAGCTACAGCCAGAGCCAAAAGTCTATTAGTGTAGTGTAGCATAAAAACATAAAACCAAGAAATAGTTTGGCACATGAACTTCTGTTAAACCACAGCTTATGTTGAGTTTTCTTCTCAAGTTTTGAGATATAACACGTTCATTATTGAGTTTAGTAAATATAAGGCTAACATTCAGGAGGCTGTTAGCTTAGCTTAGCACAAAGATGTATCTAAATGTAACAAAATCAGGCACCACATTTTGGTTTAAAGAACAGGTGAACTGAACTATTTCTTGTCTTGGCATTTAAGAAATGTGTTCATGAGTAAGTTTTAGAGGTATATGCAAATTGTTACCTTAAAGGCTAACTGTATCTGCCTGTTTGGGTCTTTTTGCTGAGCTAAGATATCCTGTAGTTGGCTGTAGTGTACAGATGTGAGAGTGGTGCCGATGACGCCTATGATCACCAATCATACTAACATAAACAGCTTGTCGAGAACAGAGCAGGGCAACAAGAACTTTCCACAGCCACAACAAACACACTGACATAATATTATAACAAAGGGGCGGTTGGATTATATAGCACTTCGGTGTAATTCAGTTTAATTAGCATATTGAAGGGCCCATGATGAATTGCCTGGAAATGATGTGCAGGGCATTTAACAATATTCTTGCATAAACCTGATAAGCCTTTATGAAGTATCCTTTCTCTAAAAGCCAAGGACACGTACATGCACATGAACACATGATTCCTGAATTACTGCACACACACACACACACACACACACACACACACACACACACACACACACACACATCCTTATACACACCTCCCGGTCTGGAGAGTACAGCATGGCTATCACACACAGCATTCCATCATACTGTCACTCACATCTGCTGCCCTTTCTCATTACTGCACCCTCCCTCTTCTCCCTCTCTCCTTTACCTCCCCTTCATCCAAAGCCCTTTTTCTCTCCTCTTTCCTAGAACCATGCACATTATTCCCCTGCTCCCTCTCTCCTCCCGCTTAACTGAATATCCTTCCATGCCAACAAAAATGGACTGAATTCCTGAGGATGTAGGCGGGTGGTGGTAGGGAGGCAGGAGGGCTGCCACGCTTTTACATCGTTCTGATGTCCTCCGAGCCTCAGACAGCATGTTTGCAGTCTGAAAAAAGGCCACACAGTGGTTTCAATACACCTCTCATGATTGAATCCGAAAAGTGATTTTTCACATGTGCGCACACCGGTTAGAGTGCCAGAAGTAGACAGCAGGTGTCATTTTTTTTTTCCAACCTCTACCCGTACCAGTGAAAATGGATTGATGGAAAACACCATTGTTGCATTTCAGCAACAGCACATCCATGAGAGCTCTGTCTGTTTGGGCAGATGTAGTTTGCTGCAGTCTCTGTCGTGTTTTTCCCCCCCGTCTACAGCTTCTAGAGAGGGATAAATGACAAAACCATGTCAGGCTGGTGATGCAAAGAGGATAATTAGGATTCACGAAACACAGTTTGTCCTCAAAAGCAAATCACTTCCCTGGTGCTCAGGGGCTACCAAGGCACAGATCATTTTATATATCAGCACCTAGCAACTGGCAGATGGAGTGAACTTAGTGCAGGCTGCCAAAGCTGATAGGACACTGCAGGACTGCAAAATGAGCTGTGATGATTCCCCTGCTGAGGCCAACAAGAGAGACATATCTCATTAAGATGCATAGCATCCTCGAATGCCCAGCCACGCTTTACAGCACCAAGTTGCCCCCTTGCAAAAATGATCACAGTGCCATTGAAAACATACAGTTTGCTCTGATAGCTGCAAGACAAACACAGGCCAGCTTGGTAATTACAACTCCAGATCTAATAGAGCATCAAATATGAAAGAAATATGAACTAAAGCACCATATAATTTCAGGTGTAGAGCTACATGATTACAAATAAATGACCTATTATACACAATATTATGACATGGAGAACAGCAAGATCATAGTCTTTGACATCTATTGATATCTGCTCAGACGAGCTGGCAAAAACACACAGTGAGTCATCAGGAATTCTGTTCATTTTCTCCTTATAAAACCACAACTCAACTCTATGCATGGAGAGAGACAGGCCATTATAACTGCACCTGTTGTGAGGGAGTAAACATGTGTTCCTCATAACCATCTATCATGAACCTGAGTGAAAAAACACCTTTGTTGTACAAGCAGCCAGAGGAATATTCTTGTTACAAATCTCCTTCCTGCCCTAAAGGAAATCAGAGGTGAATGCAGTTCTTTATCTGGTTTTATTCCGTGTGTGTGTGTGGGTCCCTGGGGGCCCTTGGCACAGTCTCCTGATGCTGATACTGCAGCTACCTTCCGTACAGTGGCTTGCAAAATCACCAGCCTGCATCACATTTGCTCTGCAGCTCAGTGTCATACATCACCATCCGACAAATTATCTCATCCTCATTCTCAGCCTTCATGTTTTTGGTGTATCCCCCCCATCACATCATATTATTTATCCTTTTTTTCGATTTGTTTCTTCCCGCTACTCTCTTGATAATATCCCGCCTATTGCATTAGCCTGCTAATCACCCCTCTGATGTCATCCTCCTTTCCTGTTTTAACAAAAACACAAGGGGAGCGTGGAGGGAAACTGATTTCACTTGTCTCAACAACTGAAACAAAGGAGGGGGGTAAGAAGATAAGAAACAGGAGCAATGCGAAATGAGAGACACTGGAAAAAAAAAGATGCTGCAGGGAGGGAAGGAGAGACAGAGAGACAAAGACAGAGAGGCAGAGACTCCTGGGACGGACTGACAGGGCTGTGGAGAGAGGAGCTTAATTTCCCAACACCATCTGTTACCAGTCCCTGGGTTGAAAGCTCCACTTATGTCAAACCTCCCACAACTACACACCAGTAGAGCACTGCAGAGCCGTGAGGGAACCCACTGCCTTTTCCATGTCTGTCCCCTGCACCTTTTTCTCCTCCACACCTATATGCAACAGTCATCCACCTACTCGCATCCTCTACAGCAGCACCAACACGCACTTTAGCTGAGATAAATGAAGCTGCCTGCTATTTTCTGGGTCATGGCGGGTTTAAGATTCTATTGAGGAAAAATTAAAGTCGAATTATTTGGGCGCCAACATGTTAGATGTCCCCTGTGCTCTGCAGGAGGATGGATTTTCCTTTATCATATTCACCTTTACACCAGTTCTCTGTCCACTTAATCAATGAGGTCCTGATAAAGTAACCTCTGTTTCTGTTGTGCTGGAGTCCAAAAGTATCTTGATAAACTGTCAGTGTTTAATCTTGGCTGGCTGACATCGATTAGAGAAAATCTAACAGGGGATGCTGGGTGTATATATATATATATATTTATATATATATATATATATATATATAAATATATTCTTTCCCAGGCTTTCCTCCTGGGAAAGAAGAGCCCACAACTCAAAATGTGTCAATGGAAGTGCCTCTGAGCTACTGTTTTCCCTTTATTCCTGATGTCGAAGACACTGAGGACTCTGTTGGAGAACGTCTGCCCTACATTCAAGACTTTACAGAGGCATTGAAATATGTCAAATTGCAGGGTTAAATACGATTTTATATACAAGCTGGCACTGCGTTAAGTTGGCCAAAGCTGTTACTGCACTTTGGATAATGTTCTTGGGGGAATGATGGCTGCCAACAAAGTGAAGGTCAACGGAAGTTGCATGTTGTCATTTTTAGTGTCAGGCTATCGTAGTATGGCAGACTATACCTTCTATTACACTCTCTGATTCATCATTAATGAAGTAAATATTACATATTCTTTGGACATTTTTTCTTTCCTCTACTGCTTGTTTGGGAAAATAATAAGTTCTTACATTTGAGACCAAAAAGAAAAATTCCATAAGAGCAGAATTGGTTGCAGCTCCTGCTCGAGGAAATGCTCATATCCAGAATGGGAGATATGGTTGAGACAAGGGGTGGGGGTTTACCCTGAGGACAGACCATTCCCTAGCATTTTAATCACTTCATTTACACACTCTCAGGGTATTTCTATGCAAATTATCTTGAAAGGTCACACTCTAAAGAGGGATATCTATTCTGTTCTAAATGGTGTTTATAAACAGGAATAGTCCACACATGGAATGCCCATCTGTGCATTAATACATATAACGCATCAGGGGGGCTTGCCCATAGGATGAATTTGGTAACTTAATCCAACAGGTAAATACCATCAGTGTTTCAGTGGATTTAATTTCAATTTTTTTTCAGTGAAGGGAGTCCTCAAGTGGCCATTTGGGCTACTACATCTTCAGTCAAGTTTTCAAAAATTACACCTACAAAAGGTTTTCAGAACATAACTGACCCACAAGGAGGGGTAAAAAGTTGTCAGCAGAAATATGAAAAATGTCAATTTATTTATTTTTTTCTGACGATACCAGTCAATTTAAAAAAGTACAGCACTGAAGCAGCAAAGAAAGATCCCATTAATGTCTGATGAAGTCCTTTCACTGCAAAACCACTAGATGCCACCATCAACAAAGTGAAATTTTAATAACATATGACTTTGAACCATAATACTTTCAGGAAATAGTATACTTAGTACTGGAAGTAATTTTAGTTTCCTAAGAAAAACAATATACCTACAGCCATGTCAGCTGAATGTGGATGGTCAGTCACCGTTAGAGGTGAATTCAGGCTGCAAAATGTTTCAACAACAGGAATTTTGACTTTTCCAGAGACAGCTGTTTTCCTGACCCTTTGTTTTACAGTCATAAATCCAAAAAGATATGAGCTGAACTGAAAATAATGGCATCAGGGAGGGGCTGCTAAAATGAATACACAGATGGACCAGAGATTTTTTTTTTCCAAATTTTATTTGATGACAATATACAAGAACATCTTGAGCACGGAGACTCTCCCTGGAAGCCTGGCTCACTGTAGGGAGATGAGAGCAAAAATCAATACAACAGCAATTTTAATGACGACAAAAAAAAACATATTCTTGACAGTGTCTGTAAAGTTTAAATGTGCAAATTGAGACAAATACTATCTTTATGGAAGACAACATTGTTCTAGTTAAAAGCTTTGTAAACAAACACTTCAAATACTGTAATGACTTGAATAAAATTTTAAGAAAATGACAAATGACAAATTTCTGTGAGAAAATTACACTCCAGCAGGCTTTTAGTTCAGCTCCCCCACACTCACACACAAAAAAATACAAGATCCACATGCTACACTCAAGTTTTGCTTCTATTAACTAGAGATCTGAAGCACTGTCAAAGCACTGGTGTCTGTTTAAGTTTAAGCCAAAGTGGGTAAAGCCTAACAGGTATGCCTGTTTTAGCAGAGACACTGGTACAAAGAACTGGAGAAGAGGGAAAATCTATTAGAAGAGAGTTTGAAACAACATGGGAAGGAGAGAGGGGGGACACTAAAGGAAAACTGCAGGGTAAAATAGGGTGTGACATGCATGGCACAGCTTAGGTCTATCAGCTTCTGATGTGCAACACACTGGCACACCATGCTTATTCTGCTCCTATACCTGCACACTGACACTTCATTTCTGCCAAAGAAATCCATGGGAAGCAAAACCAAAAACAAAAGATGGAACAGAATAATGTTAACATATTAAAAATTGAAACATGAAATAGAAAAGATCTCTGAATGGATTTAGAGTGACCACTTGTCAGGTCATGTACCACATATCAAACCAATCCTGAGAAAAAACACTTTTGACTTGGCTGGACAGTATTTATGTTTTCCAAGACAGTTGTTCTGTTGCTTTTTCAGCAACTTTATGGTGACAAACTGTCCAGACAAATTTTGTATTTCAGAGATCTATTCTAGGTGACTGATTCTAGGTCACCGAGACCAGTGACTGGTGCAAGAAAGGGTACGATGCAGGGTTTCATTAAAACAAAAGCTACACCAGGAAATTAACAGATTAGTACTGGATTTTTTAAGTATTCTCTTTACTGGCTGTAGGCCTCCACATATTTATATTAAGTTTCCAAAACAGGGAATGCAACACTATTAGTTTTCAGTTCAAGCTAATAATCATTAGTAATGAAAGAATTAATCACCATAATGTATTAACCAGTGGGCCAAATCATCCATGTTGGATGTATTATGTGCATCCAGAGTGAAAAGCATTAATTAAGGCTTTGGCTCTCAGATGGATGGGTGAGGGTGTAAAGGGAGGGGTTAACAAGTGTCTAATCACACCTGCATTTTCTGCACACTGCAGTTAGTCTATATATGAACAACATTTACCTTCTACAGTTCCCGAAGAACATTTGATATGATTGAAAAGATGACAAAGGGAAATTAAAACAGTAAAAGAGTCATGTAAAACAAAGATTAGCAGGGAAGGAAAAGAACAGGTGAGCAAAGAAAATCAAGCAAGAATCAAATACAAAGAATTTATAACGATACCTTAGTTTCTACCACTGATGCCAAGATTGGGTAAGACCATAAATAAATTCTAAAGTGACTCTTTGCTTGGCACAAAATATATAAGACCATCACAGTACCTTTTTGCCAGCAGCGCCCACACTGGCCTTTTTGATGCCTCGTACTTTCTTCATTCTGTTCTTACGTTCCTTGCGCTGTTTTCTTGAGGTCTTCTTTTTCTCATAGAGACCATGCTACAGAACACAAATGAACAAGTGTTTAATTTTGCAAATGTATTCTCTACACTTAGAAGTCACACTGAACAGCATGTCAATGTGGATTAAGGACGAGTGTAAGACTTTATTGAGTTCTTTGCTTAGCACTGAACGATCTACATTAAAGCCATGGGATATCTACAATGGTAACAGACTGATGAACATTTAGTATAAAAATATTGCCAGATAAACAAAATCACTTACATTGTGCAAAGGCCATATCTGCAAATTACTTAAAATGTACTATTAACATGTGGTGCACAATATGGAGTACAACTCTAAAAGTTAAAATCCAATGTCAGCAAAAGGATTTCATTTTTGCTAAAAAAAATGTTAATTGGCAAACTGCATCTAAGATTCAGATCACAAGAAATTTTAACAGCTTACTACTGTCCAGCTGATGAAACAAAAGTATTTACGAAGACACAAAACTCACCCTGGCCAGTCTGTGTTTGGGTTCATTTTTCTTGGCATAGTCTAGAGAGTCGTACACCATGGCAAACCCTGTTGTCTTGCCGCCACCAAACTGAGTCCTGAAGCCAAAGACGAACACTACATCAGGGGTGGTCTTGTACATCTTAGCAAGTTTCTCCCTGATTTCAGTCTTGGGGACTGTGGCCTTGCCAGGATGCAGGACATCAACAACCTACAGAGAGGAGAAAGACAGAGAATGTAAGAATATGATTTCAGCTCAAGATGGCAACAACATAGTGATGGTTGAAGGGGAAGTTAAACCCTTACCATTTGCTTCCTCTGAAGCAGCCGGTTCGTCATGAACTTGCGGGTCCTGACTGTCACTGTGTCATTCTGCAGATGAGGGAGGTGAGGAGATGCTCGTTAACAGACAATATTACAAATGATTCTTAATGAGGAGCACAAACTTCAAGTGTAACCATTAAGAAAGAGGCCTGGGCATTTTGATGCTGTTTAACGTTAACTAGCCAGGTACCCCTGCATTGTGTCACAGCGCTGTCAGCTCCTTTACTGTTTTACTGGTGAAGATAGCTTGCTAACCTGGATACGCAAACGTTTCAACAATCTCAAATAAGCCTTTCCCTGACAAACAACTGATAAACTTGAAGAGTAACTTTGCTATTACGATATCATATGCCTATTAACCAAACATGAGGGCCTTACTATGGCTGCCACTTTGGTGTATGCTAACATTAGCCGCTGAGAATTACGAGTTCACGGTCTGGTATTAACTATTACTGAGCGATTTGCTTATGCTATGTGTTTCTGAACAACTTTGTATTCTGAGGGGAATTTTAAATAAATTGCAAATAATGAAAACACAAAATGAGAACTTAATAGGCCATACAATAACAATGCAGTGTATGTAGCATCCGGAGGAACCATCAAGATAGCATAAGGATGGTGCCGCTGAAATTCCTTTTATATATCTTCGTAACATATCAATATTATATTTTTATTACATTGGAGACTTAAATCATCACTTGGTGGGCATAAAATTTGCGTCCATGGATGGATGGCAGGGATGATGAACGGATTTTATTTGAAATTTTTGCCACAAGACTCACCATCTTGACGCCGGCCTCGCTCAGGGACGTAGAAAAGGAGGAAGGACCAGTAGGCGACCGGATTAATGCCTGCAGAAAATTGAGTAGGCACGTACATGAATTGCCTGATGTAAAAAAGTTTTTTTTCTTTTTATAACTATACGAAACTGTTAAAATTTTGTCTTAGTACAGGTCACGTAGAAACAGCATATTATAAATATAATCAAATGTGTAACAGAAAATTTTGGTCTCAAAACATGCCTGTATTGGGCAAAGGCCTGGTAATTTTTTTTGCCACCCAAACATTCTTTACAGAATTTATGTTACCAGATATAAACAACAAACACACTTCAACTTAAAAATATGCTGGCTGTTTTAGTGAATACGTATGGTATGTACATGTATCAATACTGTTGGAAAACTGCTAATTTTGAACCATCTGCAGTACCTCTTTAGTCCACTGGACGTCAGTCATACAACGTCAGAATTTTAGCCATTCAGTTTAGAGGATGAGGCATCATAATGCCCAAAACAGTATTTGCTATAAAAAGTAACAAATAATAATGGTGAAATTTAAGCATAATTCAGCTATTCAACACCCCCCCACACCCAATACAGCGTATAGGATGTACCCATTAAGACCAAGTGTTAATGTGCAGAACCCCCCTACAGTATGGTTGAAAATGTACTTCACTAATGTAAATTCCCTTAAAACTTGCAATTAAACAAACTATCAACTTAAATAAGTGAACTTGGGATGTTTTGAGACCTCTTTTGAGACTGGAGCACCATGGCAGTCACCTGCTGCACCCAGCTGGGCAGTCAAGCTGGAATATTCACATGAAATAGGTTGACTATGCGAATACCTGCTATGAAAAACACAAATCTTACTTTCTTTGTTACGTAACTTTATTGATCTTGCAGCAACAAGTGTCCACTGGCATTGGAGTTTCATTTAAAATAAAGTTATTTAAAATCAGAACTGAAAGTTACAGTAAGTTTGTTTCAAATCTCTTTAAACACACAATGTTAAGCCCTCATCGTCAAACCAAATTGATTTGAAATGAATTTGCAATCTGAGTTATGATGCCATAACGTAAAGAGTTTTTATCACCATAAATGTGCAATGCAATTGGGGTTTATTCAACCCCTCGATGTGTTCGTCACCAAACATGGCCAGAAGTAATAACAAAGCCAAAAAGAAAAAAGAAAATCTTTGATAGACATCAATTCAGCCATTCAGTGGTTCCAGTCATACAGAGAAACAACTCATGGTAATAATGGATTTTGGCTGAAAAAAACAGGAAATTTATGGTGACTTTTTACCAAGTTCATAGCTGCTACTTGAACAGAGGACAATAAGCAGACAGAACTATGATTGTTTAAAAAAGAAAAAAACATATTGGGGCAAAATGAGCATGATTCATTTTTTCTCACCATTAAAACTTCAGAAACCCAACACACTTCCAGACTTCCCAGCTGCATGAGGAAGAAGTCATGTAGAAAAAAAAAAAACATGAAAGTTCATGTTTTGCTCGATTTCTAAGTACAATGTTACCTGTTCCATGTCACAGTGAAAAAATAAACATCTGTTGGAAAGTACAAATTGATGACAAGGATTCTAGTTAAACTGTAGTTACTGCATTTGATGTAAAGTAAGGCATGAGCAGATATGACACATGAAAAGAATAAGGTAACTTAAATTAAGGACACTGGGGACAGTTTTGTAGATTAAGGGACAGCATCCATCAAGCCTGATGCAAAAAAGTGTTCTGGTTCTTCCGCACATTTAATAAATCAAAAGGCTTGACAGTGCTTTTACCCCAAAAAAACCCCTAAATACCAAGAAACTGTATTAAAAAATACAATGCATATAAAACATCTGGATCATTTCAAGTTTTCCAAAAAATTGTTGTGTATTTTAGCAAAAAATTAAAACTGTGATTTTGATCAGTTTCACATTAATCTATATGCGTATCAGGTCTGGATATTTAAAAACACCTGACAGATGTTGCCACGTATGACCTCCTTTGTCGGATTTATCAAATTATGATCGAAAAAGCTCTTGCCAACAAAAAAAATCCACTTGAGTCAAAATAACAATAAAATCTGGAGAAAAATTTGTCTTGGCAGGAGATTAGAATAGATTTTTAGCAAAGTCAAAAGAGGGATGAGTCAAGTGGCTTGATGTTGTTATGTAACACTGAGTTTTACTTTAAATAAAAAGCTTGTTGTCAATTTCTTAATGTAATAGTGGGAAATACAATCATTAATTTATTACAAAACTATTTGATTACAGCCTAAAATTCATTAAAAGAATGTTTTTCCCCTGACAACTGGAAACATACACAGACTTGTGTTGGTAATGGAAACTAAAATCTTGGAATGGCATGAAATCTTCACCTAATTTCAAAATAAAAGCACAGCATCCCTTCACATTCCATCATGGGAAGCTTAAACAGACCAAACAACCGATAACAGATTGTGGAGCTTTTCAAGTAGTTCCAAACATAAACAAAAAATTACTTAAATAACATGCTTAAAACCAAAGACTGTGATGAATATCAAAGCTTTTGACTGATTCTAAGGCCAGTACTTAAAATTACCTCTTCTTCCCCCAATTATCCTGGAATATGATCAGTTTTATAGTGTGCTCTGTTTAAGATCTTGGGAAGCTGTAAAATGAGCACTGCAATCTACTAACTGGAAAATGTGTCTGGGTACATAATATTCTGGCCTGCACCTTTTTTGCTGTGTGGTGAATCATTTGAACAGCGACTGGTAAACGGAAATCTCTACAAATAAACCCAGTTCCCAGAGCTGGCCACACTGTACCTGTATGTATGATACACTTAACTCCTCATGGTTTACACACATTACATCCAGCAGCGAGACAGAGAGCTAAAGAAGATGGCTGCCATGAGGGCTCACAACATTGGTTTCTACAAGCCAAGCCACTGGCACGAGGGATGCCAGGTCATCTGCTTATACTGGTGTGGTTCCAGTCTGTTAGATGTCCATTTCAAACTGAGCATCATCACCTTGAAAACAAAGCAAAAAACAGGCGGTGAGATGTTGAGACATGTTTGAAACAAGTGGAATAATTTGTAAGTGGAATAACTACATTACAACAACAAAGGGTGTGTCTGTCTGTGTTTGAGGTGAGAGGGTATAATAAGTGTACCAATAAAACGTTCCCCATTGTATGAGGTCGTTAAAATCATATCAGTACCATTTGTGGGCTTGCCGTCATGGTTGTTGATGTGGTTGTTGGCTTCATTCTTCTGGTTCTCTCTCAGGACATTTTGGCTGGTCACTCCAGGGATGACAGGCAGGTGAGCTGGGGGAGTCTGAGCAATGGGGGAATTGCGCCGCTCCAGGAGGAACTTACGATCATAAATGATGCGGGTTCCTGCAACAGGACACATCAAAAAAAAAAAAAATTTAGTTACTTGTGCTCTATTTGAGGAAATATACAATCTATTGTGTCTCAAAAGGCTGATCTTTATCCAGAAAGCCCCGGTTCATGCCATCTAGCTTTTTTACACCACACTTCCACTTACAGTTTCAGTGTGTTCTGTGGCAGATGCAGAGCTTTGACCTTAGTAAAAAGGTCCCAATTAAGATTAAAATTGAATGTTTGACCAAGAAAAGGCAAAAAGACAAAGAGTAAAAATAAAAAAGAGAAGTGAAGAGCCTGAACTGCCAGAGTTCATAGACAGGAAAAGACAGAAATTTAGCCTGCTACACTGACAATGAGAGCAACATGGACCTGCAAGATTGAGTGGCATATAGCAGGGATACTATCTTGTGCTCTGCGTGTTGTTTGTTCTGACTAAATCTAAGGTCAGGACTATAAAGGTTACTCCAGGTTTAACCAGTTCAGTTTCTCAAGGTTTGACCCGGTGACGTAGGAACATGGCAGTGGCTACCTTCCAAATAATGCTAAACTTATTACACATGCCATAAGAATGTAGCTAAGCAACACATAAATTGTATGAGATACACAAATGTAACTATGGACATATCTTTTTGTGCCTTAATAAAGGGGCACTTATGTCATAAGCCTTCCAACTTACACATTCACTAAGTCAACAGTTTATTGGCAGCTGTAACTGTGTTGCTTTGAGCATGGATTATGTGTTCAGCTTCTTTGTATTTGTCTTATATTACAGTATAGTTTGCTCTTCATTTAAATATAAAATGTGTGGCTGTGCTGCAAGCAGATATGTCCATGTTTGCGATAGGTCATATGCTACAGACAAGGCTCTTTTTATGTGAACACACTCACTCACCTAGGTTGAACCTCTGAGCTGATAACCATAATTGAATTCATCAACCAAATATCAGTAACACCGGTGTAATGTGACAAAAAGCTCAAATCCAGTTTCACTCTTTATTCTTCTCTGGCTTTGACAGCCATTTCACAATGTTTTCCTCCCCCCAGATGGAAACCACTAATTTAAATGATTTGAATCCTGATATTCTTATATGTCTGAATAAAATCTGAAATAATTAACCAGATTATTAACAGAAAAGCTTATGGGACATGTTTGATGATCAAGCAAAATTTTCTTCACCTCTCACCTTTACTTCTACTTCTAAAATGTGAAACTTTGCTGTTTTATATCCCTGTAAATTGAATATGTGTAGGATCTGGACATTTAGTTAAAGAAAACCAAGTCATGTAAAGACATCGCCTTGGACTTTAGGAAACTGTAATGGAATTTTTCTTACTAACCTCTCACGTTATTAATCCACCATGACTAACAAAAAAATTTCATTGACAGAAAGACTTTATCTCGTGCTTTTACATGCACATCAGCCAGTATTTAGAGAACTCATCACAGTCAAGTAATATGTGCACAGTATCCTCGCTAGATTTATTGTACTTCCTTATTTGTACAGCCTTTGTGGACTGATATGAGTACTGCAATCCAGCATAAACTCAAATAAGCTGATATAAAGTACTGTGCAGAAATGCATGGAAAGTGTGGTTATACTACCATTTGCCATGGATGGGTTTTCAACATCTTTTTTTATAAATACAGTAATAACTAAGAGGTAACAATACATTCATCAAAATCTCTGCGCAGCAAAGCAGCCAATGAGGTAGCAGACAGGGAGCACAGGGGCGGGATGAGCTTTGTTTTTGTTTTGATCGAGATGACAACGCAGCCTAGGCCACAACGATGCGATCCGGTGCGGGTTTGGTGAGAGCACAGTCAAAGCAGATATCAAGTCACCCCCCATTTTCTTTGAAAGAAATACACATGATAAGGGAGGCTGCTCATCGACTTACCTCCAGGAGTGGTCGAGAATAAAGTGCCTCCAGGGGTGGTGCAATAGTCATGAGGTAGCTGCGTTGTGTCGTTGATCAACACCGTCCTGGTCGGGATGGCCCTGCTCTCGCTATGCTGACGACTGGCCGACATTTTTTTTAGCGCCGATTCGGTGACAAATCCAGCAGCTACAGAAAACTGTGGTGTTTATTTCCCGACGGACGGTGGAAACCCGGGCCGTTCCCCACTCTCTTATATCTTCCCGAAGGCTTTCTTGTCTTTCCTTTCGTCCTCCCAGCCGTCAGCACCGTCCCCTCCCTCGCCAAGGCAGGAAGCACGACAAGCTGCGGGCGGATGTGACGGAGCATCAGCAAATGATACTTTAAGAAACTTGGCTTGTCAGTTTTTGTATTTTTAAGGACAAACTCTGCAAAATTTTAGAAGACCAACTGTACTTACGTCTGCTAAAAACGCATTGTATCCTGTAATATTTGCCTGCAATCTCTCTGTCTATGACACCTAAAACTTTGACAACATGAAAACAGCATGGCCTTTAATAGACCGAAATTTATTTTTGAATACCTGAATATTAAAATAATAAAAGTAACATAAATCACTGAAAAGCTCAGTAAAAAAAAAAAAAAAAAAAAAAAAAAAAATTAATTTTTATTATTTATAAATAATAAAAAAAATAACAGTTTGTAAAAAAAAAAGGTTTATGGTTTAATTAAAATGCATAAAAAAAACCAAAAA
>JAQMCX010000003.1:14250711-14389203 GCA_029814765.1 Acanthurus leucopareius | reverse complement strand
CTTTAATACAACTAAATATATTTTTTAATAAATAAAAATTAAAAAAATAAAATTAAAATAAAACACACAAAAACTCCCTAAAAAAAAAAAAAAAAAAAAAAAAAAAAAGTTATTTTGAATATATATTCATACGTAACACAATGACAGAGTGTAGAACAACTCTGGTTATGGGTTTCATACTCTGCAATAACACAACCGAAAGCAAAATTCCTATTAGGGGCGGACACAATAGGACATAATCTGATAGAATGAAAGTGAAATAGGGATCTGCGGTCAAAGCTTGTGTCATTGAAGGGGTCATTGGTAGTAAACTTACACAAAAATTATCACATAAAAAATATCAATGAGTGAAAACATGATTGAACAGAGTTACTGCACAGCATCTTTGTGATGCTTCAACAGTTTTACATGTTTGTAGGCCTAATGGCTTAACAAGTAATGTGTACGTTACATTATGCATACTTTTTACTCAAATCAAATCAGAGTGTTGAGGATATATAATACATGTATTCATTTATGACCTCAACACTCCGAAGATTTGTGTAAAATGTATGCATAACGTAACTTATACATAACTTGTTAAGCCATTGGGTCCATAAACAAGAAACATTGTTGAAAGCAGGTCATACTGTCCAGTAAATAATGATGACGACTTGATATGTCCTCATTTGATAAATATCTGCAGTGCTTTGTGCTTACATCCACTACTTTTGGTTTCATACTGCATTTTATGCAAAGATGGGGTGATTTGGTCAATGAAAGGAAGGAAAAGGGGAGAGACAGTGACTGGCTATTAGATTTGTCTAGAAATTTAAAAATATTTTCAGCAAGTACATTAAAGATAATTGTGATATAAAATAGAAACACACCTTATGTAAAGTAGAAGTACCTGGTAACTATACTTAAGTAAAGCACTTGAATATATACCTTGTGTTTTATACACAGTGGAAACTTCCACACGTCTTCTCTAACAACGAGTCTTTGCGATCATGGGCTATTCATAATGGGATTTTATTTCATCTGATAAGTGCGACATTTCCGACAGTATTTGAAAGCATCATTAGCAGAGCGCGCATGCGCCATGTCCTCACTGTCTTCGCTACTCACAGCCAGCACAGACGTCTTCTTCCGCAGCTATCCTCCAGTCAGAGCCACTCAACAACATAAACTTGAACTAAAACATGAGCTTCTCAGCAGAAGAGAGGGGAAACCCAAACTCCCTGAGCTACCGTCTGTTCTTCAGTAAGTAGAAATCATACAGCTTTGTCATTGTTTGCTACTCGGAGGTCTCTGCACAGACCCCGCGGGCCGACTGTGCAACTTTCCACGTGTCACCTATTCATTTATTCTAGCTGGTTTGTTTCATCATGTCAGAGTCGGCATATGTTGAAACTGTAGAGATGTCAAGCTGATGTCATATAGTTGTGATAGTCGTAATGACCCGTGTTAAGCCATTTCAAGATGCACCAACCAGTTGTGCCAGTTTTACCGGTAAATACCGATTACAAAGTGAAGTAATGAACGTGAGGTCTGCAAAATTTATAAGTATAATTCTCATTTTGGAACTGATATTATTATTTCGGTCTGAACTTGGTAGAAGATTATTGATTATTTCCGGGAAATCCCCGAATGTGCTTAATCACGTTATCTCACATAAAATCATAAAAGCTTGCAGTTGGTGAGACAACGCCCTCTTTACACATTATATCAAAAGAAATAAAACTCTCAGAATGAGGCTTTAAATGCAAGACTTTAATTTTCTGAATGCAGGTCACTGTCATTACAATAATTGTATATATGTGAAACAGGCCTGTGTGCTGATGGTAAATAAATATTTGCAAGCAGCGGCCTAGTAGGATGCAGGTCAGTGAATGGTTCATCCTGGTCAAATTCACCTGTTTATCATCTGCTAGATTGGTCAATAAACCATGAATGTGTAGAGGGCATGATAAATCTACTGCTACTCATAATTCTCACTGTGCAAAAGAAATGCACCAACAGGACATGATGACAGGATTCACTTATGATTCATGCATATTCACACAGTGTTTAATCTCTGCTGCTTTACAGAAAATGCTGAAGGAAAATACATCTCACCATTCCATGACATTCCAGTTTATGCTGATGAGAGTCAGGTAATGTCACCTTTACCCCCACTACATGTATGAATTTGTATGTGCCCTTTAATCTTAACACTGGCTGAAATGCCTCCTGCAGTGCTTCCATGTTTGTAGCTAACAGAAGTACGGTTAAAGGCATTCGGCTGTTGAAATAAAGCTGTTTTGAGTAGCAAAGGTCATAGTCTAGTTATGAAGGCAATGAGCTTTACTCTTTATTTTCACAGTGCTGTGTAAATATCTCCTGCAGTTGGGTGGATTATGTAACATCTTTCTGTATATCATGTCTTACAGTTTATCTTTCTAGAACAATTAATCCTATTTGTGGAAAAGATATGACCAAAGCAAAAGGAAATGTAAAAGCCAGAATGTAGTACAGCATATAAGCATTATGTGTTCGTGTTGTCGGCCTTACACTGTTTAGGAATAATTTAAAATTAATTGACATGTTGTTGCCTATTGCAGAACATCTTCCACATGGTGGTTGAAGTGCCAAGATGGACGAATGCAAAGATGGAGGTATGATTTGAATTCAGTGGTGAAAATTGTTTTATTTTAACTGGGCTTTACAAGTCTTTACAAGTAACAGTAATATATAATTCATTTTCAGATTGCTACAAAAGACCTAATGAACCCGATAAAGCAAGATGTGAAGAAGGGCAAACTGCGATTTGTTGCCAATGTTTTCCCTCATAAGGGCTACATATGGAACTATGGAGCTATTCCTCAGGTTAGTTTGTTGACTGAAAAATTTTTAGTCCTGCAGTACAACAGGAATTGTTTAGTATTTTGACCTAACTGAGCTGTCATATCTTGTTTGGTGATGTGTCAGACGTGGGAAGATCCTGCACACAAAGATGGAGACACTGGCTGCTGTGGCGACAACGACCCCATTGACGTCTGTGAAATCGGCAGTAAGGTACAACAGTGGCTCATGGTTTTAAAGCCACGGTGATAATCAGTTTCATTAATGAGGAAAATATCGCTTATGACATCAGGCAATGGACTGCAAAGTAAAATGTCTCCTCTAGGTTTGTTCCCGTGGAGAGGTAATCAAAGTAAAAGTGCTTGGTGTTCTGGCCATGATCGATGAGGGTGAGACTGACTGGAAAGTGATTGCAATCAATGTAGAGGACCCTGAAGCCAACAGCTTCAACAGTAAGCATTTCTTTTTTTTCCCCTCTGAGTTTGTGAGCGGTCCTGCATCAGCCATACTGAACTGGTTTGGTTTTCTGTCCTCAGACATCAGCGATGTCAAGCGCCTGAAACCTGGTTATCTGGAGGCCACAGTCGACTGGTTTAAGAGGTACAAAGTGCCAGATGGGAAACCAGAGAACCAGTTTGCTTTCAACGAGGAGTTCAAAGACAAGGTTTCCACCTAACACATCCTGCTTAGGCAATATTTATCCTGTGACAAATGGGTTGAGATTAATCTTAAGCCCTTTAATGCTTTTTTCAGAGTTGTCACGCTGCCTTTCAAACAGCAAACTTGCTCTGCTGTGAGAATTTCCCTTTCAAGAAATTTCAGTGAACGCCCTTGTAAAACTTTGTGCTAAGGATTGAGAATTAAACTTGAGCTATTATTAGAAGTGGAGTTATAAACAGAGCATCTTTGTGTTAATGGGACAGTTAACCATAAAAAACATTGCTTTAAACTGAGCACTTACTGTTTTGGTGTTTCAGGACTTTGCTGTTGAAGTAATCAAGAGCACTCACAACTTCTGGAAAGCTCTTATTTCCCAAAAGGCAAATGCTGGTGAACTGAACTGGTAAACACTGTTCTTTCGACATTGACTACAGCTAAAAATACATTGCTTTTAGAACACTTGACTAAATAATAAAAGGCTCTGTCTTATTGTTCAATACAGCAAGAACACGTGTGTGTCAGACTGCAACAGCCCGTACTGTTGCTCTGTGGACGAGGCAAAAGCTGCTGTTGATCAAGTAAGATTTTGTTCATCCCTTCTTGTGAAATTTTTTATTTGTAAGTTTCTCAATGCTCCTTGACCATTATTTGATAACTGTTGTTTTATTCTGTTTTTAGACAAGTCCTTGTGGAAAAGAAGAACTCATTCCCTCAGAAGGTAGCATTTATATATTTATCCTGTAAAAAAAAAAGTTCAGATAATTGAATTTCTGATTTGTTGTTATGATGAAAGATTGACCGTAATGTTTTCATTTGCAGTTGATAAATGTTTCTTCTATGAGAGGAAGTAAATCAGATGATGGTTGGATCGGAGCAAAGTGAAAGGCTCATCTCTCAGGAATACTTGAAGATGGTCTTAACATTAGGAACCAATGGAATGACAAACTGGGACATGGATGACTGGGGCTAGATTGGACGGTTTTCTGTAGATGGACAAATTATGGTTATATAATGTAGAGAAAAAAAAACACTTAAAAAGAGTACTCACGTCTTGTTCAATGAATTTTCACTTATTTAACAAAGATCTTGTTGGAGATGTGCTGTCATAGCCGAAGTAAGTACAATGACCAATAGATTCTTGCCATGTATGAGACTCTGAGCTGCTTTAATAAAACATCTCGTGTTAAATATTCATCAGTGTGGGATTTCTTTCCCTCCATGCCTTGGAAAATAAAATAATTACAGAACACAGTGGATTCTTTGTTGTTTCCATGACTCACAAGTTTAATAAGTATTCGATTTTTTTTAAACCTTTGTCCTTGTTTTTGTGCTGCCATCTAGTGTTCAGTGCCTTACACTACCTTTCATTTCAGACGCAACATCTAATTTTGTAGACATTTTTTATGTTATTTGAAAGAGTTCAGTGTACAGTCCTAAGGTAGAGTATTAAACAGGCTTCCTTGAAGAAAATGTATATTTGTTAATAGAATCTATTTGGCAGGATTGTAATATTTACAATGAAAGTCATCTTCAGGTTCTTGCTTTAAAAATACATTTAAGACAAATTTAACAGCTTCAAATTGTGCTTTAAGTAGACACTGTAGATACAAGGCAAAGTCTGAAAGTACTTTTCTTGAGCAACGACTTTTAAGGAGAAAAGTGCTTTAATATTGTGAAGAAATGCATCTAAAATATGCTCAACATTTTAAGAAAGGTTCCTTTTGCAAAACACAGGAAAGAGGAATAACTAAGTACATTTACTCAGGTACTGTACAGTTTTGCTGTAATTGAGTATCTCTATTTTGTGGTGATATGTACCTCTACTCCATCACATTTCTGTGAAAATAATGTACTTTTTACTCTACTACATTTATCTTAGCAGATTCAAAGTAAAAACGCACACATAATAAATAACCTGTCCAGTTTCAAGTAAATTATTATTATAGATAGAGAAACTAATTTCAATATACTGCATAGATAAGTATATTCTAATTCTATAACATTCCTAAATCAATATAATACAATTAGGGTTTTTATTCTTTCTTTCTTTTTATTTTTTGGGAATTAAAAAAAATATTATTCGCACGCGCGCCCCTCCCGCTTTATGAGCCGTGACGTGTTTCCGCTTCACTGTCAAAGTTGTGCGTTGGGCTGCATGTCAGTCGACGGGACTGGACCGACTGACCAAAAGCCGACGGACGGACAGTTCATAAACTCGGCGGACCGAGGTAAAACCCCGATTACATACTAAGTTCACCTTGTTCCAGTTCACAATTTTCACTTTAAGTGTGTTTTTCTGCCCGTTGAACCTAATTTGGCCAATGTGGACCCCCAGCGCTCCCATGTTGTTTACTAAATTTATCATTGTTTACTCTCTGACAGCTAATGTCGTTACTACTAGCGACATAATCAGACGAAATGTGGCAGTATGGTGAAAGTTTAATGTAAAGACAACTGTTTTTTTAGTAGTTTAGTGATCAGTTTAGTGGCCTGTCGTGATTTATGGTGATATTAACGTTTATTTGCATAAAAAATACTAACGAGAAGTGTATGAAAACCTCTCGCTATTTGTGAGTCGACGGCCGACATTTTTGATGGTTAGCACTGTACAGAGTGCCATTTGTGTTTTGTTGCTTAATACATAGAGCAAGGATTTAAATAGCATACTTTAAATATGGAGTTTGATGTTTACAAATGACTCAGGTGAAACTTCGTGAGTGGAAAAAAATCAACCGTCAAATAATTTCCCAAAAACTTAGTCAGTGAAGGCCTCACAGATCACTGCAACAAGCACATCAAGTCCCACAGAGAGTGACAGGTGTGTGTGAGTGTTTGAGTGGGAGAGGGAAGCAGGGGGTGACTGCCTGGATCAAGTGTCCTTGCCACAACCTGCCATAAAAATAGTCAGAGGAAGATCAGTGTGTCTCAGTGAGACAGCTCTTAGGACAAACTAACATTGAAAAGCAAATGTAGCCTATTTGCTGCTTAGTTTGCCCTCTTTTTCTATCATGCTTTAAAGCTTGTGTGATTACACAGAGCTTACACATACCAGCAGAGTAATCCAGGGTCAGGAATAATGATTAACAATGAGCTTTGATGCTAGATTTTGTAATACAACCATGTCCTTTTGCAACAGTACAATAAATTCATCCTTATTTGCTAGCCTCTGTCTTTATTTGTATAGATTATTTGAAATGTCTGCTTGTACAGGGCAGAGGGGGCTTGCTTAAGGTCTTACAGCAATTTGAACATGAACTTTTCGCTGTGAAATGCCTTGTTTCCCTTATCATTAAATAATTTAAGTTATATTTTCTGTCTTACAGGCAGGAGAGAGAAATGTCTTATATATTTGACTGGATCTACAGGAGCTTCAGCAGTGTCTTGCAACTATTAGGTATTGTGCATGTATATCAACAATACTGTTTAACCTTACAGTAAAAAAATGCCTTTTAACATGCAGAATTTCACTTCTCACACAGTCCTTAACAAGTGCAAACTGACATTACCTTTCACTCGTATTTTGGAACAAAAACTGACTTTATGCATGAATAAGTTTTTTTTTTTCCCTGAGAGTTTCTTGTGAGTGTCAGAACCACAAAACAGAAGTAGAGCAGCAGCTGTTTATAATTTACAAAGCTACAGGCATAGTACAAAGCGACCTAGGAAAGGCAATTACATTTATACATCATGTTTAAAAGAAGATGATTAGACAAATATCCAGAAAAAACCTGTTTGGAGACTACAAAGTACAGTTGGTAACTATGTATTATTCTGAGTCACCAAAGTTTATTTCCTTTTACATTTTGGCATATGTCACCAATTTCAAACCACGTTCGGTTTATTTCTGTATTTTATCTATATTCATAAAAGATACTAACCAGTATACATAAATATATATTAACATGTGTGTGTGTGTTCCCTGCAGTGGCATTTCTGAATTTCACTAAAAAAACTTGGTGTTTCTGATGACTAAGGGGCCACATGTTCATCATTATCCTCTCAAAGACTGATATAGAAAATATAACTAACTTTATAGTGAGTTCATACTAAAATTGAATTTTTTTGTTTGTTTGTTTGTTCATTTTATTTTTATCATCAGGCTTGTACAAGAAGACTGGCAAGCTAGTATTCCTCGGACTAGACAATGCTGGAAAAACAACTCTCCTGCACATGCTAAGAGATGATAGGCTAGGACAGCACGTGCCGACGCTACATCCAAGTATGATTTGAAATGTTGTTATTTCAGCAATCAGCCTCTTTTTCTCTTATTGTTTTATTACTTATTTAAATTCAATGCTTTCTCTATGTCCTCAGCATCTGAGGAGTTGACCATAGCTGGAATGACCTTCACAACATTTGATCTTGGAGGCCACACGCAAGGTGGGAAAAAGGAAATGCTGTTTGATGCACTGTCAGCTACAGCTTGTGTGTGTCTTTTTTTTTTTTTACAAACACTGACTTCGTGTTGCTCTCTCAGCACGAAGGATCTGGAAGAACTACCTCCCAGCCATAAACGGTATAGTCTACCTGGTGGATTGTGCTGATCATGAGCGACTAGCAGAGGCTAAAGTAGAACTAGATGTAAGTTAATGATATTGATTCCACTGGTATATTGATGTACTAAGTGATGGAAAAGGTCTCTTTGGTGAATGTATGAAGTTTCTATTTGCAGGCCCTGTTAACAGATGAAACCATCTCAAATGTCCCAGTTCTCATCCTGGGGAATAAAATAGACCGTCCAGAGGCCATCAGCGAGGATGCACTCAGAGGAATGTTTGGTCTTCATGGACATACAACTGGAAAGGTAATAAACAAATATACAAATAAATGATGTGATTGAAAATTGAAGTCTGTCATGTTTTTTAGTAAACAGTTTTTTTCATTCAGGGACACTGTCACTGCTCGCTAACAAAAGTGAGCCTCACAAATCTCGCAAGGCCAGATCTACCTACCTTTGAGCACAGAAAAAGTGTTAATGCACCCATTGTTGTGAAAACAAGCTGGGTTGCTTGATTTTTTAATAGAAATCTGACTTTTCAAGGAGTAACTATGCTTAAACCAAGGCTGCACTTGGTATTTACAGTGGTGGGTTGAGAAGCATTTGGCACTTTATATGTCTCATGCAAAATTTTATCTTTAGAGTAAAGCTTGTGTACCACATGCTAGTTCTCAGAAAAAGACAAAAGGACAATAAGAGATGAGGGGAAAAAAATCAAATGGAAGCAGGATGAAATATCTAGCCATTTGGAAAGCCTGTTTCAGTGATTCATGTCATTCCCATGTTACAAAGTTACAGGTTGAACATATCGATCGTTAATATTCAGGTCCATGGTAAAACATGTTAAAATGTTTAGATAATATCTTCAAATTTATGCTTTTGAATGTTTTTTTTTTATTCAGGGCAAAGTGTCATTGAAGGAGCTGAATTTGAGGCCAATGGAGGTTTTCATGTGCAGCGTCCTGAAGAGACAAGGATATGGAGACGGTTTCCGTTGGCTCTCCCAGTATATTGACTGATCCGCATCTTTTAATAACTTACACCAGATTTCCCGTGCTGCCTGTGCACACAAAGACATGTTCCACACAAAACTACCTGCCGTAGAGAGAGATTTTATTAAATATAACA
The DNA here is from genome assembly GCA_029814765.1 of Acanthurus leucopareius. Lineage (NCBI taxonomy): Eukaryota > Metazoa > Chordata > Actinopteri > Acanthuriformes > Acanthuridae > Acanthurus > Acanthurus leucopareius. The sequence goes on along the minus strand of JAQMCX010000003.1, from coordinate 14,380,094 downwards.
TATTTAGGATATGAAGTAGGAAATTTTTATTCTAGTGGAGTTTTGTGATATATAACCTGTGTTCTTCATGCGTTCAAAGAAATTTGTATACCATATCAATCATACCACGGAAATCAAAAAGGTACCTTATGAATCTTGGTCTGTATTGCTCAGATTGAGTGTGTAGAATAATCCTCATGGTTTGGTTACCACCTTTACTTTAAGCTTGTAGAGAATTCTGTGTGCCATATAGAACATGTCATCGCTGTGAACCAGTTTCTGACCTGGTATTTATTTTTAGCTGCTGGTGTAGACTTTCAGTGAAGGTCAATTTGGTTTACACTTTCTGCTTGGGGTTTCTCTTTCTTAATTGAGGATGAATATTATATTTTTGTATTTATCCCATCTCATTCAAACTAATTTTAACAAATTTTAAATTACCATCATTTTTTTTCAAGAACAGTTGGAAAGGTTCTGCTGATTGCTCATCTTTTTCATTTATTGATGGTTTACAACTACATGAATGTTACATGAATGTGACCATAAGTGCATTTACTAAATTTTTCTTGCCAGGAGCTTTATGCGAAATCTCAGAACACAGAACAGTGTTATATAACTGCAGTATATATTAATTGTGAAAGCACAGCAAGGTGATGTAACAAACTCGTACCTGTCCACAGTAGGGATACCAAACTACCTGTTTTCATGATGGTTAATTGTTATTAAATAACTTGAGTACTTTATGATTAGTGGCTGCCAAAAACATGCAGTGATATTATGAGAGTACTTGGTTGGTGCTTAAAAATAGAGCACACAAAAGATATGCATGGAATTACCTCTTAGTGCAATACTATACATTATTTTGTATATAAGCTCTTATTTATACATTGAAATAAAAATAAGTTGGCTTGCCTTATGTTACATTAAGCATGGAGCTCTAAAGTAATGTACCTGTTACAAAAGTTGTAATTAAAGGTGTGAAGTTTGAGCACAATAAATATTTTTGACAATCCTTAAAATCTTTTGTGTCTGAGTCATTGCTCCTTAAATTAAAAATAGAAAGAAAATTTACGAGTAACAAACGTGTAAAGATCATAGTTATTACTATGGTATAAAATTGTACTGCTGAGACATTTTAGACTCCTTTTTGGGTATTCATCGTTTAAAGTAATTCTTAACGCACTTTTGCATGAATTTACAGGTGCTACTGGGACATTTATTGGAAAAACCACAATGTTCCCGCCCCCTTATTTTCTATTGGCTCGAGCTGCGGTGTTCACGTTCTGACCATCGACTGTATGAAACAGATTCTGACCAATCAAATTAACCGGCAAGTTTCGTGTTTTATCGTAGACCAATGATACCAAACCAGGAAGCTAAGTGACAGAACCTACACTTATAAACATCGTGGTGAGTAATGTAGGCAAAAGAGCGTTTATTTAAGCTCGTAGTCACTCTGCAACAACTGTCCAGCATGGAAGTTTGTTTTTGTCTCACCACTGGACTGTAGCTGTTTTTTAACGTGCTGCTTTTCAACGAGTTTCCACTGTCTTCAAGTTGTTAAACACCTTAACTTACATCGTTGCGTAAAGTTCAACGACATGGAGGTAAAGGACGTAGAGAGGTGTTGCTGTGTAGTGAGGGTCCTAGAGGCCTTTTCAGAAAAAACACTTGTTAGCTGCAGCGGAGTTATCGTCCATCCTCAAACTGGAACTGTGATTTGCACCGCCGTCCCGTTCAGCCGTTTTATTACCGACAAAGAGGTCCTCTCCGCGGATCGCGGGTTCCTGACACCCAGCAGCTTCAGTGAAAAACTTACAATCCGAGTCAGCTTTTCTGCTGAGCGAGATTTGGACAGCAGCCCGTCTGCACAGGGAGAAGCTTTCTCACCCTCCAGGAGCAAAACAACATGTAGCCGGGAAGTTTCAGCCGAGTTGCTGATGCTGGTGGATTGCCTGGAGTTCAAACAGACTTTCCAGGCAGTTTTCCAGGAGGCTGACCAGTGGCATTTTCATGGTGATAAGGAGGAGGATGAGGAGCTGACCAGAGATGTCCAGTTCCTCAGCTGGTTTGCTGTAATCAGAGCTAATATGGTGGCAGGCAAGAGCCCGGATTCAGGGGCTATACCCTGGCAGAGCAGCCCATCTCTTCAGAAGGGCCGCCCAGTTGTTGCATGTGGCTCTCCTTTTGGCTCCCTCTGTGTAGATCTCTTCATCAGCACCCTCAGCAGAGGTATCATCAGTAACCTGGCTGGAGAGGACAATGCTATCATTCTCACAGATGCCCGTTGCTTGCCAGGCACTGAGGGTGGAGGGTTGTTTGTGGTAAAAGGCACAGACAATGTGCATCTCATTGGACTGATCGTGTCTCCGTTTGGCTGGAAAGCAAATGAATGGATAGGCCTCACTCTTGTCTGCTCCGTTCATTTGATCTTCAGGAACATCATCCGCTGCATGAGCATTCAAGATCCACTCCGGGATGTTTGGCTCCATCCAACAGAGACAGGCCTCCACATGTCCGTCACAGCCCATGAGTCAAAAGCTGTTAAATACCCCACTGTATGCCATGTAGACAGTGGACAGTTCTGGGGCTCAGGGGTTGTTGTCACCTCTCAGCTGGTTGTGACCTGCCGGCATGTTGTCAATGGAAAGTCGACTGTGAACTTGAAGTTCCATCATGGGAACAGGTGACAGCACATGATTGTCTTAACCCTTGCAGGAAGATTTTAAATGTTAAATTAATCCAAAAAACATTAAAAAACACAATTTTCTCAGCAAACCAAACTGTTTCAGCAAGAAAAGCCCAAGTGAAACTTATGATATTATTAATGGCTGTTCCATTAAGCCCAAGTGATGTACCAAGTACCAAGTGATGGTATGCCCCCATGCATAATTAGGGGACCTGAGACTAAGACCCCTGAAACAAAGATCTGTGGGAAGCATATTGCCGTTAGCTGGTAGCTTCAAATGCCAGTAAAACACAGTGAAAATAGTAGTCCAGATGATTAGCTGACCAGTCTAATTGTGTTTTTGAGTTCCTTTAATCTTTTTTAATTTAAAAGCCTTGTTCACTGGTGATTTACCTCAGTTGCTGTCTTCACTTATTTTACCCGACTGAACCTCTTTCATGACCCTGTTAATACTATGTTGTGGTCACATCAGAAACTGTCATGTCTCATCTCAAAACATGTAGTTGTGTGTATGTGTTTTGAATACATATTTTATAAAAATCTTAGCTCTAAATCTTTCTCATTCTTGGGCTTTGGAAACCTCACTTTAATTACCAGCAAGTACTTGCAGCTTTAACTTGAGCTGAGTTTTAATCAGCCAGAGTAATCGGACACACTTGAGTGGGTTCAGGGCCTTTTAACAAGCTGTCATTTTACTGATCAGCTTGTACTAATTAAGCACTAACAGTACATAATGTGTAATGTTTACTGATTGTGTTGCCAATGTCTTTTTCACAGAGTTCATGATACTGTGGGTGATGTGCTGTTCTCTACAAAAGCATCTTCACCTTATGATTTGGCCTTGGTGCAGCTGAGAGACTCCACCACAGAGGCTGTGGTCCCTCGAATGGCTGGACGTTTTATTCCAGGTTTGATTTCACTCTGGTTTAACATAACAACAATTTTGAAACTGGTTTTGTTTTTGAGAACAACAAAGTGTCTTTAGACTCAAGGCCAAAGAAGATATGCTTCTTTACAATAAAACAGTTTTAAGATCGATGTTCTGCTCGTTTTCTCTGCTTACAGGTGATTCTGTGGTTGTGGTGGGATATGGTGGGCTGGGCCGGAGCTGCAGTCCGTCGCTGACCAGTGGTATCCTCTCCAAAGCCATTAGTTTGAATAACCAGCCTGTCATGCTTCAGACCACTTGTGCAGTTCAAGCAGGGACCAGCGGGGGTGCTGTGGTGCAGAGACGCTCAGGAGAGCTGTTGGGTAAGAAGCCCCAGCGCCTATAAAATCATGTTCTTGTTTTGATCAGTGGGGGGCATATGATGACCACAGAAAAGCTTCAGTGTAACAATGCACCACATGTGTGAAGAAAATGCAGCTCTACATATCTGATTGCTCTTTCTTCACTGTTGTATTTGCAATTTTAAGAGAGCATGAAGATTATTTGCTGTTTTGCAGGAATCGTGTCCAGCAACACAAGGGACTTGGCTGCGAAAGTAACATACCCGCACCTGAACTTTAGTATCCCAGTGACCGTTTTCCAGGGATTGTTGCAGCACTTTCACCAGACAAGGGATGTTAATGTGTTCAAGATATTAAACACTGCAGAAGAAGAAGTCAGACGGGTGTGGAGGCTTCAAGGTGCTCAAAGCAAACTATAAGAAAGGACCCATGTACCTTGAAGTTATGCTTGAAGAAAAGGATGAATGCTTAAACCAACATGGATTATATGCAAAATCCAATTAGATGATCAAAACAATGGGTAATTTGTTCCTAGTCAGCTGTTTTTTTAAATAAATGTACATGTCTCATACCTCACTTTGTTACAAACACATGCACAAAGAGGCAGATATGTAGAAGTAAATGCAACTAAAATAAGAATCATTCATTTTTAATGTTGATTCCCAGAAACATGCAGTAAACAATGTGAAATATTAACAAGGCCACTTAATGTTAACAGCTTAGTTAAAATTACTGTAAAATCTGGGGGGATAGTTTTATTATACTGTAATGTATTCAAATGAATAAAATAATCTATTCTGGTGACATTTAAATGTACTCTTGGTATGTTGCATACACAGCCATTACAAATGACCTACTTTATAACTACTAGCATATCAGGGGAGCTTGAAAAGAGCTAGAAGACTCAATAAAGCAAGATTAATTAGCAACCTTTTCTCTCTATGTAAAGTCATAACGCATCAGGCAAAATAATGGTACAAAAAAGGTCTCACCTCTCTAGTCTCAGCCTTATTTATTTTACAGTTAGAGCCTCAAGAAATGATGATACACTGTGTGAAAGCATGTGTCAAGATTTACACTGGGTACTGGTACATATGGCTTGTTTTCACCAAGCAGGAGGGATATTCAGCATAATAGGCTGACAGGTTGCTGAAAATGATTGGTCCCTTTGGGTAGCCAGAAGACTTGCTGCTGGTATCAGGTATTCAGACATCTGTTGGCAGGCATAGCCACTCACAGCTAACACATTTAAGGTTTCACGCACTGGGACATTACTGGTGCTGATTTCCATTATCACTGAAATGTGAAACTGAGAAATGACATTTCAGAGGATTGGTTACTGTCAGTTTTTACAATGCTAAAACAAGAATTCCTAGCTTGAGCTCTCAAAGATGTGCCTACTCTGTAACATACTGTAAGGTTTCTATTTCACTGTTCTCGGACTGAATAGTTTGCAGCGGAGTGGCAGGAGCAATGTCCTGGGGAGGCTGAGAGGAGAGAGTTTTCTATAGGCATTGTGTTGTTAGAAGTGCTGATATGCAGACCTTGCTCTGTATCTCATTTCTGCTGGTTTCCCATAGCTATAAGCTTCCTTCCACAGTAGAATGAGGAAAGGCAAGAGTAGAAGTGAGCTGAAAATAAGATCTGCCCCTCAGCGGAAAGAGACATGCAACATATGCCTTTGAAATGAAAATTTTAAAGATGAGCTGCAAAAAATAGTCATGCTTGTCTTTAAGGCTCAAGTTTCAAGAATGTGGTTTCGCTTGTTTCAAAGGTTTGAAGCTTCTTGCTGAAAATGACAAATAGTTTATTAGCAAATTGAATTCACCTGATTCAAACATTCATTATAGATTTTACTGGTAACAACAGCTTTAGGCTTAACAAAGCTCAAGCTGCTAAAATGGCTAAAAATATGATAACAGTGGTCATTGTTCTTTTTTTTTTATTTTTACAAACATACAAAAATAAACATCTTTGATAAGAATCACTTTAATTGAATTGTTTGTCAGATCAGGAATTACTTTCCTCCACAGGAACAATTTTATGAATTTGCTCATTACTCAAATTTCAAGTAGGTAATGCAATTACCAGATCAAAATTTATCTTTCTTCAAACCTTAACATCATTATGTTTACCACGAGTATACTTATAGTATTTATAAGCAATTATTAGAATTTTAACAGGCTAAACTAAGGTGAACATGGTAAACCTGTTCAGCATGGTAGCCTGCTGACATTAAATATTAACTGTAAGCATCCCAGTGCCTGAATGTGGCCTCACGTAGCTGCTAGCATGACTGTAGACTCTAAACATAAAAAATATTAATATTGACTATAAAAACTCAGTGTTGGCTGCATTCTCTTAATGATTTGCTGTACAAAAAAAATCTATGACCACTGAAAGAATAGTTCCACATGCAGATATACAGAAACAGTGATCGCTCTGCAATGTTGATGAAGGTGCAAACATAAAGGTCATCAGCTTTAAGAATGCAATTTTATTATCACTCTGAAATGTTACTATTTTTGACAGCGCCAGTGGTGGAGTACAAGCAGACCTGCAAAACCATCATCTCATTAAAAATGAAGAAGGAAGCTCCAATTATAGATCATTTGAATGCGTATGAGAAAGCCATGAAAAAGAGTCTGAAAGAAGGACACTGTAGGTGATGGCTTGTTGTAGAAAAGGTCCGTTCACACAGATGCCATGGGCAACAACACATGAAACTAAATCTGTCTACTTTTATCCTGATTAGGGTCGATTTCATTCAATAAATTTTAAAAAATTATGTTGAAATGTTCACTACATTAGCAAATTTATGAAATCTGGAACTGGACACTACCAAAGTCTGACAAAGACAGAGAAATAAAGCACAGACTCAGAGGTACGGTGGCAAGCTGGGCCACATAGACCAGTTTATTTACTTTTTTTTTATTAAACACAATATAATTGATCCACATTATGATACGATGTACACTTGTCAACTGAGCAGTGTATTCTGCTAGTCTTTGAAGGCATTGATAACGGGACTAATAGGTGACAATCTGTCTTCTGATACACACATTATATACAAGCTAAAGAGTGATGAGTGAGAAACTTTTTTTTTTAATAAGTCATGAATAAGACAGAGCACTACTGTCACATATGAGCTGAAGCGTATGACATGAAAACAGTAAAATCAAAGGGTGCGTTTCAATAATCTCATGTGGCCTCCTCTCTTTCTTGCCTGTTTCCTGCCTAAAACCAAAATTGGTTATCTAAATTTTGTTAATCTGCAGACAGAAAAGATGAAAGAGGCCAATTTCGGAGTATTTAAATGCACCCAGTCTTTCTCCATTTTTTATGCAAGCACATGACAAGCACCTGCAACTTCTGAAGAGTCTTCATTATGCGTCAGCTAAAAACTGCTCAAAGATGGTTCAAAGGACATATAAGAGAACAAAGATTCACAAGTATGGGGGACAAAATTCTTGACTCCAGGCCCATAATATCTTAATAGTGATATTCCCCCTTCCCCTGCTGATTTTTAAGAACATCCTGTAACATTAAATACTCCCATAACATATGCATCTTCCCTCTCCCAACCCGTGCAACCCTCTCCCTCGCTTGTTCGTAAGCCAGTGTTGTTCTGAGTGTGAGAGATTCATGTCCATCCATTTGCAGGATCTGTGTGTGTGTGTGTGTGTTTGTGTGTTTGTGTGTGTGTGTGTGTGTGTAGTGTGTGTAGTGTTTGTGTTTGGGACCATCAAGATGCTCTTGTAGAGAGGCTGTACTACACGTTGACCCCTTACCAGATATAGCCCCCATCATCCACCTCTCCCACCTCTCCCTCCTCCTCCTCGGCCTCTTCTGCAGTCTCCTCAGCTTCTTTCTCCTCCTCGTCCTCCCATCCTACCCCACTGCCAAAATCACCCGAATATGCCATTTCATCATCTGTAGAGAGACGGAGAGAGAACATGCAGGACAGAGGGATTGAATTATCCGCCGCTGTCCATCTTGCATACTGTAAAGAATTCTGCTCAGTTATTAAGTCTTCCCCGCAACTTTGACGGCGTCCTTTCCAAACCGATGAGAAAATGCTGAAATTAATTAAAAAAACATTGACTGCAATGCCGAAATGGAGGGTGGTGGTGGGGAGGGGGGGGCATATGTTTGACTTTGTCTGGATCTTAATAGCTATTTCTAAACCTTGCCAGGGGACCCATTCTTATCAGGCGCAGGTTCAGTCCAACCAGTCCTCATTTATCTTGAAAGACTTTTCTCACTGCGACAAGCGGCGCTTTAGAATGCAAATGACTCCGGACACATGAATGTGGCACTGGTCCCTGCAGTGACTTATGTTGCAGTGAGCCTCGCTCTTTTTTAACATAAAGGGAGCCTTGTGCGCAATACATGAGGGGGTGCTGTGGAGAAGTGGGCCAATCCACAGCAGACATTTTGAGGATTTTTCATCCTGCCATATTCAGCTTTTCAAGTTAAAATTCTCTTTACATGTATATTGACAGCAGCAAATCTCCAGGACTTACCGCAGTCTGGCTTGCCACGAATCCTTGATCCGGCTACTTCTCCTCCATTTTGGTCAACACACCAACACTCTCCCCTGTCACACTGCTGCTTCCTGTAGTAACCGTCCTCATCGCAGCTGGGGATGAATCGACCTGGCATTTGCACACACAAACACAAATAAATACATGTCAGGTATGGTGAAGCAGCCCTACATATCCTACAAGAGCCAACATGCTGCATAATCACACCAAACCCCATGAATCACGCCTCATCTCACATGGCACCCAGCCCAAGTGAGAAAGTAATGCATGCAGCATTTGTGGCAGCCAATTCCATATTCCATGAATACAAATATGTTCAGAGAGACACATAGGGGTGAATAAGTATTAAGTCAGCAGATTGCAGCATGTTGGGGTGGTGTGAGGGTGTGTGTGGGTGGGGGGCTAGCTAATCATCATGGGATAAGAGAGATTGGAAAGTTTTCTGTTTCTGAACTGTAGTATGAATATGAAATACAGCTTGTGTTCACGCATAAGAATGCAAAACGTAATATAAACAACACAGCAAAATGTTTTTGCCTTCAACTTTATCTTGTGTTCAGTTTTTTATCAGACATGGAAGGATGTCATGGCATTGAACATTTTACTTTTATGAAATGATTTATAGAAAATAGTATACAACACAAATGAGGTTGGGCAGAACAGAACTGTCTGTCCAGTCTTTCGCGGGAACATCTGAGCGTCGGTCTGGCAGACTGCCCCCCCCCCCCCTTGCTCGTCACTCTGTGTCCTTGGAGAGTCCTGACTCAGAGCCCAGTCAGCCAGCCAAAATCTGCAGTGCGCACATGCATGCACACACGTCCACATACACACACTGTCATGTATTCATCCGCCTCACACATACGTGTAAGACACACTAATGGCTGCTTTCATTTGCCGTCTGTCAGTATCAAGTTCTAATCCACAAGACTGATCAGGGATTAATAACCCGCCTCCTGCTTGTCATCTGCTTGATGCAAAGCTTCAGACACGACAGACAGATCCAATTGTGTTGGAATGCTCTCCGTAGAAGTGAGATACTTACCGAATTTCCTCTTGCCGCCGTCTAGTACTTGGATTCTTTCGAGTTCGGCCAGGCAGGGCGGCTCTTAAAAGAAAAGAAAACAGTTTTTTACAAGAGAAAGTAAAGGATCAAAGAAAACTCCTTGAAATGATTAGAACTGCAAAGAGGTAATGACAACCTAAAATCTTACAAAAAAACCCCACAAAACAGTCAAAAGTAATTTCTCTTTTGAGTGTAATCAGTGTTTTCTATTGACCTCCTGTAAATTTTAAAATCAATTTTCATCTATTTTCTCCCCAAACAAAGAACTGTATGAGCTGTGGACCTAGACCTAGTTTCTGCTTGGCTGATTGGCTGACAGGTGCAATCTCTGAGAGCTGTGGGAGAACCACACTGTCAACTAGCAGCAGGAACGATTTTAGCTCCTTGCGATGACCGTTTCACCTCACAGGGGAAAAGGAGGATGAGTAGGAAGACAAATAGTGACAGACCAGCACACAACACAGAGGTGGCTACACCTGAGGACAGCTGAGCCCCATGAAGCTTGAATGTGTGCTCCAAGGGGAAAAATGTGACCACTCAGCCCACAAACCTCACACCGTCCACAGGATACTCACTCTCTCTCCAGAAGCAGAGGCACCACTCGGCAGTGGAGACCTTGCCATCCCTGTAGGAGTCGCAGGAGTTGAAGAAGGGCCGGATGCAGACCTCGTATTTGTCCAGGTTGATGGCAGCCAGCTCATTCTGGTCCAGGTACAGGTCGCTATTGGTGTCCAGCTTGGAAAACATCCAGCCTATGGAGTCCTTACAGCTGGCCACCAGGCTCCTGTCCAGCACTACGAGCACAAAGACAGACAAACAAACATTAATTTCCATCAGGGGACAGCTGCACAAATGGAAAATGAAACCATGCCAGTGCGCGCTGAAATATCTCCTGTTTCCAATAAAAAATCCTCTCTTTTTTAATTCATTATTTTATGTTACCAGTTCCAAAAATAAGCTGGTTTCTTCTATAAAACCTGTTACAAAAATCCCCCACTTCAAACTGACCAAGACCCGGTGCTTATCAGGCACTAACTTGTCTCCAAACGGATCCTGAGGCTCATATCCCGTTGCTTTGAAGCACAGCATGTTGCCTGTATATGATGCAGCATTATCTTGATACATCCATCCAAAAGCATGAAGAGTTTCTGTCCTCTATGTTTCTTTTCTAGCACGTTTGATCAGCAGTTGGTTGTGAGATCTATCCACCAGTAAACTGTAAAGCTAAATTTGTGAGGACTTATTTTCCCTGTTGGACTTCTTTTTGCGTTTCCAACTGCAGCCATTTCATGCTACAATTACAGTTGTTCACGGTTGCTAAGCCCCGAGGCAGAAAATCCCATGTGAAAAGACCACCTGTTTTTTCACGATAGAGGCTCCAGTGACTTGTGTAGTGTAAAATCATCAATAACTTTTATGTTAGCAGTAGCTCCTGGGCAATAACATCCATAGTCTACACTGAGATATCATAAAAGACATAACAACTTGTTTTAGACTTTTTTTTTTTATAGTATACTGCCTGTAGCTAAGGTATTGCAACTCCCTCATAATGCAGTCGGGATTCATTAAATCGTAGCTCCGACCTGATGTGGTGCTGTCTGCAGTGGCTCTGGCCCCAGGCTTGCTATTGTTGTTCTGTTTGGCATTGGTCTGCAGTAGCTGGAACCAGTCCCTCAGACGCTCCCCGAGGTCAGCCAGATCCTGTCCGGTGCAGCTCTCTGTGGAAGCCAAAGGGACAGGAAAATAGATAATATTTGTTGCACCTATTGAATCTGTTGTGATGATTGTTGGAGATATTGAGTGTGTGAGACAGAGATAAAGAATAAATAAGACAGAGATGGGAAGCGTTGCTTTGCAGTGACTGCATTGGCTTTATTTGAAATATATGTATTTTTTGTGTATTCGATCTCACCATGTTTACTGTCCTTGGGTGCAGGAGCAGCCGTTGGACAAGGACACAGACCTGAACACTTGAGGGTGAGATCCTTCCCCGTAAGACATGCCTGCTGCTCAAGCTTGCACTGCAACCCAAACACACATACATGAGTTAACACACACACACACACACACACACATTGCGGAGACAAGGGGACACAAAGGTGAAGTTAAATGAGTTATTGCTGCAACAAGGATCAAATATTCATGAGCTGACCGACTGTACGCCTTAACTCAAATCTGAGACCTGCTCCTGAATGCGTTTCCCGACCTCTGCTTGCACACAAGGTCAGGAATCGTGATCCAAAAAGCATAAATCAATAAACATATAGGATTCTGTCACTGCAAGCCACCAATTGGTCCTTTCGAGGCCATACATCATGGCTCTTTGTCTTTGCTTTCCCCCTGAGAGTCTCTTCACACCGCTCAGCACTGAAAGTACAAGGTGTGTGTTGCTATTCACCGTACCAAGCACACCACATTGTGTTAGCATGTACATCAAATAACACAAAGTCGAAGCTGTGAATAAGTGCACCAGCACCTCACTGCGTGTTTATACATATTTACTGTATATAATTTCAGTGCAAACATTTTTAACACATCTGTTAGTAAAAACCTACATGGATAATAGGTGTCAAGACTATTTCAGCAACACAACATATGTTATTACAAAACATATGTGATGCTGAATCCACACCAGCATGAGCATCACTTTCACTTCTTCATTGTGGGGGATGCTGTACAGCTCCACTGCCAACGATTTCCACCCTCGACTACACCTAGTGATTATTTCTACCACCACTTCTTTTCTCTTCAGAGTAATAAATATTTATTTCACCTATTAAATCAAGGAAAAATACGTTTTCTGCCTGTTAAAATTTAAACCTAAAATGATGAATGAATGTTTTTTTAAGGCTACCTGGGGACAATGGAAACAAGTTGTACATATTGACATATTAACACCTTTAACAAAAGTTTATGGCAAACACGTTAGCAAACAGGAGACATTAAAGACATGCATTTTGGGGCTGGTTTTCTGTTTATGGGGAATTTAAGTCCGATAATAACACTTTTAGTTTTATTCTGTCTCCTTTAAGAGAAATATTTTACTCTTTAGCAGCTAAATACTATGTGAGAGGGTCATTTATTGGCAATCAGTTGTTCCTCTGTAGACACCTTGATGGTTAACAGTAAGTCCTTTATAATATACATGACCCAGAAATAGATATCTGAAGTGAGATTTTTTATAAGTCTAGACAATATCAATAAAGATAGTTTTACTTGGCACTTTATTAGGTACAGGTAGTTAAAACTGCTGTGGTTTTACGTAACAGTATCAGTCCTACCTTCATAAAGGTTATGGTGTTTTTTTTAAAAACTGTTAAAGGTCTTAGCCTGTCCTTGCTGATATAAATTGGTAGGATACAACACTTTTCAGTATGATTCATCATAATTTAATGGCACCACAAACTGCAGCTTTCAAAATCATTATTAATTTGAACCAATAGCTCTCAAAAAAAGCTTCAACAAATACTAATTACAACTCTCATGGTGAGATTTATTACAGCATCGTTTTCTTGAACAGCACTGGTGATCGTAATAAATTGGCAACTGATCAGATAAAGCTCTCTTAATGCACCAAAGAAAGTCTTCAAAGAGTAAGTACAGTAATTACAGTTAATGAGTTTGCTCCAGTGTACCTTTGAGGCATAGTTGTGTCCGTCTGATCCGCACACAGGCCCCGTGGAGGAGATGGGACACGGCTTACAGTTTCCATCAGGAGACCTGAGAGTGGGCTGCTTCAGTCTGCAGGACAGAGGACACACAAACACTTCAGCCCCACAAAGTCCAGCTTAGACAGCAACTGCTGTGCTAATTCAGAGTGCAGACAAAGCAGCACCAACCTGGACGTGAAACAAACAGCCCTCCTCCATGTTGTCTGAATGTATTAGCTTATCATTTGACAGCAGGCAGTCATACTGCACCGGTGCCCAAACAAGCTTTATTTATATCACTGTGACTGACAGGGAAACGCATCCCAGACCAGGATAAGCAACCATTTGTAAACTTGGTTGCGTTAAACTCATGTAAGTCAGCATTAACAGTTTGTATGTGTTTTGGGAATAAGCAGGTTCTCGCCAAGGGGCTGCACACACTCACCTGTGCTCAAGTTTCTTGCGGTTGACGCACACAGCTCTCTGGTAGCCCTGAGCGATACACACCTTGTGTCGGCTGCACTTAACCTTTTGACAGGGGTCCTTGGTGGTGTCTACATCTGGGGAAAAATAGAAAATGAGATGTATACTGTGGTACCTTCACTACTACGCTTTATACCTTTTTGTCTATCTGTCTCTGCTCATCACTCGATGTTTCTCTCAAAGTCTCAAATCCCAAATCTCTCTTCTCTATCTGCAAAAAATAACCTGAGAATCAGTTGAAGTTTTTAAAGCGGTGCAGAGCTGTTGGTCTCGCACTGTAACAAAGCTCGAATCATCCTGTACTCAGAACATGAAAGTGAAAAAAAATCTAACAGGATGAAGAGGATTATTTTTTCCTCTTGTGCAGCTGCTCCTGTTCTGAGTTTTTGTAAAAAATCTTTTGAAAAATGCAAATTCAGGTATGTTTTCAGCACTTTAGGTGACCTGCAAAGATGATCACTTTTCACTATGTAGGTTAAAGCCTGCACGGCGAGCTCACGCTGCTCCATTCATCATATCCTTTGCTAGCACCTTAACGCTGGACCGTGTGTCAGCACCCCACACACACTCATATGTCACAGCTGTCTGTTCCTAGCAGGATGCCTGCAGCTCGACCTGGATGTCACACTCTATTCTCTTCATATCCCACCGCCTTTGTTCACCTATCCATCAGTACAGTACAGCAGAATACAGCTTATTCACAGGCTACTACTGCAGGATTCATCTGTACGACAGAGGTGCTTGTACTCACTATTATAAAATAGCAGACAGGCTTAGAATCTCCTCTCTTGTCCTCTCTGGTGGCTGAATGCATTAATACTGCCTACATCACAGGATTATTGAAGCAAACCGACAGATATCTGATTTGAGAAGCAAATCCAAAACAATACACCCCCCTGTCATGGCTGAGCTGGTTGTATAACTGACTGACTGACTGCTCTGACTGAGAAACAGTGAAGCTCCGAGGCATTAATGCCCAGCTGCAGACTCCTCATCCATTTAGACTGTCAACAGTGGAGCCTTATTCCCTGGTCGCCCCATATCCCAGTTGGCATTGTGAGGAGTAATGCAGTGTACGCTATCACATGCATCTCCCAGCTTTTCACTCGTTCTCTCCTCTTTTGTCACTACCTGCCTCTTCTTTCACCCCCCCTGGTAGGGATGATGTTTCAACCACATTCAATTCACACCAGTGCATCACGAAATTAGGATGCAGCAGCAATTTAAACCATTTCTGACACAAAAGATTACAAGGAGATTAAGGTACTAATGGAGGTACAGCCGAATCAGTAGGTAGGTGGGTAAGTAAGCAAAACTCTGTATTTTGCAACCCACCCGAAGCAGATTGAACCAACACTTAAGCAAAAGAAATTAAAAGCAGCAGCACACAAACAGAGCAGATAATCCTGCCTTCTAATAGGAAAACATTTGTAAATAAATCTTGTCGGTAGCGAGCGGCTACAATGCTGGCACAGCTTTGTGTTGTGAGTACAGAAGCATAAGGTGGCTGCCTGAGCCTCATGTTAACTTAACAGGCTTCCACGGATTAAAGCAGTGCCTGCGATGATGACGTTTCCATAGCAACAGGCTCTCCGTGGTCCGGGAATCATTTCTGGGTTGACTGTGATTTGCAGCTCAATCTGGTGTTTCTGAGAACTCTCTGCCTCTCTGTTTCTGAAACCCCCGTTGTGCAATCATGTCTATCTTTCTTCCATCTTTTCACATTCCTTTGTCTTCTCCTCATATCAGTCATCATCTCTGTGTGCTCTCACTCTTGCTCTGCCTGCATGTTTCTTATTTTTTTTTCTCATCACATCCACTCATTCTCCGTTCAACCCCCCATGCACCCACCTACTTCCATTTTTACTTTTCGAAAGTCTCTCATTCGTATCAAACTAATGCCTCCAGCAGCAAACGTCTCCTAATTAGGCTCCCTGTGCTTCAGTCTAATCCAATCCAGATTTGCATAAGGTTTATCCCTGCAGATTGAGGATAACGGAAGCAGAGCTCAGGACACATCCTCATCATCAACCCTCTTATCTGCTAATCACACACTCAGTCTCTAATATCATCAGTGCTATCTTGTTTTCTAGGTAGCAGTGAAGCCAGACATGTCTCAGGCATATTTGTAACTCTTAGTCCAGTTAATGCAAAAAAATAGGCTTAAATTCCCACAGAGACAAAAATAACCAGTAAGCAAAGGAAAGGGGAGTAAAGATCCAAACTTTAACCTGCATTTATTGACTTTCTTGGCAACTTGCAGGCAGTGCAACAAGCTTTAAAGACAACACTGACATATTGTCACCTGTGATAGTAAAAGGTTCTTGTATACACATTTAACAAACCCACCGAACTCCCAACTAATTTGAAGTTGTGTTTCTGGTTGCCTTTAGAATTTAAGTCCAACATTCCAGCCACTTCTTAGACTGGCTGCAAAGTGCTTCGTTAAGGTGCCTTCACGAGCTGCATGCCAACCTTTTCTGTCTGCTGTTTGGTTCTAAGCAGGTAAAGTTGATGACAGTAGTGTGTTTGAACCAAAACAGAAAAGTTGCATCTGTAAAAACCTAAGTGCTGCTACAGACGCTTGACAAGGACTCAATGGAAGAAGAGATCTTTTTTTCTAAGGGGACCATTCTGGCTAAATAAAAGATAAATAAATAAGTGAATAAAAGCCTCTTAGAGCTGAGGGGAGCTGCAGTGTCAGTGCTGATTCTCTGTAGGTTTTTGACTACAAGTAAAGCCTTTCAAATAACACATAGCTTAATTCAATATTGAATAGATGGTTACAAATTCACTTTCTTGTTGAGGGTTAGGTGAGTAAATAAGCAGTGCTAAATATAAATCCAGAGCCTGCAGGCAAATTCGTAACTTCTCCTTTTCCATTTTTGCTTCCACGCAAATGAAATGAAAATGATACAGTATGCTGATTAGCAAAATTTAGAAGAGCTGGCAGGTAGAGTTTTCAGACAAAGCCTGGTTAGCTGTTTTCAGTATTTATGCTAAGCTAAGCTAGCTACTTTAGCTTTGTACAGTATACTGAGGTGACATTGGTGTTGACTGTCTCTAAAAACTAAAAGCTCATTTTCCAAAAAAATTAACTTTTCCATTAAAAAAAAACCAGTATAATATTTTTAAATGCTTAGGCTTTAAAGATTCAGTTTAACCTATTTAGGAACAATATTGATGATATATTCTACCTTGGAAATCTGATTTTTTTTTCTGTTTTGTCTCTAATAATAGCTCTAATAAGCATTACTTATATAAGCAAATTAATTTAAAGTACATCAAAAAGTCATGTGAGCACATTTAAGTTTCCTTAAACATTTCTGAAATCACAAAAACATCATGTAGGTGACTAGAGAATATTAACAATTCATACTAAAATTAGAAAAAAAAAAACTTGAGGGATTTATTTTGAAGTATAACCAGAGAATCAGATTGACTAAATCAAATTCAGTGGCAAGAAGATGCCATGAGGCCTGCCTTAAAAAGATTAGTTTTAAACACAGGAGAGGGGGGTCGGCCTCCCCTGTGGAGTTGGAGGAACATGCCGATCCCTTCACAGCTTTGTATGTAGGGGATTGAATTTGATAGAAGCAGCCCCAGGTGGCCTGAGGAGGGAGAGCTGGAAGGGGTGACACTGGACAAATCTGTGGAGTGTGAAGGGCAGAAGAAGTCCCTGGAGGACTGTGAGCCGCTGTTTTTGGAGAGTTGAGCGTTGTAGCAGTCCAGACACAAGATGTGTACAGCTTGTGCAAAAAGCTGGAATGACACTGTGGTGGGGGAACAGCTACATGTGGTGAATATTGTGAACAAAAAAATGTGATAACAGCACTGAAGAGTAGTTATCATCATATCATTTTAATGTTTTTAATGTTTAATGAGTTTTGAGCTGGTGGACATACATTCAGCTGAAAACTTTGAGGCATTTCATGACAATCTACTACACTAATGGTGTGTGTTTGAAACCTCTGAGCGGCAGTATTTACCAACAGTATCAAAAGGCAACAAACTCTGAACCTTGTGGAGTGTGGAGTCAGCTTGTTTTTCATTTATCTTCTAAGTGTCTGCTATTGATCTGAAGCCACTGATTTGCCAGAAAGTGTCCATTCACCATTCACCTGGTCACCGTGGCTGAGATAAGCTTCTGAAAAACCAAGATACATCTGAAAAGATTATGAAGAAAAAGCTCAAGTCTTCTCTGAGTATTACACACAAACACTTGAGGTTTACTGCGTGTGCATGTGTGTGTCCATGTACACTTGTTTGTTCTTTAATGTCCAAATTACAAGTGTTCTCCTGCAGTGTTTACTGTCTTAAGAGGGAGGTGATTCAATCAGTTGCTTGTTTGATGAATTGACTGTAGAAATCGACTTCAAATTACCCTGACCTCGCTCAGCACAGTGCTGGCTGGAGTGAAGTGTGGAGCCTGAATGCAAATTTCCACCTCAGCTCGCTGTTGGCATCGACTCCCTGTGTGTGTTAGGAGTGTTGACAGTTCAAAAAGCTCTGTCTTCCTCTGCACGGCCATGCAGCGGTCTTGGCCGCCTGGCTGAGAAATTAGGCCTGCAGGGTTGCCCGAGCTCCGGAGTTAAGACATCACACTGATTTAGTGATCTCTCGGAGGGACATATCTCCTCTTTTTGCTCCTTCGCTTCATTAGGCCACTCATAAAGAAAGGCAGATCAATGGGGGGAGATAGCACACTCGTGTCAAAACGAGAGAAAAGGGAAATAGATAGATGAAGGGCTTTATGCTGTGCAAAAATGAAAGTAGTGAGGTCCTATTCATCTGACAACCTGAGCCAAGCTAATAAAGCTTTGCTAAAGTCTCATAAAAGCTGCTCTTACACCGTTCACACCTAAACGATAGAGATGCCACTTCTGAAGCTGATCTATGTCAGGCTGACTGTGAACACAGATAAAAGTTGGTGCGTCATTTTAGCTGCATTAAAACTCAAGAATGTCACTATTGGACTTTTCTACAAAAGGATTATGCTCAAAGGCATTTTTTCATCATCCAATGCCATAATTTTTTCTAAAAAATTCTGCATCATTTACCAATTGTACCAGTGGTTTCATCAAGGTTATGATTATGGTGAATAAATTACAGATAGAAATGGTTGGGACTATGCACCTAAAAACATTGATTTAATTAGTAGGATAATGGGCTAATAGCTTAAAGCATTATTAACGTTAGATGAAACATGTCAAATGGACAGATGGGTCACAATCTTTTATTCCAAATCATTTGATTTTTCTGGACCTCTATTTTTTCGTTTTCTGATACAAACAAGGTTTAAACCAAACATGAATCCTGAATAAATACACGAAGAAGCATAATGAATGCACATGTTTATGCATAAGTATATGCTTTCACAGGGCAGCAGGTCACTGAATGATTTAATGAGTATAGAAAAAGATGAAACTTAAGCTGTGACCTGGCCCAAGGTCTCAGTCAATGATCCTTAATCCTAAACCTTGAAGAAGAAAGAGAAAGGGCAGCATCACCATGAGTGAATCACCTCTGAACGGAAAGTAAAAAAAAGACGTCTTAGTGAGGACCTTTAGTCAAAACATGTAAAAAAAAAAACTACTCCTGCAGTACTAAAACAAGCTAACTACAGTTTTAAAAGATCTTTTCACAACAAAAATGTAGGAAATCAGACTGGGGAATTGCTCAACCTGCAAGACAGCTAAATAAATTTATGACATGAGAGAATTTCAACTGATTGTACAACAGCTAGACTGATAATTAGTCTAGCATTGTGACCCCCTCAAACTTAACAATGACAACTGGAAAACAATTACATAAGATTAAAAAAAATGAGTGCCCAGCGTTAGACAGCACTCTTCAGCACTATAATTAAAAAACTAAATGAAAGAACATCTTGAAGCAGAAAACTGCTAAATCTGTCCAGTTGTCTTCCACAGAATTGCAGGTAAACAAAGCAGAAAGACACAACTTCACTTTTCCCTCCTTCACTTTTATCCATTAGTCTCCGATATAAGTTGACCTGCTTCCTCCTCCAAGTCCACAATTTGCTCATCACCGAACTGTCTTAGAGTTGGCAGGAAGAAAGAAGAAAGTTGATGTCAGTCGCTTTACACTAAATCAAGGCATATTAGCTCCCACCCCTGTCTCACTCTCTTCTCATGCTTTTACTTCTCTGTCTGGCCATTCGTTGAAAACCATAATTAGTCCTTCATTAAGCCCTTGGATATGGTGCTAATGGACTCTGCCATTCAGTTAACTTCATTTGCGCCGCAAATCAAGCGACAATGGTTGAGGACACGACTCTGTCATGACTTCATCGCGCAGGGGCTCAATTAAGGCTGGAGCCGCAGCAGGAGTCGAGGAGGAGGAGACCTTAGTCACGTCTCCAGCCCGAGTGCAGCAGAGAAAGAGAGAAAAAAAAAAGGAGGACGATGGAAGCGATGATGGGTTGATGTCTAGCCAATGTTTACTGTCTCCTGGGGGAGGCACATCAGATCCACTCAAGCAGATAAAACAGAGCGCTAACATCTTTCAACCCTTTCGCTGAGGAACTGCCACAAGTGCGGACAGCAAGAGGCTGAGTCCAGAACACCAACAGAGAACATGCACGACGAGGTCTGATACAAGGAAGCACAGAGGGTCTGGAGAGAGTCACAGTTCAAAAACAGGACAAAGATCATGTCTCAGTGTCACAGTCCAGGCTGAGGACTTTCAGTTTCAATAAAACATGAAGCTTCACTTCCACTGCATCAACATGCATCACATGCAGCTACTGGTTTGGTTTAAACATGTGAGAATGTTTGTGCCTCATTTCTAAGCTTGTGATGAGACATTTTGAGCAAATAAAACTATTTCTTACAAGCATAAAAACTGCTGAATTATTATTTTTAATAACTGGTACTCTCAAACAATTCATTCTTGATTTAGCCTGAATTATAATCTTTATGATAAAAATGGAGTTAATAACTTTCCCTTTAATTTAGATTTTTTTTTTTTTAATTATATTTTTGGGGCTTTTCGCCTTTATTTGATAGGACAGCTGAGAGAGCGGACAGGAAACAGGGAGAGAGAGAGGGGTTGGTGACATGCAGCAAATGGTCGGAGTCGGAGTGGAGCTCGCGACCGCTGCGTGGAGGATGGAGCCTTCCGTACATGGGACGCCCACGCTACCGATTGAGCTAAACGGCGTCCCTTATTTAGATTTTTTTATATACATAGATTCTCTTTGAATGGAGAAAGTACAAGTGTTGTGCCAATTTACGTGTTTAATGAGTGAGCATTAAGAAAGCATTGCATTATGGGCTCTTATGTTGCCTTAATGTTCCCTGGCTGGTGGCTTTCTAAATGTGTGTTTCACGTGTTTTGCTGCCACAGAAAAATGCATTTCTTATGAGTGAGATGAAAGAGTCTTTGCTGCAGAAGCAGGTCGGCCTTGGATTCATCCATCAAGCCGCCAAGAATCACCAGTATGACAGAATTTCATAAAGGTGTGCTCAAAAACAGAATCTGAAAAATGTCCAGCGGGAGAGCGTGTGAGTCTGTGACTCATATAAACAGAATGAAGAAGAAACTGGACTGAAGACGTACTCCAGCAAGCCACACAATATGTGGATTTACATTATCCTCATCCGAACAAAACATTCAGTCTTTGACCTCACAAGAGGAAAAGAATCCAAGAATAGTAAAAGCTTCCTCTGACAGTATCACAGGGACATTTTGATACTGTGGACTAGCTGAAAAAGTCTTGCTAAAATGGGATTTTTTTTCTAACCATCTTCATTATCTCATCATAAGTATTGTGTATTTTGTATAGAGGAAGCAGAAGGAATAATATAATCAAAGCAAACAATAATCCCTCTTGTGCTCAAGGTTTGAAAACTAGATAGAGAAGCCAAAAACAAAGTATTATTGAGTACAGAATTGTGTTTTGTTTTGCACGCATTAAACTACTCTGTGAAAGACATTCATTCATTTTTCAAAATACAATTTACGTGCTTACTAAGAATGTCTGAGGAACGGATATATTAATAAATATAAATGGCTATTAAATGAGCAAAAGTGCTTATGTTCATAATAAATGGCATGAGAGACTTTAACTGACCACACAGTGAGACAGAAACAAGATCGTGTGAGAGACTTACTGTCATTAGAACCTTGATTTTCATCCCAGGTACGAACATAATCATCCTGCAGAGACACGAAGAAAAACAATCATCTTTCAGCAGCTGCAGAGAATGAGGAGGCACGTTCTTCACACTGCAGGCCTGAGTGCACGGTGTTGTTGATAGCAAAACATATTAACACTCTGTCATCTTCACGGTGAAGAGAAGTAGTTTACATTATCATCGCACGCTGATTATAATGTGCACATTAGTCTTGCAGTATGATAATTAGCAAAGTGAGTTACACCAGAGACAGATGGGTATGTACTCTGCTTTAACGTCTATATGGAAATGAGCCCAACAAATCTGCACCCGACGCCTACATACAGTATGAGACATATGGCATCGGAGGGTGAGATGCTTTTAAAGTGCTCCGCCTTTTTTTCCCCCACTTAATTGGAACATTAATCGTTCTAATTAAAACGGGAAAGTTAAAGGAGATTTGAAAAAAAAAAAAGAGGGAGAGAGAAGATGGATGAAGAAGCAAAGATAAAGATACACAAAAGACAAGGGAATGAGTCATGAATGGAAAAGACTTTGCACAAAGACAGAAGTAAAACTGCACAGAACTGACCTCTACCTCCTGGTGAAATGACAGCAAAAGGGGAGAAAAGAACCAATATTAGTGAAGGAGAAAAAAAGTTATTTCAGATACAAGGTATTAAGCTGCAATCAGTTACATTGTAGGACCCCATGTTCATTTGAAAGCCCCAGAAAAATGTCATTATAATATTAAAAATGTACTCAATATAAGTTAAAAAAAAATCCCACATCGTATCTGTATTGGAATTTTAATGGGTAAAAACTCATTATGGGGGGGTTCATCAGGACTTTGCAGGTCACAGTGGATTGACAGAAACTGAACATCAACAGAAAACAACACAGCACATTTCATTTCAATTCAAATGTTACTAAATTCTGATTTTTGAAGTGAAATTGCTTTAATTCAAATCAGCTCATTTAAACCAATGAGAAAAGCAAAAAATAGGATTAATGCAGAAACCACTTGTATGAAATAAGCAAAACCCAACT
This sequence comes from Acanthurus leucopareius, assembly GCA_029814765.1. NCBI lineage: Eukaryota > Metazoa > Chordata > Actinopteri > Acanthuriformes > Acanthuridae > Acanthurus > Acanthurus leucopareius. Next base: position 14,357,262 of record JAQMCX010000003.1, on the reverse strand, counting down.
CTGTCATAAAATGATATTTTTTATGACCCTATTGCTCATAGAAAGGAGCTGATAACAAAAGTTGTCAATGCCTTTTAATTTAAAGGTTTAGTCTGTAGGATTTGAGAGAATCTTTTTGTATCATCATTTAACAGTGTAAACCTCTCTGTCTGTCGTCTCAACAAACCCCAAGATTTACGATAGTGTAACTGGGAATTAAATTAGACAAACTTATTATAGTATTTTCTATAAATATGAAAAAATCCCACATAAGACTGTACAGATGTAGAGCTTTTTTGGACATATTGCTATTTTGAAATAATAAAGATGAGTAATTTCAAGATATTTACAATCAGCCATCCCCCCTCCTCCTCCTCAGAGATGACTTACTCATCACCGTAAACATTTACGGTGCTGGAAGCGTGTGCCAAACAGCTCCCTGTAAGCTGATAAATCCTGATACAACATGTAAAATAAGCAGCCCCAGTGAGAGCCGGGACCTTCTTCTCTGACCCTCGTAGCTGTATTTCACAGAGGTAAATATTTACATCACTGGATGGGACTGGGATACACTGAAGCGTTACACTTTGCCTCTGCAGCTCCGTTCATCCTCTAGCTGCTACAGCGCCGAGCTCATTTCCCCGTGCTCAGTGACAGAAAAATCACTTCCAGTAAACTGGCTCGTGTCTGGAATCTAACTCAACACTCCACCGAAGCTTCATGAATGATCGCCGGTGATGTTGTTTAACCGTGCTGGGCCTGGCGGAGTCATGCATTAACAGGATAGGGCCTAAAACAGTTTACGACCTGGCCATTAATCCGACGCCTCCCATGTCTCCTTTATTGATGCTTCAGCTCCTGCATTATTTAGCAGCCTTTCTGTATTTGTGCTTCTGCCAGGGCCGACGAGAAAAGTGTCCTGCTGTGCTGACAGGACTGGAAATCAATGATTTCATAAAATACAGGCAGCAGAAATATTCGGAGGAATATAAATTCTCCTGTGTGTACAATGAAAGTGAACATGAGATGTAAGAGCAAGGTGACAAGTTTGGCGCACAGCAGAGGAGTTATGCCACTTGTAAAATATGACTCAGAGGCCTAATATCTGACGAAAAGACTGCCGGTTTTTTTACACAGAAGTGATTAGAGGAAGTAAGCCGAGAGGTGAAAACACTCAGCTGTATCCAGCAGTTCTGTGATCTACCCGATAACATCAGAAAAATCTCCTCTTGTTTAACAGAGCAGGGAAGCTTACCGTCTGCATCAAACATGGCAGAGCCTGCTGCAGCGCTCCATGCTACTGACTGACAGATCACAATCCCTCGTATCTGTGGGAAGAGGATCACGACCTGATGAGCCTGTCCACTGTAAAATTGGGCTCAGATCATGAGGAACTGCACAGTGTCACCGGAATAGTGTGTAAAGGACAGATTTATTTAGGTTGCTCGGTGGGTTGATAAAGAAAAACATCCGGAAAGCTTGTTGCCGGGTGTATGAACGTCTATCTGACAGGCTTTGTGTGTGACTGACAGGTGTTTTAAGGTAAATGTCAGCTGTCAGATGCACTCTGTGTTCACTGTGGTCATCCTGAGGGGTTTGTTCATGGTGACAGCCGAGCGTACCACTGCCTCATCAGTAGCAAAGGACACAGTCACAACACTCTCATGTGGAGAGTCTGTGGCGGATGAAGGTTCGTACTTGACCTTTTCGCAAAATTAATGTTAATATCTGCCTTCAGTGGATACATCAAACCCACACAGAGCAGCACTCTGTATCAAAATAACACTAAGGGTCGTAAAAATTCACGCACAGACCAATTTCAGCCCACACAGACACCAATCTCTGGCTCTGACAGTGTTTCTGTGGCTGGAACCTTTTTTTTTTTTTTTTTTATGAGTGAGGTGAAAAAGCCTGAGAGCTGCTGCAAAGTACATATAACTAAGTAAATGTGGTCCAGTTCAAACCGTCTTTGTTTCATGGTTAAGGTTATGGAACTATTGCTGTCATGGTTAAAGGAAACCAACTTTGACTGATGATTATAAATGGAAAACTGATAGGCATGTCCTGTGTTAAACTCTGATGAGCCATCCACCTCAACCTCCACCCTCTCAGGACTTCATGGCTTCATGACAGGGGTTGGGGACGTCCAACCTCCTGGTCACATGTGGACAGTTATATCTTGCCCATGAAGCAATTCAAAAATATTAAAAAAGACACTCTGAAATACAAAACAAGAAAATGATTACTTTTGTCTGCGATATAAAAACAACAAAAAAACAAAAAATAGTAGACTGACATATTATTCTTGGCTGCTCCTTCTAGCCATATGCCACTCCAGGTTGTAGTCAGAGAGCATGCAACATGAAATTTACCGACTTATCATTGATTAAACTGCATCATGGAGATTGTCAAGAAAATTCAACTAAATCTAAAATGTTGCTGTTTTTTTTAAGAGAAATTAGCAAAAAGTTAAAAGCAGGCCAGTGAGCCTCAGTCGTGGTGTTGTGTCTGGATGAATTGTAAGGACAAATGTTAAAGTTAACGTTCCTCTGATGAGTTTGGGTTTCCAACAAACAGATTTTTACAAAACTGCATTCTGACAGAGACAAATGTTACGCAGGTAAGTTTTGTGGTGACTGAGCTAATAGCAAGAAAGCTGAAATCTCATTTAGAAGGAGATTTTGTGAAGGAGTGCTTTGTTGGTGCCACGGAGCTGCTAGCACAGGAAAAAAAATCAAACTGTTCCAAAGTGACTGTTTGTCTCAAAAATCCCTCACACAGTGGATTACTGATCAGGCATAACAAAAGTTCTGAAAACTGAATGGCACCACAAGAAATTTCCAGAGTTTCCATCTGGCCTGTGATGAAACAACTGTCATTACAAATGTCCCCCAACTAGCCATCTTTGCAGTAACAACTGACAAAGTAGTAAAAACAACTCATGATCCTGACATTTTAAGAGGGATAATCTCAGAAATATTTTTCTTTCCCAGCTGGTTTTAATTATCTAACAAAGGAGCTGTGCAGGCTGGTGAGGGTTTATTCAGACTGTCACCTGCTTTGCAGAATCAGACTGAGTGCTGTAAACTGTAATCTCCCTCCAGACCTCATCAAGGACCGAACAGCAATGCCCAGCACTTTTGCTACTGAAGTCTGGCTTTGTCTGATGATGGTGAAAGGTCCTCAAGCAAGTACAGGAACCCCTTCAGAGATGAGAGTTACTCTGACATATGGGGGCAGAAAAGCTGCACATGTACAGTGAGGATTTCTAGCAGAGTTTGAAAGCATCAGCAGACAGGAAAACGTCCTAATTTCAGTTTAAAACTGCAAAGAAAAAGGGCTTGCAGGAGGTTTAATGTTCAAGAAAGTGTAATAAACATTTTTTCTTTTTTTAATTTAGAGCACATTTACAAGACAAATTCCTGCACTAATGCTTTATGTTACATCAATGAAAATCCAGTGGAAGCACACTTCTGAAATGAGCTCCTGGATATGGTTGCAGAACAAAATATAACCCCCAGATGTGGTGAAATAAAGCAGTGAAATAAAAAATTACATCGCCCTGAGGTTTTGCTTTGGCAGCGATGCTACGTACGGAACCGTGTCACTTCCTCCCACCTAAAGATTCACATAAAGACTCAATTGCTGTTTACAGCCTCTCAGCTTTGGTTAACAGATCACATGAGGCACGCCTGAGATAAAACAAACCCCCCCTTCAAACAATTTTCACATCCTATACGTTCTCCACTTATCTTCATGCATGCTTGGCTGCAGGGCACAAGATGCAGGCCTGCAGATTCCTTTATTTCTGCATGCAAACGGGGCTGTGAGCTGATGCTGGAGGACTGCAGAGCAGAGGCAGAGCATCAAACGCTGAGAGTCTGCTCTGCCTCCCTTACAGGACCGAGTGAAGAGCAAGGCTTATGTAAGAGAGCTGGGAGGATTGGGTAAGCAAAGGGTGAAGCGGGGGTTAGAGCATTTGGGAAACAGATCGATGGACAAAATAAGGGTGGAGACACGGCAATGATAGACAAATAAAGCAGAGGTTCCCACTCGAAGTTGCAAGAGAAATTGAAGAAAACAAGTATTTCTACAACTAAATTACGGTTGTTTTTCTGTTTTTCCTTCAGACGCAGCAGCTAGTGGTGCAACGAGTGCTTGGGGACTTTTTGCTTTCTCTCAGGCTGTAACAAGCTTTTCTACCTTATAAATGAATGTACAGTTAATTTTCTCCTAAAATGACACTATTAATCATCTGTCAAAGTTAAAACAGTAAATAAAATTACCCGTATGTTTTTAAAAGCCCCTTTTATTGTAGATTAATAAAGAGTGTATAAATTGTATATGTGACTTTCCTTTTTATGTACTTTCGCATTGTATCATGAAGCAATTGTTTCTTATTGTGTCATGAAACCACACCCACACCCTCGGATGTATACATGGGACTCTCTACTGTTGGTTTATTTAAACAAAGACTTTGATATCATCATTATGCATTACATGTTTCCTGAATGAATCTTTCATATATCTCCATATTTCATATTGTTGTATCCGCAGTACCTTTGATGTATTTAGACTCTGGAGACTTAAACTGTAAACGGCCTTTCTCATGCGCATGTGAAAGCATCGACATGCTCTATTTATTGTCATTATAAGCTTTGTAATTTGTCAAACATTTGCTCTGCTAAAGATCTGGTGACTTCAAGCTTGGCTTCATTATCACAGAAAGCACTTGTTTCTGATAATCCCTCAGTTCAAACAGAGCTGCTTTTTCAGTGCTTGTGCTCCTGAAAAATGTCTTCAGTTCTTTGAAATCTTTTAAAACATTTTAGTCAAAGAGTTTCAATGCTACTGTAAATTGTGTGTTTGACTTTGCTTTATACTGTAAATGATAAATGAACTGCATTTATGTGGTGCTTTTCTAGTCTATTGACCATTCAGAGCACTTCACAATGGCAACATTCGTACACACAATATGCACGTATGGCAGAGGTTTTCATGCAGAGCGTCAACCGGCTCATCAGGAGCTACAGAGACATACACACACACACACATTCATACACACACACTGCCTACTTCAACGCACAGCCTGAAGGAGCCTGGTTTCAAACCACTGCCTGCCTGATTAGTGTAAGACTCGCTTTACCTCCTGAGCCACAGCCTTTCCACTGTATTATGTTTATTCTTGCACACAGGCATCTTTCTGATTAAATGATTAAATAAGTAAAAGTAAAAATAGAAGGAACAATCTTATCTGCAGTTGAAGAGAAAGTGTTTAAGATAGCTACCTTGGGTATCTAAAGAAGCACTAACAGAAGCATTTGCCCGAGCTTTTTACAAGTATTTCACAACGAGGAGACATTAAGCCACAGGACATATATTGAATGGTTTCCTGGCACGTTTCTATGCTGTTTACCATGAAAACATTTTAACATGGGGGTGCAGAAAACAATCCCTGTTGCACAGTTTAGATTGTGGTTTGATTTGTGTCCATTAACATAACCAAAAATACATGTAAATGATCAGCTGAGCACATCCAAATTCATATTGTGTGGCTGAAATAATCGATGCACAAGGCTGCAAAAAACTACAAAAAAACAAAATAACAACTGAGAACACTGGCCCTCCTGGATGTATAAATCAGAATGAATAATTCATAAATTTGTGCTTCAGTTTGCAGTTATATTTCTATCCTTAAACATACTTTGGCAGACGAATAGACATATTGTCTGCAGAACACTTCTGCCTTTTGATTTATAAATGAGTGGTGTCTTTCTTGAACAAAAGGTATTCATTTATGTTGGCAATGAGTGGCGTGAACCTTACATGCTGTAGGTATTGTATAATACACATTATAATTTACCTTGTGTAAGAAAGAGTCTAATGTCACCCCGAACATTCATGTAGAGATGAATGACGTCAGAAATACTGTGACAGCAAAGGACCAATAAAAAGTCCAATATAAAACCTGGCAGAAAAGTGAACTCAATTATGCAAATGGTGAATTGCTTTTTCCATTTCACTGAATACATATTCAAAAGTACAGGACCAAAATGAGCCCGTTTCACTGAATTTGACAGAAATTTTGATTCATGTTGAGTTCTCAAACTTTCTTGCTCCATCCTCGTCGCTCTGCAATTTGCACAGCATGCACACACAACAAACACGCACACAGCTATAAAAATCACACTTAGCCCACAAAGTCTCTGTGCACTCATGCCAGCTCTGTACTCACTATCTATAAATAAAATCAGACCTTGTGCCTTTCAGGGCCCTGCGGGGAATAAAAAAACAGTCTGCAACTCACAGGAGAATCTGGTACAAACAGCGAGAACCTTCACACTTCACTGAAAACACCAAGCTCAAGTGACAAACAGACATGTACAACAATGGAAAAATCAATGAAATTGCCTTGGTAGGGGCTACAGGAAGGATAAGAATCAGACAATGATTTGAGACAGGGGAGTCTAAAACAATGTAATCGAATAAGAGAGTCACAAGCAGATCAGTGGTGGATTGAAATGCATCGTCTTGTGGAAAAGACAGATTGGCTGTTATTTCTGGTGCCTAACAAGCCGTTTTATAGGCTTGGGTGACAGTAGGTTGCATTCTAAATTTGCTAAAATTGTTTAAAAATAGATTCACATTGTAACTCCATTATTTTTAAAAAATATTTTGAACATTCTTAAAGTCAAATATTCTTTTAAATCACTTCTTTTTTCTCAAAAAAGTTTATAACATCAACCATTTCCAACTTACCACAGAAATACATGATATTTTTTAAAGACTGGGTCCTTAATTTTGAACAACATATACAAAGGCAGGCTTCACCTCTAGATTTTAGTTTGCTGGTGAATGAAACTAAGGTCATACACTTGAGGACATGATATTGTACTAAATGACTCAATACTGCAAAGTGAAAAGCTGCATGATCAAAAAATAAGCATCCAACAGATGATACATGCAGAGACATTTAGTTTCAGAAACACTAATCTCCAAGTATTGAAATCTGGAGCTAGTTAGCCCTTATTAAAAATTGTAACCTGGGTTGTTTTAAGAGAGGAGACAAACCAGTAAGAGCATCTTGACATAAATCTCGCAACTTCTCCCAAAAAAGCCAGTTGTCTGCTTTACAGCTGAACAGGGAAACATATCCAGCCAATCATGTTGGCATGCAGGGCTGAGCTGTAAAAGACGCTGGTGGCTACTAAAGTAGGCAGTGAGTTAGTCAGCCTGACATGCTACAGTTTCAGCTCTATGTTTGAAGAGGCGAACACATAGATTGATCTGTTGCTTACACTTTAGCTTTTGCACTTTTGGTTTTGAAGTAGGCAAGAAAAGGTACTGTGATCCAAACTCCTATTTCCAGAGTATTAGCCTACTCTTACATCAGGTTTCTGAACTTTGCTTAAAAGTTGCGTTTTAAGATGGGTTTTACCATAAGATCTTGTTGCCCAACAGCTCTTTTCAAACAAGTATCTCAGCTCCAGGTTTCTTTATGGTTTCTTTCTTATGCCTTTGTATTTTTCTCTGAATTTGACTACAGCAAACCCTTCCCATCAACCCACTCTCAGGTGCTCTCAGGCTCTAAAACATCTGGATTCATGATGTTATTTTAAATCAGTTCTAACCTTTTCTATTCAAATCCTCTTGTATTAGCCGCTGCACCTACAGGAGCTGAGCTTACACTGGCTGCGACTCAGTCTGGCTCGAGCTCAAAGATAATAACACACAGTTGGCATTTACTGTGGGGACAGCCACCGCTTCTGCTTAGAGTTATTGTTAGTTTTAAAAGAAAAAAGGGTGTGATTTATTGAACCTGCCTGACAGAGTCTAAAAAACCACACACAGTCTCATAAAATTTTAAGAGGCATAGTGCATTTTCAAATGAGAGCTAATAATGAAACAAATACAACTCCTGACTTTCAAACTGTCATGGCATCTGAATTCATCCCACAGTCATACTGATGCAGCCCCCAAATCATTTTGGGGCTTTTACTGTTGCAGATAACTTGGTTGTTCACTGTATACAGGTTTTCTAACTACAGGAGGACATTGGAAGTGTCCCAAAAAAGCTCATTAGAGGCAGATTCCTGGATGTCAGGTGTTCTCTGCAGCAAACAACCTATTTGGCATGCCGACTTTCATATGTAGCCAAAAAAGAAGCAGGTCACTCTGGAAAGGCATGCATGTAAAATGCAGCTGCTGGCATGCAGTGATTTTAAGCATCTGTAAGAAAGCCCGTGACTTTTTCTGCAGCTAATATTTACAACTACACGGCGAGTTTTGAATGAAGATGCATTTAGTCAATTTTGTGTACAACTGCATAAAATTTGATAATGTAGCCCTTTTCTTTACTAGTCAAAAAGTCCTCTGTGTCTCTCTCTCCCCCTGTGCCCTTCAGCTGTGGCTATTGTGCTGCAGTGGGAAGCACTGCAGCCCTAGTGGTGTGAGTAGAGCATGATGAACGGCTGTTTCTTTTCTTTCTGTCCCTCCAGCCTACTCAATTATAGCCCACCTAGGCCTCTGGTAGGCAGCCAAGACAACCCCACAGTGCACCAGCAGTCCGTCTGGACCCTGAACGATCGGACCATCTCTCTCAAGACCGTGAGAGGTGATCAAGACACACTCCAGCAGAGCTCCGGACGCTCGCAGCCTCATGGAGAATCTGAAGTATGATAAGGAGAAAGTCATGCCAGAGCACACACAGCATGACCAGATAGACTAATGGATTTCTGATAAGCTGTTATCATCGTTCATAGCATTAATGCATCAGTAGAAGCCATCAACATCAAAAAGCAAGGGGCTGAGCCGCTGTGTGAAAGGAGAGCCAGACTGAGAGCAAGGCTGGTGATGATAATTTACTGTTCATCTAGATAGTCTTTAATGGAGTATTTGGCTCCAGTGTTACAGATGCCATTATCGACAATTATATTTCATATGCTTCTGCGAAATGATAATAAGGCTCACTGACAGGTACACCTATCACAGAGTGCTAAAATTTTGCTGGACTGCGGCCAGTTCAAGAGCTTGAGAGGCTAAAAATCAGGCAGGCCGGTATGAGTAGCAAAAGTAAACAACCCATCCAATGTTTTTGCCAGATTGCAAGAACTTGCCGCAAGTACTTCCTCCATTCGGCACATTTAATCCACTGGCATCGACAGGGGATCTGATGTTTTTGTGCTGGCATTCACTGTTTTCTGTTCCTTAAAAATGAGGAGAATAGATAACAGGTGCGAGCAGGATTGGTAGTGGGTGCTCCACAGCTGCCTGACTGCAGAGGCATGCGTTTTTAAGATAAGGATTTACCAGGCACAGGCAGAGAAAAATGAGAAAAACATTAAACAAATACCACATTTTTTTCTGTCATGTTCACACTGGCATGCATGATGAATGCCGACAATAAACAGCTTTCTTCCGGGTGGAACTTGCATTGCTGAGTCCTAATCACCATGCATTTTTAGAGCACATCTCTCAGTTTATCCTAAATCAACAGGAATAAAACATCAGACCAATTTCATGGCTTAGCGACTTCATGGACAGTATCATTTTTACAAGGGAAGTTGAGCAAAAAATTGAATTTACTGTTGGTTTGCCTTTAGTGGACATACCAAATTGGATCTGCTATGCAGAAAATGCAGAAGTCTCCAGTCATTTAACTCCACACTGGAAGGAAAACAGACAGTGCCTCGAGTGGTGGGATGATCCCAGTTGACAATCCAATTTCCCGACAACTGAGTCTTTGAATCTCTATGTACTGCATAAATTCTGTTTAGCATCTGTTCCTAAGAATGTTGCTCAAAATAAAAATGACAAATGAAAAGATGCATTTTTCTATCATATTTGTGCTTTTTTTGTTTGTCTCCTTTTTAATTCATGCATTTTAGAGCTATTTAACTCCATACTGAACCTCACACTGAAGGTTCATTATCTCAGAGACTTTATTACTGGTTATCCTCTCTAGACAGAAATGCTTGATTTATGATTTAAAACAATGCAAAATAAATAAAGTGATAAGCAACTTCATGTTGTAGTTATTTAAATTCTTACTGAAAGTGACTAACGTCTCATTAGAATTGGCCAAATAACATCAAAGATGTGATTCGTTGTGTTAAAATAACAGCTCTGCATCCAGTTAACTGCCCTCCTGTTTCCATGTTTTCTTTTTTTCCATGGATTTGGTGCATTAGTGGAATGAAATGTTGAGTGCACCTGTCAGATTAAAGGATTGAAGGTATCCCATTCTATTATTTGTGGACTGTAACTGTTAAATCTAATCTCCTTGACTTCCTGTGACATAAATTGAATTGAAGTGTGGAAGCTATTTTTATTTGAAGTGAAGGTGCCTCATATCCTGCAGTCCTGATTCTGAATTTACTTTTTGTGACAGAAAAATAAAAATGAAATATTTACAGTGCCCTTACTGCAGCCTATGTACTGTGTGTTTGTGTTGTGTGTGAAGGCTGTGCGTGCATCAGTGTGTGTTTGCGACAATGCAAAAGGGAGAATGAAAGCGCCCGGCTTTCATGTTGTGCAGCTTTGATTATTGCTTTACAGTGTTGGATTCATATTCAGCGTGCAACCCTCAGAGGGCTGTGCAAGTCAAAATCAATTTGTGCAATCTGAATACCTATAACTGTGGCATAGGCAGTCCTTTATACATCAACCAAATGATTCCCAGAGACTGAACAGCTCCTTCTCTGGTTCAGATTGTTCACAGCTCTAACATGAAGCAATGCCAATTAGATATTCATTATACTGGTAAACAAGATACAGCAGCTCCTTTGAGAATCATCAGGAAAATACTATCTGCTTTCACAACTGGAGCCTAAGTTGAAAAGTTTACAGTTTGGATGATGTGAAAAACACATATGCGCATATTCCAACATCCTGAAGCAAGATCAGTGATGGAAAAGGAGTCATCAACCCCTTGGTGATACATTCTCCATTTCAACACCATAACACAGAGACCGCTGTTGCTACGGCAGCAAGCTGAAATCAAAGCGGCTTCTATTGGCGATTCCCTGGGGAGGTTCAGCGGTTCACTTCTCTGATGTTTCTCCTGTCATCATCGTCATTACCAGCACTCCTGCCCTTCAACACATGCACACAAACATTCACGAACGCAACAGCTTCTGCGCTTGCACATGCATACGCATCCCCATTAAAACAATCACCTCTGGGAATAATGATCTTGAAAGAGATAGCGTGGAACTATAGGGGCTGTTTATTTTTAAGGGCAGCTTTGATGTTAAATTGAGGAAAAAAGGGGAAGCGGAGCAAGTGACATCTTTTTTCAGGACGGCAATCGCTTTAGCAATGTTATCAAGATGGTCCCACATTTCCTGAATTGTTATCTCAAAGATGCTCCTCATATTCCATGTGTTTCTGTTTTTATTCACTCTTGGAAGGATGTGTTTTTTCTTTGCACAGACACTCGTGAGGTGCTGAATTCAGAGAGAAGTTGCCGCTCTAACTACCCTTTTGAATTATAGCTGTGTAAATATAGAGCAGTATCCAGCGAGTTATAATCCCACAATAATTCTGACTTAATCTTTCCATGCCTGCAATTTCATTACTTCCCTAAGTACAGTTCCAGAGGACATTCTCTTTAAGTAATCACAGTCAAAGTAATCCGATCCCACGAGGGGCGGCTGCCAATTTTCACCTTTTCTTCAGGGTCATTTTTGACCCATGATTTAAGGTTCTGCATGTGTGGATCAAAAATGACACCACAGCCTCTTACTTAAGGGCTCCTCCTGAGAAGATGTGGCATTGTTCTTATATTGATGCTCAAGCTGAAGCCAACTGCTCACATATGAAATCCAACAATGATACCTCTCACGTGTTTGCAGCCACCCTGGATCAATTAAAACTCAATTAACAGGAGTCATATGGAACATAATCCTGCTGCACTATTGTCTAAATCCTGCTGGGATAATTAGTAATCATCTTCCATCCGGAGCTGGCGGCAAAACTGCGTCTATACATTTACAGACATAACAATATATCACTGTGCATGCCCTCTGGGCTTTAATCAATTCCTGCAACCCAGTTCGGTCTGTTCAGTAGGTGAATATGCACATCAATCAGTCACCACTGCTCCGCTCTAATTACTTAATTCTCTTGTTTGTGAAATCCCACAGGACACGTCTGGAAACACATCTGAGGTAACCCACATTAGGCCAGTATGATGGAATAGGTCTACTCTGCTCCTGCTGTGCAAGTGGGACTGAAATATTAACTGCTTATAATAACCTAGGGCCCTTAAACTACAAGTGGGATGAGTAGCAGAGTGGGCTTATAAGAGGTTTGTATTTGCAACTGTAGTTTTATTTTTAACCATAACATTTCTGCATGAGCTTGTTTTCTGTGAAGGTAACTCTTCAGTTAAAAATCACTTCAGACATCCCTTGATTTTTGAGGAGGAAGTCGGAAAAGCAAAACTCTCAGTCAGTGTTTAAAATTTACTTTCATTAGCCCAAACTGTCCAATTCACAGATGAGCCTAATATACAGGCCACGTGAAGATGACATTCTTTTAAGTTAAGACATTAAAAATACAAAAATGTCCACATATTCTGTTCATTTTTTTTCATTTCATTATATAGGCCATACCTTTCATTTGTTTTTGCCACACAAATTTAGACCTTGGAGAGATCATTTTTAAATATTTTCTTATTTTTGAACATTATGTTAATGTGTGTATTTCCACTGAGTGGGTTATGTTCAAACAGCGGCACCAAGTTTGAGCGTATTATCATCCCTTTCAAAGTGTGTGATAACTATTATTACTGTTTGTAAATACCAGCGCGCATCACATACCGCATTAACGCGCATCTCTCCATCAACACCGCGGACTTACGTCTCTGAAGCGATTCCAGTGCTTGATCTTGCGGCTGTACTGTGAAATGGTGGACAGCCACTGCTCGTCTTCCATGAAATTGCCCGTTTTTTCCGCCTCTTTGACGCTCTTCACGTCCGTCTGGAAGGTAGAGCCCGTGAGCATCATCAGCGGGACGAGAAGGCACACGATATCCGTAATTTCCATCATGGTAGCGGGCAAGAAAACACACACCTCACAAGCACCGGCTGTTGGCTTTCCTCTTGTGGGAAGGGGAGGATGCTGAGGGCTGGATTGAAACTACCAACTGATTAGCCTATAGGATGCTCCTTCTGCTGCTGGCAGAGCGAGAGAGAGAGAGAGAGAGAGAGAGAGGGAGGGAGATGGAGGAGCCTATTTGATGATAGTATTCAGAATGGCCTTCGTCCCGGTGCTTTGTGGGACCAATGAAGTCTCATCAATCTGCGCACAAATGACACGACCGCACATTTTCAAACTGAGTGCAATGCAGACGTCAAATTAAGATTCCGCGTGCACGTGATTTCCATGTACTTCAGTGCGGGGTGAGACTGGGTTTGGTGACACTGTTTGATATTTCTCTTATATACGTCACAGGCTTATCAGCATTTGAATGTGGAAATTGGTGTTTACATGCTGCGACTCCAGAAGTCACGTGACACCCCCTCCCCCTCCTCCCCAGATACACACGCCCCCAAGGTTGTGCAGGTGGGATAGTTGTTTACTACATGGGGCAGTCTGAATCAGAGTTATAAGGATTATTTGCATTTTCTGCTAATTTATTAGAAATTAACTGGTGCATCATTTCATTTATGACCAACATCTAAAGAAAACTGTGAGAATGGCCATCACAGTGTCATTATGCCCATCAAATTGCTCAACCAGCAGTTTAAAACATACGTTTAGTTCACTAACTATATTATACATACACTGTAACATGTTCTATATGATGTTATTGTCTTTATTGCTCTAAGCAGTGAACCAGCTTTTATAATATCAAGACGAAGGAGCCAGAATCCCTAAATGCAATACAGCATTTTACTAATCACACATGTTAATCCTGCTATCACATGCTATGAAAAAAGCCTGTTATCTCTGACCTGAATTTAAAACCTCTAAATTAGTTTCTTAAAAAACTGAACACATTAACCACAGGGCTGTTTTTTTGACTCGTGACACTGGTGTGAACCTGTGGTCTGAATTGCAAATTGCATTTGACCAAACAGTTGTTAAATTAATCATGTCCACCCCTGCATAAAAACACAAAAATTTTCCCCTTTTTCCTACTATTGCCACTATAGCAGTGAAGAACACCTGGCCAAAACTGGATTGTGAAACCTATTAAGACTGGAAAGTTGAGGTCTGTGTTGCTGCTTTGCATCAGAACTGCTTCCTGAAGCCATTATGAGACGACAAAAAAAGGAGGTTCGTGGATCTGTTGATCTCTGCTCTGCAGTGTTCACATATCCCACAGATAATGGTAGTATTTTCTAATACATCACTGGGAAGCAGAGCATTTGCATTGTGCTATGCTACACAATATCTGACTGTATCTCTCCCTGATGCAGTCTCAGCCGGTCCCTAGAGTGGCACGCTGAGTGACAGCTTGTAATTGAAATGCTGGATTAACTGATGCCATCTTTATTTCATCCTGAAAAGAGTGTCTTTGAGGCTTCTCTTAATAAAAGCAGGCACGAGACGGGGCGTCATCTAATCTCTCAGCTGAATGCAATCAAGTTTACCAGCTAAGCTAAAGAGGGAGGAAGTTGTTTAAATTGAATGCAGTGCACGTTGGGATGTGATAAAATCTCTGCCTGGAAGCAACAAACCATGTCCTAATACTTACAGTGTGTGTGCTCATTTTTTCCAACACAGCTATACACTCAGAATGGGGAAAAATTATTTATGTCTATAGACAACAAATCTGCTAAACGTAATTGGTTTGAACGGGAAAAATTCTCAGCACTTCCTGCAATAAACTAATGCAGGCTTACTTTGAAAATACTGATGTGTTTTAATGCATTACCCTGCGGCGACTGCTAACAGCCTGCTTTATTCTCAGTGACATTAATCAAACTAAGAGCAGTGAGTCAAATGAAGCAAAATGGCCGAGTGATTAACATTATGCATTCTTTAAGGAACATATAGGTGAAAAACACTGAGGCTGCCGCACTGGGATTTGGGCACAGGCCCAGTAATGAACCCACAGACAGATGTGGTGTGACAGTCTCAGAGCAGGGATCCAGAGAGAGGAGGGCAGAAATATGGCAGGCCAACAATGTTCATCTCATTTATTGGAGCCAGTTAAAGAGGAGCATGGTTGAGTAATCTGAGAGTCACAGAGCCTTAGGGGGTTTCAGGTAATCTCCTTATAAAAGCAGGGGAAAAATACTCCCCTGTCATGTGAGCGAGGTCTCTCCTGGTCTGATACTTTGTGAAGGAAAGGGAGGGTTTCTAATTGTGACGACTGTGACGGCTGCAGGGTTGAGAAATGTAACGATGACATGATGCCCATTAACTAAACATGTGCGCTAATGTCATCGACGTAATGCCTGGTGGCCATGGGCCACTCGTGGACTACAAAGAGGCTGCTGAGATAAGAAAGTTACATCCCAATTTAGTTAAAATTGTACATCACATATCCATTTGGTTTAAGACATGGGGCCCTTCAATTTCTTTTCAATTTGATGCCTCTAGTCCAGAGAATGCTAAGCTAAATTTTTGAAAGTGTTTTCATAACATTTATGTTTCAATTTGGAAACACAACTGGGATTTTCCGTTATTTTTGTTGTTTTTCTGCTCTTTTTTGTGTTTTTTTCCCACACCACCCTCTAGGGATGGAAATGTGAATCTGGCGGATGTTCTGCTTCTTTGGTCCAAGCTGAAATATCTCAGCTACTGTTTGAAGGATTGCTGTGAAATTTGGTGACTATTGAGATTTCAAACAGCTTTAACCCTGCTTTGTGTTTGGTGCTTATTGGTCCAAATGTTAGCATTTTAACACACTAAGCTAAAATGTTAAAAATGAGAAGCATTATCTTCTATTTCTATGTTAAAATTTTCTTTGTTGGGATGTTATTTTAGTATTAAGCTCAAAGCACTGCTGTGCATAATTTAAGTACAGCTTGCATAACTGTGGAGTCTTGGTCTTGCTGTAACTGCCTGATGAGCACAAAAGCTCAGGTGATCTCTTTTTAAGTCTTCAGGTGATTTTAACCTGCAGTGTAAGGTCACTACTTGGTAGGTTTTAGTTTTGTTTGAGGCTTACAGGCTCTGGTATGCATCATAATCATCATCATTGATGTATCATTTGATTAGCTGGAGGAAACACTGCAAACAAGAAGCAAAACAAACAGCATTTATTATTTATTTTATGAATAAAGCCATCATCCAAACACTCATATCAGAGTCCATCAGAATAAGCCACTGTGTATCTTTTTATTTTTTTGATACAATTTCACAGTTATGCTAGTATGATAACTGTGATGAATACCACAAGTTTTATCTTGATAACAACTGAGGCAAAAGTGTTCATGTATAGTTAAAGCAATATTTTCATCCGTTTCTCTCCTAAAATATATCAGTGAAATAATATTATTGAGTGTGATTTGACAGCAACTGAGCAATAGTTTTGACTCAGAATCATTTATTGTCAACAGTTGTGGAAATTTGTCTCCAGTTTCACAGGTTTGTACAAAGAAGATTTAGCGCACACATCACATAGCATGTGAGTTTCCAATTTTTGGTGGGCATATTTGGTTTGAGTCAGCCAAGCTGTTTGCCATGTTTCAGTACTTATGCTATGCTAAGCTAACCAGGTGCTGGTTTCAGCTTCATATTTGACCTTTAAATGTAAGAGTGGTATTAATATTCTCATATCTTTTTTGGCCAAAAAACAAAATATTTGACTAAATATGCGCTGTTCATTCAACTTTATTAAGTCCTATAACATATGGTAAATGTGAATGATGACTTTAATATGAATGATAAGCTTTAACATTCAAAGAACAGTCACATCAGCCAAACAAGTGTTGTTTAATTCAAACCAAATACAAGAAGCAGAACATTGGCAGCATTACTAAATAATGCACATGATTCTAAAATGAGAGATAGCAGCAGGGACATGTCACTGAAAGAGTACTTATAAATAATGATCAGAATCTTTTCCTTTGTCTGATGTCATGTGGCCCCAGCTCATCGTATATGCATTGACCTGCTTACTCCAGCACCAATCGTTTAGCAATGCAACCTCTGAGCCTAATGACATTCAATCAATATCAATTATAAGGCGCATTCACAGGAATGACGAATACAAACTGAAAAGCACAAATAATCCAGTTTCTTAAGGGGTTTTATGTCAGGTCGATAGTCAGTGAAGGGAAACAATAACTTCTTTTCGAGGGGAAATACATTTGTGTTCAGCCCTCACATCTGACAACAAGAATAAAACAGACAGAGTTAAGTACGGTATGAATACTGTAAGTACAGAACAGCTGGGTAAATGAAACTTTATAGAAGACAAGTTTGTATGAGCCAAAATAAAAGGTGCATGCTTAAAAAACAGACTTTAAGTGCAATTATATACTGATTTCATGCACTCTACATCCATTTCATAGCATTGTAAAGCTTAATATGTATCGTATGATGCTGCCTTGATGTTTTTATGTGAGCTATGAAGCCCTCAAACATTTTTTTTATACTCAAATTAAAATTTGAGGTCTAATATGCTATTTGGACTTCTGAAAAAGACTCACCAATGTCATACCTTAAAGTTTTCATACAATCAACTTTAATACCCTGAAATGCTGTCATGCAAAGTGCTTGCAACGTGAAATTGGTATTGGATTTCTTGGAAAGATTATTTCAAAAAGTAAATATGTCAAAGAACTATTTCAGTCAGCTAAAGCTTAACTCATAAAACAAGTCATTGCTTAATGGAGTTGTGCTCTGTGAGCGTCCACTTTTCATGTGCCAAAAAGCATCCAACAGAGGTTATTTCATTTACAAACTCAGCCATATATCAAAATTACTAACTCTCCATTAAGCTGCATAACACGCAAGCTGTTTGAGATCGGAGTGTGAAGTGTTAATGTTTTGTTCAAGAAGCGTGCATCTCAGCAACATCACAGCTACTCCTGCTCCCCCCACCCCCTTGAGAGTGCAGGTCTGTTTCTGCTTCCTCCAGCAATAAATCAAAACCTAAATGGAACGTTGTCCCAGCTCCAACTTCAGGAGACATTGGTGCAAGAGAGTCCTGCATGAAGAACTACAGAGTTTCCAGATAATCACTCAAGCGCTCAGGTGACAGAGGAATGATGCTGGTCTGTTTACCATAAACATGGAATGATACTTCATATCTATTTTTGCGAGAATCGTGATGTCCGTCTGACATTACCCCACTTTTCAAGTCACGAATGATGATTAAAAACATGAGGTAACCAAGACTGTTAACACTGGAGCTTCAACAAAACGTTTCATCTGTCTCAGTGAGATGGACCCTGCACACAACAGCATGCAGTTGCTATAGCTACAGCCTGGCAAACACAATCCAGGGACCCTTTTACCCCTTCCTGAATTAATTAACAACATGAGCATATTCAAAACAATCTGGAGAGAAAGGTTGTATCTGAGCTAATTCACGTGTAAAGATATTGCATTCTCCATTTAAGAGCCACTCTAATTATTTTCACACCAAGTATTGAAACAAATAGTTCTTTGATATGTAAAATTGTTCTTTTGCTGGGAAAAGTAAATTGTTCCAGAAACTATCCATTCTTAATAATCCATTTAGTTGTAGATTTATTATACATGAATTACATAGCCTGAGGCTGGCCAGCCTAACAGCTCTCTCAGGCCCTGTTTGAATTGTAAAACACAGCTCATGTCACACTTTATTCCTTCTTTTCCATTTAACTTTTTTGCAATGACATGGCACAAATAATGTTTTAACCCAAACAGTGTAATATAGACGCTGAAGCTTGGCTGAGTGATACATTTTCCATCCGTATGCAGAGTGCAGAGACACTCACAAAAGCACAGTTGTGGCCATTACAGCGCTCCTGGACTAATGCATGGCAGAGATTGTTTGTTCAGAGGTATATTCACTCAAAACAATAGGTGCACTCACGCATAAACATTTCACATGCACACCATACTGGCGAAAGCTTTATTGTCTGGAATTTGAAGGTGGTACAGTGGCGCCATCATCTGCATATGCAGAATATTACATTATTTAGAACAGATGAGTCCTGACATCCCATCACATAAAGCCTATGAGTTAAAAAAAAAATAAAAAAATAAAATCAAATCAAATCTTAAAAACCCCTTTACACATCACTTAAGCCATATATCTTCGATCTGTTTAAACCCATTTTTAATGGTATAAACAAGTTTTTTCTCTGTAGTTCACAGAAAAATAGTTAATTTCCACTTGTAGGTCTATTAGATACCTTTTTCTTTGCATTAATTGTCAAATAAATGTTATTCAGTTGGACTGGGATTGCGCTTTGATGTGCAGAATGTCTAATTTTTGATACTTTTATGATGACTGTGTTTAATCAGCACCCACTTCAATGACATACGACAGGCCTTCATACTTCCACGTTTACTGTAACAGACTTTCACACAAAGTTGTAATTCAGCATTAGGTGACCAGAAGACACTGTGGAATACATAGTTATTGAAAATAATCTACAAAAGCAACAAACCGGATGCTATAAACACGCACAAACAACGGATGACGGTGCTATAACAGTGGAAAGTTTTAGGGTTGGGGGATGGTCTGTGGGTACGTGTTAGGAGTCAGAAGAGCTGGTTTCTACATTCAGCAGAGTAATTTTGTGAATTCCTAGAATTAATTTTCTCTGAGGATAACAGGCTAATTCTAGACTTTCAATTTTAAAAAAAAACATTGAAATGATTCAAATTGTCTTGTACGACCCCATTATCATCGCACTTACAGTATAAAATGAACAAATAACCCATGTAGCCTAAATGCCTCAATACAACAATTCCAGGGCTGCTTGACATCTCTACATCCAACGTATCTTTCGTGGGGCACGTGAACGGGGCTTTAAACAATGAGATACCAAATCCAACTCTGATTATTCATTTTAACAAGAAAGCACCAAATTCTTAGTCAGCACTCACGTTTCCGATCATTTCAAGACACACACACATGGCCTACGTGCGATACGTGTAAATTTTAACTCCACTCACGCCGATGAGTTTCTCAGTAGCCCTTTCATCATTTCTTTTTTGTCCAAAAAACTAAGGGGGTGTGTCGTCTTTATTGTTTCATGGCACTACAGCGGCGGGCATTGATTGGCCTGTCGGTTTTGGCTGTTTGATTGAATGTTTGACAGTCAAACTACTTTAAGGAAACATTAATCCATGAATACAAGTTTGGTCAGTAGTCGATCGCCTGAAGGGGTTAGGGGGCAGGGTTTTTGGGGGGGGGGGGGGGGGCTGGCCCTTAACGCATCAAAGGGACAAAAAAAATGTTACCAGGCAGGGTAGAGAGCTAAGAACGTGAGCTGAAATCTCATTGGTGAAGAAATACAGTGGGCGGGGCATTCTGGTTTGGGTATTTAACGCTTTGTTCCATTGTTGCGGGGTGTTTTCCAGCTGGTCTGGCTCAGGAGGAGCAGACACACACTGTCAGAGAATACAACGGCACTTTTTTTTTTAAACAATAGAATCTGTTTTTTATTTGTTTGTAAAAAAAAATGTCTTTTTCTTGCAATCACTCTCTGGACGGCAGCTTTCCTCCGTCTCCAGCGGAGGACAGGGGTTCAAAGCGGCTGTCCTGGGGCAGTCTGCTGCAGAGGCTGCCTGAGCTGAAGGGGATCAATCACAGAGTCACAACAGATCATCAGTGCAGCAGGAGTGAAACTGGTGAGTGTTGCAGCCTTTTGTGTCAGTAGCATCTATTGTCTGTTGTTTGGGTTGATTGACACTGTAGCTAAGAATTACTTCATTATTATTTTTTCTGAAGCCAGCTTAAACTTTACAAAAGCAGAGAGCATGAATTGACATAGGGGTTAAGGGAAGCAGAGGCTTTTATTGATGACCTTTTTTTTTTTTACGATAAGTCATGCACCAGCAGCCTAGACTTGACCTGTAATTTTTTGTTTGTTTGTTTCAGGATCTGTGGCAGACATGTCCCTGTCAGAAACAGACAGTAGTTTCTTCTGTTATCCCCTAGAGGAAACCTTGGCTGCAGAGATTGTAGCAACCATAGCACAAAGTCTCAATGATGCATCAGACATTTTGGGTTGCTCCAAACTCATCTTACCAGACTTTCTTCTGCACAACATCAGCCAAGAGCTGCTCCACCTATCTGTCAGTGAGCCTTGTGGGCTCAGGGGAGCGCTCATTGACCTGTGCGTGGACAAAGAAGACCAGGGCTCTCTGTGTACTGTGGACCAAATAGCAGTGGACAGCAGCCTCGTCCCAACCTTTCATGTGACCCTGGTGCTGAGGATTGAGTCCAGCGGACTGTGGCCAAAGGTTCAGAAGCTCTTCAAGGGTAGCAAGTCACCACAGACATCAACAAGGCACCGAAACACTCTGAGGCTGAGTGCGAGCTTTAGGGCTATCAAGAGGAAACTGTATTGTTCAGGGGAGCTGCTGATCGAGGAGTGCTGCTGACCAAGCACTTCTGTAGCTGATAGGCTTTACTGAATTTATACGTACTGTGACAGGAGGCTGGTGTGTGTTTTATATTGCCCTTTACTTCAGACATCCCACCGCTCCAACACAGTGAATGGCACAGGCAAGATGGTCCTCTAATAACATGTACGTGTCTTTGTTGGTGTATTTCATGTTTACTAAGGTTTCCCTGGAACCACCTTATGTCTCATGGCAGCTACTCACCTGATTGCAGGTGACTTAACAGTGAAGACTCATGTTTGAACATGGGTCAGTGTCTTTCCTATGAATGTAAAGTCTTGAATGGCTTATGTGTTTGATAGTCAAATATGACCTGAAACTTGTGTTTTGTACTCTCAACAACTTAAAGAATATAAAAAAAATAAATTATTTTCTATTGATTTGCTGCGAGTTTTCTTTTTGACTTATGAGAAATCAATAACTTCTCATAAGTGGGTGTGTGTTTGTATAGAGGGGGCTGAGCACAAAATCCTGGACCCTGTACTCTGTTCCCTATGGGCCCCTTTCTACCACCAAGGCTGTTCTTTTTAATATTTTTGTGGGCCCTACTCATAAGAGCCTTTTATACTTAGCCCCCTCCCAATCTTACGCCTTGGTTTGTAGCCATGCTAACAGTGTGGCAGTAGGTATGGCAATGTAGGTCAGATGGTGCTTCACTTCATATAAAAACTTTGTACTACAGTTCCCAGAAGATGAATCCTTATGTCTTTGGAGATTCCTAAAAAACCACAATGCTTACACACTAAACTTGGATGCTAAAAATGGGAACCATGATCCCTGCTAAGCACAGGCACGTTAGCATTGTTATTGTGACCATGTCAGCATTTAGCTCAAAGCACCGCTTGGCTCCAGTACAGATCACAAAGCTGACAGCAAGGCTGTAAATTCTTAGTCTTGTTAAGAGAAAATAAACACCAGTAAACCATTGGACAAATTTATTTCAAAGAACTTTCATACAATTTTAGCATGTTAATTTAATAAATATGGTTTACTTTTATCTGTGCAATGATTTTCAATATTTATGATCCAACAGGCTACAAGCAAATCCACATATTAACATTATAGTAAATGATAATAAACCCTGCACTGTTAAAAGTAAAATGAATATTTACATTGGTAAGAACTATAAAAATTACACACTTTCCTTGTGAGTGGCTCAGACATCTGTCTATGAGAAGGCCATGAGGTTTCTCGAAATGTTAAAAGAAAAACAAAAAGACTGGGACAAAGAAAGCTTATCTTAGCAGCTTCATTTACTGTTCAAAAAAACAACTATGCTCTTACTTTCCACTGTGATGCCAAGGGGACTTTCACCATCCTGAAGACACTAGAGTAAGAAAAATGTCAGCTGTCAACTCAAAGCTTCTCACAGTTCTACAGAGAGTCAATCTACATCAAGTTGCAGAGAGGTTCCCTGATGAGGTCTGCTGCCCACTGCACGTAAGGCATGTTTGATTCTCTTGGTTTGCTGCAGAAATATGCTCCAATTTGAGTGGGCTCCGACCGATTTCTCTTCATTAGATTCAAGTACCGACGAACCTGAGAAAAAAACACCAAATGATCAGTATTATAAACTTAATTACTTAACTACCTAAAGTAAATACAAAAATAATTAAGTACCAGTCACTTGTGCTATGCTCGGTATCAATGAATCAACTACAAAAAAACTGAACATACTGACAATCTTGAATGTTTTAGCAAATTAACTAGTATTTCAAACTTAATCGAACAGTTAAATGTATTTCTAGCTTCCAGAATTATTTTTTATTGTTTCTATATTAAAACTAGCATGTAGAGCCCTGGCTTGTGCTCAAGATAGGTAATCCATCACAGTGACCCCATAGCCTTTACTGACTCCTTAATGGTCAAAAGTTTTGTCACTAAATGGATATACAGTTGTGAGGGAGGCCCGTGTCTTCTTATCGGTGTGGTAAAGTTTATCTGGGGACATCTCGACACCTGAGACACCATGGCTGACTCTTAAATATCAAGTGTCAGTCCCTACTTGCAACACCATTAACGCGTGTCATTAAGTTATTGGATAAAAATTACGTGGGCTTAGAGCTTGCTAAAAAAGAAACAAAATACTGGAGGCAAGTCATTCATTTTATTGCCTGTGGACAACACCTGGAAGGTATGGCCTCTAAAACTAATGTAGAGTGTGTGTTGTGCCAATGTGGGATGAAACATGCAAAAGAAGGAGGCCTCACAGTACATTTTTTTTACATACAATAGAATTTATAATGTGAAATGATGTTAGTGGTAACTTACCCGTATGTGTGCAAGTGGTTTCTAGCCATCCAGTATAACCTGAATCTCAGATAGTCTGGAACAGCTGGGAGTCCCCATTTTCTGTGCCCTTTCGTACAACTCCATATCCCCAAAATAACGAGCACGATACAGTAGTCCTTCCTCTGAAAGTACAGGAGGAGAGCATGTCAGTGTCCAGAAAACAAAGAACACAACAATTGATGATTATAAGAACTGTTGGGTGCATCTTTGCTGTAAACTTACTCTGCTGCTTCTCCTTCCAACAGTTGTTCCTGAGGTTGGAGATGTAGTCTTCTTCAACACTCCTCTCAACATTCCTCAGGTTATTCCCAGAATACTCTTCATTGAAACGGTCACCCACATAGAAAGGCACCTTCAGGTTCGATGTATGCCTTTTGTGAATATGCCCAGCTGACCTGATGAAGATATAATAACTGAGAGTGAGACAGATACTGAGACATTTTCATATAACCTTTAAACTCTCTTACTGAAGAACCACTTACGGTCGATAGCTAAGGCTGTAGGGAGGCTGGGTGACCATCATTTGACTGAGAGCCGAAACAATGATGAGAATTAAGATGGGCATCAGCTGGACAAACAAAGCCAGACCTCCCTGTCCAGAAGGGGACAGAGGACAATAAACGTTATACTACAGTTTCAGTATAGATCATAGAGTACCTCAGCTAGTAAAAAAAGGTAGTGTAATTTAAGTATTACAAACAAGACTTACATCTCTCTGTTGTTCTCGTCTTTCTTGCCTGTTATGATGTGCAAAATGCATCCTTCCATTTCTGTAAACGTGTACGTTACCTGAAAAGAATCACAGGAAATAAAGACTGAAAAAATAATAATTTTGCAGTCAGTGGTGTTGCAACTCTGAGCAGCGTAAGATCAAGGCTCAAAAGTACACAGGTTTTCAATACGATCAATCACAGCAGCTGATTTCACTGATAATCACAAATTCAACTAGAGAAAGGGAAATACTGAGGAGCTGTGTTTAAAGACAGAGGTTGCATTTTTAACAAGAATGGTCAAGCAAACTGTGCTATTTGTTTAAACTGATCAGGATTCAGGATATTATATTTTGTTTTAGTCTGTCAACTCTAAACACTGTACACATTACAACCAAGCATGGTGAAAGGGGTGTGTTGTAATTAAATAATAAATATAGGGAAAAGAATCCCAGGCAGTTTGTATTTTCATACCAATGAACATGGAAAGGAGAAAAACAGAGTATACGACTAGAATTTGAATGTTAACACAATGAACAAAGCTTCTAATTATTAAAGTCTTTTAAAATTAAAAAAATTAACTGAGGCATGTGAACATGTTACTCCAAACATTAAAAAATCAAATGTCTTTGGGCTCAAGAGCAGTGTAACAATGTGCAACAACATCATGCCTTATCATTTATTACTCTGGCTTCTACTCACTGGATGGGAAACCTCCACCAAAGAACATGTTGAAGAGGTCCTCAGGTGAGATGTCTGCTTCAAAATCACGATGGTGTCTGGTTCTGCTTGGATGTGATCTCTCTTCTCCATACTGGTCATACTGTCTTCGTTTCTCAGTGTTACTCAGCACAGCATAGGCATTACCAATAGCTGAAAGACACAGAAAAATCCACACACATTTGCACTTAGTGGGTTTAAATTTACATGTCCTTCACAGAACAGAAGTGGAGATTAATTTTAATTTACCTTTAAATGCCTCTGTGGCTCCAGGTGCGTGGTTTTTATCTGGGTGAAATTTCAGAGCCAGCTTTCTGTAAGCCTTCTTAAGATCATCCTCAGAGGCTGTCTTTTCAACTCCCAAGATTTGATAATAATCTTTACAGCTCTTGATCCTTAAGTTAAAAATAAAATAAAATAAAAAATTGTGAGACCATAATCTAGAAAATTTCAATTCATTTCTTGATATGGTAATGATACCAAATGTTATTAAGCTAACAGCAATAACATAAACATTTATCAATATCTAATCATTTAATAATGCTGAAATTATTCCATGTAATTTGTAACCGTTTCAATATTTCTGCAATTTTTCCAAATTTTTAACACCCTTTCAATAAAAATCATTGTTATTACTTTTAATTATTTACTGTTGGAAATGTCACATCGGATTGTGGAATTGATTAGCTCACATAATCTTTCTCATCGAGACTGTGCAGTTTATCAATAACAAGTCGATTCTGTGATATGAGACTAGATATCATCGAATGTTTGGGATATATTTATTCTATGATACGACATACGTGTTGCCTTTCCTGGTTGTACAGCTAAGTGATTTGATTTCCTAAGCTTAACAAACTGGTATTGGTAATTTTTTTTAGTATATATCTACATATCATCACATTGTTGACTGCTATCAAATACTGAGTAAACCATGTGTAACTATATTTAGTTAGCTCAGCAGTATTCTGTAGAACAAAGTGTTAACATTATTACTAAAACAAATAAACAGATTGACATGTGCACTGACTTTCTGACAGCCTCCACTTGTTCTGCGGTGTATGATTTGGCTGAGTCTGTGGCCCCCTTTGAGGACGCATCGGCCTCCTCTCCGTGGCTTCGGTGTCTCATCGTAGGTTCATCTCCGTTCACAGGGCTGCCATTCTCATCTGGAGGCTTTCCGTTCTGAGCTAACGACTCCAACAAGTCTGCCATAAAAGTAGAACATTAACGTTGCTATTCAAGAATGCCTCCTGAGTCTGATTTCGAATGAAATCACGAATATAACGAGCTAACGGTTAGCACTGTAGCTGCTAGCTCGGATGATAAGGATGCTACGTTAAATGCACACTGCAAAAAAAGTAAGTACCAATTTAATACATTAGGTCACCAAATATACAGAAATCTCGGGTGGGGGGCTTGAAGAACTACAAATACCAGTGTTGGTTAGGAGCAGCTGGTGTAACGTTAAGACGGTTATGCTAACTTTAGCTGATTCGGCTTTACAGAGATGGCCCACCACCTGACATTAAAACCAAAGCAAAACAGGCACCCATTCGACGTACTTTTAGCTCGATCTGTCGGAAACAGGCGCTGTGCCTTCTCCAGAAACTTCCTGGCTTTGTCTTGTTGATTGTTGTTGATCGCTACAAGGGCTATTTTAATGCAACGCTCCGCTTCGTCCTTGTTTGAGTCCATCGCGACAGAGCGGAAATGTTTACTTGCCCTGGGACGCACGGGGATGACGTAGAAAGCTAAAAGGCTGGTAAATATCACGTCATAACAGTTGAATTGAACCTTCAGCATGCGTTTCATTAACACTCCAGGAAATACGCTTATAAACTTTGATATGTAAAGTTACTGGTGTTCGTTTTGTATGTTTAGCGTATTCTTGGTGTTAGCTGTCACAGGCAACACCATCTGCCATAATCGCTGCTTCTTTAAAAGATAAAATGGCTTTGGCAGCGACATGCAGCAGGTCAGTTTTTTTCAAACGCGAGAATCTATATACTATGAGGCTAACTTGTCTGTTATTTTCAACTAATGACGCCATTCTAGCTAATCAGGGGAAATCGCCGTTAAAGAAACAGAGGAGAAAGCGTGAAAAGAAACCTGCTTTGACTGAAAATCTGTCCTGGGAGGAAAGGCTTGCTGATGTAGTTACCCCTCTGTGGAGGCTGAGTTATGCTGAACAACTTGAACTAAAGCAAAAGCATCAGGAGAGGATCCTTTCTCAGTTGTCGGGCTATCTCTCAGGTGACTTACAATTCTCATCACCTGTCAGAAGTCAGCTTAGGTTCCCTGTCTTGCCTATTCTGCCATCACCAGTGAGAGATGGTTACCGCAACAAGTCTACATTTTCTGTCAACAGAGGAATAGATGGCAATATGAAAACAGTTGGATTTTATGTAGGCACGGGCAGGGAGGGAAACATTGTCTGTGTCAATGGAGACCACCTGCTCAACATGCCAGAGAAGCATAAACTGGTAGCCAGATGCTACCAGGACTTCATTCGCCTCTCTTGCCTGGAGCCCTGCCTGCTTTTCCACACTGGGGGTCACTGGAGAGAGATCACAGTGAGGACCAACACAAAGGGCCACACCATGGCTATAGTGTACTTTCATCCACAGACGCTAACCCCAGAGGAAGTGGCAGTCCATAAGGCTGAACTGGTGGATTACTTCACACGGGGGCCCGGATCAGTCTGCCAACTGGACTCATTGTTTTTCCAGGAAAGCACCATGACCCGCTGCACTCACGAGGAATCCCCCTACCAGCTCCTGTATGGGCAGCCACACATACACGAGGAGGTAATATGCACCATCATGGCAAAATTACAGGAGAACTTTAAGAGAGTTCCCATACAGCCAATACTGTAAGCTTTGCGACTTAGTAATCTAAATTTCAACTGCAGCTGACAAATTTGAAATACCTGATTTGTTTATTAATTGTGGGACATATTTGTCTTAATGAAAACTGAGGTGTAAAACAGGTTTTTACACTGTATTTAAGTGTTTTCAGATGGGGCTACTTTGATTTGTTGCTAATTCAATAGTTGCATTACATGAATACATAATGCAAGAGAAGGAAACTGTAAGAAATTGTGTCCTGAAATTAACCAACATTCAACAGTGAAAATAATACGAACAAAACAAAAATACAAATAGTATTACAAAACAAAACAAAAAAAGACATCTCCCTTCTAAGCTGATATGTGCTGATGTATCTGTAGATCTCAAATTAATCAGTTAATACTTAAGACTATAAAATGTCAGGGATGGATTCAAAGGTCTTGACTCATTCAAACAATATAAAACTTCTTACAGTTTGTATTTGAGATGATGTTTACCTGTAAATTTAGTGGTGTCCCTGTAAGCATTGAATTTGTGATGATAATAGAGATAAAAGAGCAGGTGGTTCAAACTCCATGTGTGCTTACATAATGTTTGTTGTTCCTGTGTTTTGTCATCCACAGGTGCTGGGCTTCAAGTTCCGCATCTCTGCTGATGCCTTTTTTCAGGTTAACCAGGCAGCAGCTGAGCTGCTATATGGTACAGTGAGAGACCTGTGTGTCCCAAACCATGTGGAACTTGGAGAAAGAACAAAAGTTGGCGGTACACTGCTGGATGTGTGCTGTGGGACAGGTGCCATTGGTATCACTATTTCTCCCAGAGTGGACAGAATTATTGGTATAGAGCTCGTAGAACAGGCAGTGAAAGATGCTAGACACAATGCAGCTCTCAGTAATGTACTGAACTGCGAGTTCATCCCTGGAAAGGCAGAGGTGGTGCTTCCTGATCTTATGTCTCAGTTGAGCTCTGCAGGTGGAGGCCTTGTAGCAGCTGTTGTGAACCCTGCCCGAGCTGGCCTGCATCACAAAGTGGTTCGGGCTCTACGAAACCAACATGCTATCCGTAGGCTGGTCTATGTTTCCTGTAAACCGGATGGAATGGCTATGAGGAACTTCAGGGAGCTTTGTTGTGCTCCTGATCCATGGAAGAAACTCACAGGAGAGGCATTTTCTCCAACTCTAGCTGTGCCTGTGGATATGTTCCCACATACCCATCATTGTGAACTGGTGCTACTTTTTGAGAGATAGCACAGACCTTTTGTTCAGAGGTGGACTTAAAACCCTTTACAATAAAATGTTTCTGACTACAAATAAAATCTTCAAATTTCAAACTCGGGTTCACTTATTTTTCTGAGTAGATCTCATTTCAGAGCTGTGTGGTAGGGCTGCAACAAATGGTTATTTTTGCTGTTGATGAATCTGTCAATTCTCTTTTGATTTAGCATTTTCAGTATAAAATATCAGCAGATAAAGGTTAAGGCGCTGTTTCCTAGTTGCTGGTTTGCCCAACATACAGAAAAAAAAATATTTACAATAAAAAAACAGAGAAATGTAGCATTTATGTTTTCTTACATTTACCAAGTTGGAACCAGTCAACACTACTACGAGGCCAGATTTATAACTCTTTTACTCTCCTGGTTATTTAGAAAATAAACGTCCTTATGAACTTTTTCATGGAGTTCAGTGACCTCACATGACAGGAGCAGAACATTGGTAATCCAGCACAAAAAGCAGCGAAAGCACTAATCTTGTCAAGTTTACAGTATAGTTACTTCTATGACCAGAGTATTTTGATCAGAATTGAAGGAATTTATGGTCTCTTTGTTTCTGTTTGTATCCAGAACATCTTACAAGCTCACCTCTTTTTGATACAAGATTTGAGCGTGAAAATAAAGGTCTCCTTTTCTGTCCTGTAGTAACTATATCTGAGCAGTAGGTGGAGCCATTAGGAGGAAAAACATTCACTCCGGTTTATTAAAGGTCATGAAACTGAGTGTCCAGGAGTGGTCAAGTTCTGCTCCTGAGAGTTCACTACAGTTTTTATGAGCTCATCATTGCATCAAGGCAGTGTCAGCTGTTGGGATGTTCCGCAATCCTTTTAGTGATTCAGCAGTGGCACGATGACACTCATATACAAATCACGGGTTACTAGCAAGCACAGCGACAGACAATGTGCATTCTCTTATTTTACCCTTTTTTTTTGAAAAATATAACCAAACTTTGAAAACAGCAACACCACATTTAAGACAGTACTTTCACGGTAAATCTCGGTGCTTTATTTACCAAAAACACTTTTAAAAAGGCGAAAACGTTTTTTTTAATAACATCTTAGCTGCACAGTTCCATGCAAACTTTCTTTATCTCTCTCATTTCCCTTGAAAAAAAATCAAGCATTTCTGTTTTTAGTGGAGTCAGTATATTAGGGGAATATTTTAAAAGCTATTTTAACAAAAAACAAATGATATTGTATCTAGCAAAAGTTAAGATAATTTGGCCACTGTGCACAGTCATACTGGACTGCTAGTTATGAAAATTTAACGTGAAGCTTGAAAAATAACATTCTCAATTAACTACACAGTATCTGTACTAGCATAAAAAATACATATATGTCACCAGAAAACGACAGGAGGTGTTGGCATCTAAAACGTATGTTATTGGCAATTGCCTCATCTCAGATTGAAATAGTCATAACTGAATGAGGTAATGGTTTTAGAAAAGCTTACCTGTGTTTACAACCTCACTGCAATGTTTCATCATTTAGAGGTACATGCTAAGATCGGGATGTTTCTTTGCAAGGTTAGGCAACAGCCATTGATTATATATGATAAGACCGTGCCATGGTGAAAAAAAACGGAGGGTGGTAAATAGGCTGTTGAGCAAACAGCCAATGAGATATTCAGATTGTGTGGCATTAATCTCCCCATCTGCTTTAAAACGTCAAATGAGAAGACACTGAATTCATTTGAACTGGCTGCCTGTGTTACCTTCCGCACCATTATTTGTCTTCGTTGCCTGCATCTCACGTGCACCCGGGTCACTTGCAGCTCAGTTCCCCTCCTCTGAGCCGACAAGCGTTTGGAGAGTTCGCGTTCGCGTGGTGTAGGTGAGTAGTCCGGACCCGGGTAACAATTCATTTAAAGTAAACCAATTTGAATTTACATTTAAACAGAGATGCTAGTGTCATATGCAAAATGACACCTGGCATTTGACTTAAAGTTTATCTTGATTCCATATATGAGGCTGCTGTGCATCCAGTGTCCAGCAACATACCCGTGTACGTTAACTAAACCAAACATATAATGTAGCTTAGCTAACTGATGTTTAACTGCCATTTTCCACTTCTTACATAGATTTAAGAGATTTTATTTCTGTTTGTGTTCTAATTTTATTTTTTGAAAGAAAATGCGTTGAATGTAAAAACAAAAACATATAGCTAGCATTAATGGTCAAACTTTGCCCAACATCCTCTTTTTCCGGCTAGCTTAGCCTAGCTTAGAGTAACGTTCGTCAAATAATAGTTAGCTCCAGGAAGTGGCTATCTGTCTTCATTTTAAATTGGCATCAACCGGGCTGCAGGTACTACTTAGTAGCTGCCAGTTGGCGCACAGTGGCATCTGTTGGTTGGAAAAAAAGGTGACAACAGTAACAAATAGTTTTCATGTACAACTGATAAAACAACTAGCTGTTAATTTTATTGTTTATGTGACAAGTAAGAGTCAAACAGTAGCGACACTGACAAAGTGTTGATGGTGAAAAGTGATATCTAGCTTGGTAGTAAATCGCACGCACCGGTTGCACCTTATAATCATCACTTACGACAGCATATCACGAGTTACACGCGATTTGGTACTAACATATGTAACATATAATTCTAATAAACCAATAAAACGGCCAGTCTATGCCAAATTATCCAGCCGTGACATAACTCTCAAATTATGCCACGAGAGCCAGAGTGGCATGTCGCGAGCCACTTTGCGATCTCGGAAGCTGCATGTTCACAGCCAGCCGCCGTACTTTCCTCTCTGTCGCTGCATCCCGTTGTACGCATTTCACTGAGCAACATCTCTCTCTCTCCCTCTCATTTTTTTTCCTGCTGCGCACTGCTGTTATAGAACCAGTTCAGCAAATGACCGAAACGGAAACCCGGAATCATCCAGCTGGCAAGCAGCAGAACGGAGGTGCCATGGCTGAAGCATCGACGGTGGAGGACGTTTTTGACGATACGTATGAAGAGAAAAAAGGTCCCAAACCACCGAGGATACTGGTGTGGAGAAATATTATATTGATGAGCCTCCTACATATTGGTGCGCTGTATGGACTGGTTTTCCTTCCCTCCGCATCGGTTTTAACTCTTGCATGGAGTAAGTATTTTGTAAAAAAACTGGAGCAGGCTTAGCTTTGCAGCTTTTTTTTGGGGTTTTCTTACCGCAGGCCACAGTCAGAGAACAGAATGTGCTGATGTTGTGTGATCACTGCTAAGTACAGTACACACTGCCTGTGGGGTCGTGCCTATTTGAATAATGGAGAATGAGTCACTGTGGCCTTGTAATTTTCATTATATACATCCATGCCTGTAAGCCTCCACAACTATTCAGTCCCTTCTCAAACAGCCCAAACCTGTGGCTGATTGAAAACTGTTTAGGCTTGTTTGAATGTGTAGCATGCCTCAAATTAGTAGTACTTGATTTTTAATGTTAAAAGGAAAACTTCTTGCTGAATATTTAGAATTTGTTGTACCCTATACATGTAGACTATTGAGGCATGACTTGAATTCCTGAACAGTCTCAACTTTGTTTCCACTCTGGCACTGCATAATTTTCCCCTCTCTTTGCAATGCTGAGCTGCATATTATTTCACTGGGGAAGACAAAGCACAATCACCATTCCCATAGTCATCCCATTGTGAGCTGCATGGCACCACAACAGACTGCTCTTTGCCAGTCAGAAGCCCCCGGTTCTCAAATCCTGGGTAGTCTTGTCTGGGCTTCACATAGAAACACATTCAGCAGTTTTAGAACAACAAAAGTGTGAGGGCAGACCTGCGTGCTCCCACCATCCCATCTCCCCACATGGATGACTTTTCCCTGAACAAAGGGGCCTGACTGTAATGGAAAGAACATGGTGTCCCAGTGACTCTGCTCTCATGGGTGTAAAATTAATTTCAGTGTAGTAATGACAGTTTCCCCTAAGATATTTGTCCTTTGCACCTCTCTTTTTTTCCAGCTGCACTGTGCTACCTCATCAGTGCCCTCGGAGTGACTGCCGGTGCACACAGATTATGGAGCCACAGATCCTATAAAGCTTCTTTTCCCCTGCGAGTCTTTCTTGCTCTGGCAAACTCCATGGCCTTTCAGGTAAAACTAAAAAAAATAGTACACTGATAACATGGCAAGTTGCCCATCTCTCAAAGATATGTATTGCATCTTGTTCCTCTAGTGCCATGTTTGAGCTTCACAGTGCAGAATGATGCATGTGCAGAGTTTGACACTTGAGGACTGTTTTCACATACATCTTAACACATGGATGTATGAGTAAGATTTTGACATCACAACTGGTTTATAAAACGATCTTGGTCCAATATGCAACTTGCAAGAGTATGATGTGGGAACTTGAAGCCTTTGGTGCTGAGAATAGACTTTTTAAATCAGTAAGAGACCTCTCATATCCAGCAGTGAAATTTTAGAAATGAGAAAATTTGCATATTTATAGACTTTATTTTTTAATAAGTGAAGAAGTTGAGTTTTAACAATTATTGAATAGCCAATCAAAAGTTTTGAGGGAAAACTAAATTGACAAAAATGATCATTCGAAGCAGACCTTTTATATCTCATAAAACATACCTGGAGTGGCTCTCAATGCTTAAATTCATAGCATGTACTTTTTAAAGCATTCACTAGAAAATGATTTATGTGTGTATGTATAGAATGGGAGTTCAGTAAAATTATGTAATCTGAGTGGTATGCCTTTATTGTTTTGCTACCATGTGATCCTTGTCCTTAATCTGCTGATCCCAAACTCCCAGCTATATTTATGGGTGCCTCACATAATCCTCTCTATCTCTGCCTGTCTCTCTGTGAGCAGAATGACATATATGAGTGGGCGAGAGACCACCGTGTCCACCACAAGTATTCAGAGACGGACGCAGATCCCCACAATGCCAAGCGGGGGTTCTTCTTCGCCCACATCGGTTGGCTGCTGGTTCGCAAACATCCCGACGTCATTGAAAAGGGAAGAAAACTGGAGCTATCTGACCTGAAGGCAGATGAAGTGGTTATGTTTCAGAGACGGTGAGCAAACATTACCCAGAGTTAGTCTTTTTGGGTTTACTACTGCTGTTTTTGTCAAATGTGTCTCTGAAAGGAGCTCAAAGATTCAGAATAAACAGATCTTAGTTGGCCATAATGAGTTCACATGTGATCATCATTAAGTCATTTCCTCTCTAACCCAAACTGTACAGGATGTTGTGGTCTGGTGTTATAGTGACCATGATAATGCTTAGGAACAGATCTCAGAAATTATGTTTTTGCACCAGGGACAAAATCAGTGTACCCCGAAAGTGTCTATTGACTGGTTGGTTGCCAACACTTCTGCTCATCTGGATGCAATCCTAGACTTTCACTTCTGCTCTCATGCAAAGGGGATTAAAATTGGCCTGGGCCACCCCATCAGAGGGCCTTGTCAACTCTGTACAGTGATCTAATGTGCAAATTTTTCTGAGATAATCATGTTAATACAATTTCTGATCAAAAACTTCTGGGACAATTCCTGTCGTGCAAGAACCGATCGCTGCACAGTAATGTGCAAATGATGTCCAAGTTACATTGCTTGATCGTCATCATCCGTCCCTGAGTTACACGTGTTTTGTGACTGCAGTTTTTGATCTTACCTGGTTTGTTTATAATTGCCCTCATAACAAGTAAGATGAAATGTGTGGCCTCTACAGGACCTTTTTAGATTAGATTAGATTAAAATCAACTTTGTCACTGCACAAGCACAAAAACAAAATGCAGGTTTACACTTAACCAGTAGTGCAAAAAGTAGTAAAATACAGTTATTTATGGTGTCTGTATATAGAATAAACTGTGAAAGATATGAATATTGCAAAATATGTACAGTATGAACATGTACAGCAATTACAATGGGAAATAAGGTAAAAAATAGTGCAAAATAAAGTAATGCTGATAGTTAGGTATTATATTATAGAATAGGAGCTGGATTTATGATTTAATATGGCACATACACTACAGATCACATATGTACAGCATAGACAGTTGTACAAATATGAATGAACTCCAATGTGACATAGATGTTGATTTTGATCTTTTGACAAAAAATTTAAATCAAACATTGGATATAATGATGCTTTTCACTCCCACCTGAGTTGTAGGATTATAGAATGCTTTTGTGTGACTATTTCCATTACAAAAAACATGACTCAATGTCAAGTTAATCTAATAAATCTTTTCACATGATTTTAAAAATCCTAATTTCAGGCATTACAAGCTCTCTGTGGTGATCCTTTGCTTCCTCGTGCCCATGTTGGTGCCCTGGTACTTCTGGGGTGAATCCTTGGCTGTGGGATATTTTGTCCCAGGACTCCTGCGATACACTGTGATCCTCAATGCCACCTGGCTGGTCAACAGTGCCGCGCACATATGGGGCAACAGGCCTTATGACAAGACCATTAATCCAAGGGAAAACCCACTGGTTGCTTTCAGTGCCATAGGTAAGAAAACAGCAAGTTCAATATATTTACAATTTCTTATGTGTTCTGGTCATATAAGCATTTCTGTACGATTTAGTGTCTTTATGTGCCTGCAGGATTTTTGAATGATCCTTTCATCACTTGTTGAAAGCTTATCTTGATAAGTCAATCAGTCAGTGGGGGCTCTCTCAAAGCTGATTCAGTCAGGCATCTGTACGCAACAGTGTGCTGTTCTAGTGGCTAATGTTTTTTTTTTGTCCCAGCTCTGCCATTTTTAGCCATGAAACTTAGAGGAGGCCAGGTTTGGATTTGTGTATTTAGTCATTTTTTTGGGGTTTCTTTTTAAGACCCATGTTATTTTCAGTACCTGTTTTATGAGTCAAGACTTTATTTGGGGTGCCTGACACCACAGGCAGGGATAAGATGCTGCAAACAAAACAGTGCTTTGTTGGCTGCAGAAAAGCACTAAATTAACAACATAAGTAATGCCTGCATAGAACTTTTCTGCTCTTTCAACTATAATTCCATGCAGCACAGTCACAGGAATGATCATTTTCTGCTATTATCACCTTTTATCTACCAAGCAAGATTGTTGCAAGATTTATTTTGCATTGCATCCAATAAAATGCTCTCCAGTAACATTGACAGCAAATGGAAAATGGAAATGATTACTTTCCAAATTTATTTGACACTTTTTCACTTATTGTGTCATTCTTATTAGTTACAAAGGATACTACTAACTTGTTTCTAAGTACCCAGAGCTGCTGTAGCAAACACATTCTGAGGAAATGGAGTTATACAAGCAGTCTGTAATCTCTTGTTCAGGAGGCATTTTTAATCTTAAGTCCCTTTTAAGTTTCTGATAATAACCTCAGTGTTCCCAAACACAAAACTGACTCCTGGATTCTTAGGGGTTAGGCTTAGCACCAGAGGTCTAAACATTCATAATGCTGTGTGGTCACAGTCCTGGACAAAACATTTTACTCAAGGTTCCTGTTGATGACTTCTAGAGAGTTCAACCTCTGATTTTTACTAAACTTAACTTACTAAATTGTTTTTACACAGTTACAGAGTATTAAATTTGTTAATCAGATGCTTTCAAGTGCATACTTTCAGGTGCTTAGATGTCCCATCTCCAAAAGCAGTGGCAGCTGTCGTGTCAAACGGTTTCATAATGATCTTTAGGCTTCATAAAACACATCCAGATTTGATTGCAAGTAATTTATATTGCATGACAGTCAGTTTTAGATACACAAATTTACGATCTCTGCTTAGTAACAAATAATATTGGTGTTCACGTGCTGTCTGTAGCTGTTAATCACTCCTGCATAATCCTGTGATGTGGTCACTTCAGTGTACATTTATCATACCACTGGTACTAGCTTCACCATAAACTATTTTGCTTTATTATGGCCATGCATATCTTATTCAAGTTATGGCCATGCACTTGTTTTATTTTTTTTTTAATATTATTTTGAGCTATTCTAGCCTTTATTACAGAGAGGAAAGCTATGAAGTGACAGGGAAGGGGAAGGGGGGATGATGCGCAGCAAAGGGCTGCGAACCCTACTCTAATTTACTCTCTAACTCTAACTTTTTGTTTTGCTTTTCAGGAGAAGGCTTCCATAACTACCATCACACGTTCCCCTTCGACTATGCCACCAGTGAATTTGGCTGTAAGCTCAACCTCACCACTGCCTTCATCGATGCCATGTGCTTTCTGGGCTTGGCCAAGGACTGCAAGAGGGTTCAGAAGGAATCGATAGCTGCTCGTGTACAGCGAACGGGTGATGGCAGCTACAAAAGTGGCTGAGTCACACTGGCTACAAACTTCGCAATTGATACCGATGTGTCGAACAAAGACAGAACGTAGCAACAGGTATAGCAGCATTTCAGTAATGAGGGGTGATTACAATGCTTCTGATTTATAAGTTAAACCTCTTCCTGAGACTAATATCGGCTTTAAAGAGTTGTAGACCTTTCCATTAATTGTATGGGTCTCTTAAGTTTTGAAGTGTCCTCACCAACTATTAGCTGCAGCCAGGGACTTAGCTACATGTGCAAGCACAGCTTCTTCACCATAATATAAAACAGGATCGAAGAGAATGGAAAAAGGCTAATTGGGATTTAAGTCTCTTTTGGCAGCAGTAGGACAGCCAATTAAGTCTGTGTGAGCAGTGTGTAAAAGCAGCAATTACAGAATAATTTACTGTATTTCTTATTTGTTAATGTGCTATTTATTGATAGTCTTTGGCACTTGGAAAGCTTTATTTAAACACTCAGTAGTGAGGTTTATCTACAGGCGAGATTGAGGGCCTTTCGCTCTGTAGTTTCATCTTGATATTTGTTTGTCTATTCCAAGATAAGGTTTTTCTGTATTTTTAGTTAAGCTAGAAGTCTTACACAACTATGAACTGCCGTGTTCAATGCCAACAATAAGACAGGCAACTCTTGACCGAACTGTTTCCATTATCATAACAGAGCAGGTCTGAGTGAATACGGTTCAGATGTATTACACTTTGGGATACTTTCACACCCACTGTCTCCAACTGTTCAAGTGGCTCCTAATGAGGACTGAATTCTCTGGTTTAATGCAGTGTATACCTCTGGTTGAGTAGAGATGCTGCCTCATGTAGGCAACCCTAGCCCTAAACACTGAACCAGAATTCTCATCCTTAATCTGAAAAGAGAGAACTATTTGTATTTATTATGTACTCATTTGAAATACACTGAGATATAAGGTCTCCTTCTTCCCTAAGATAAGGCCAATGGGGCTTGTGTAGGAGGTGAATTTACCTTTTTGTGCTGTGTGATATTGAAACGTGTCAGGAATATTGCCCAGATGCCTTATAAGGGTTGCACACCTGTTTGAAAAAATAAAAAGTGCAAGTTGTGGAACTAAATTAGGGCTTAATTATTATTTTTTTTCTAATCACAGCTGTGTGGTGTCTATCTTTTTTAGGGAACACTTCAAAAACTGAAATCCCTTATTTATAATGGACATAGTGGGACCATTCAACAAATCCTAAAAAATTAAAAAAAAAAACATGGGCTATTATTATTATTTTACTTTTTTTGGAACCAAACAAATACTTTGCTCTAAACAAGATCCAAACTTGTCATATCATTAATGATACTGTAATAGTGTGTCATACTTTCTCCTTCACAAATCAACTTTCTTTTTTTTTTTTACAGCATTAAATTCTTGAAGTTTGAATGCCTTAAAAAAAAATGGCACATTTTTTCTTTCAAAGAATGTTTTGCCCACTGTATGTACCATAAATAAACCAAATTTTCTACTTGTGATAGTGTTTTTTCTGTTTGTTTGAATGATGATATACTCCTTATTCATATAATGAATAAAAATATGAGAATACTATTACACTGTTATATTCTTTATTATTGTCCTGTAGATACTACAAAACATTTAACAAAACTTTAAAAGTGTGCCAATAAAGAAACTTTATGCTTTAGTTATTAAATACAATGGCTTAAAGCTGCACTCAGAAACCTATGTTCACAAACAGCACAATTATAAATAAATTTTTATATTTCATGTGTGAAAAGTCCAAAAATCTCATGATTTTTAGCTATTATTACTGGGTATTACTTCATGCACATTACCATACTGCAGCATACATATGCAGAGACATATGGTATTTGACGTTTGACGGAAACCTTGGCATCTTTACTGACGGTTGAGTGGGCTGAAATAAAATCCATCTCCACAGCATGCTTTCACATACTGATCTCAAGAGTTGCTCCAGGGGTGAAGAGTCTCTGAATGTCTTTATCTCCATGTTGCTGCTGACATAATCAAAGCATAGCAGCTCATCTGCCTCTCCTGCTTTTGGACATGTTGTACTTGTTAATTAACAGCCTTGTGACTCCAGTCTACATGCCTGTGCTGATGGACATCTGCCTCTTCTGGTCATGCTTGCCTCCCTTGTGTCACACACAACTGACATTGTTGTAACATCACCCTACACGTGACGCCACAATGCATATTTAAAATATCTGCATATTTTGTTTGAACATTCCTCAAGGTTACTTGAGATTTAAGAAGATAAAATACATCAAGTGTTGTGTGTCCATTCCTGAAAACTCAGATAATGAAACAGGCTCTTGAATTCTTTTCCTCTCACCGCTGTGGTCATGTTTTTAAGTCTCATAGAGCAGCATGGAGGTTAGAGGGACTGAGTTTAAAAATTCCTGCCACAATATATCAGGTCTGTTGAAGTGCCATTGAGCAAGTTGCCAGTTTCCAGTATTTGAGCCTAATTTGCTGAGATATGTCCATGCAAAAAAATGTTTTTTTCCTACTTGGGTCATTGGGTTTATCACAACATCTTTTTAACCATTTCTGTGAACTTGCTCCCTCTTCTGGAGCATTACATGATGACAGGTCAAAGAAACAGCTAACTTGTGCGTCCTTCCCTCTGCTCTGTGGTTAAAAAAACTAACAAACAAAAAAAAACCAAAAAACCAAAAAACCCCCCAGCAAATTTAATTTGTTTGTTGCAATTTGTGACTTTCTGCCAAACTGCTGCAGTGGGTTGCCGAGTTCAGTCTACCAGTCTGTGTCCGGTCTAAATGTACTGTAAGTGGTCCCAGAACTGCTGATCTCTGTTGCCCCAACAGTGACATCAGCCCTCCATCCATTGGCTGCTGACTGTCAGGCCATCCTCTCCACGGCATGTAACACCTCGGTGCGGTCAGCCTGCCAGTGAGAGCTCAGACACATCACTGTGGTCAGGCACTTTTAGCTCAAACTCATGCAAAATAAACGACATGTTTACTGTAGCTGCTGTTAGTCGCCTTTCAAGAGATCTGATTTCATAGTAGATTGATATTTATGCAGGGAAACTTTTTATTTTCTCAGTTACTATCTTGCCCAAATAAGCTTGTACAAAATTTGCGCACATTGTAAACACAATTGTGAGAGTTTGGGTAAATTATTTATCGCCAAAAAGTTCAAAAGTGCGCTGTCATGCCCTCTTTTGATGGTTTCTGTGAGGGAATCATTTACGTATATTGAAAATGTTAAAACAACACGATTAAACCCGCTGTTGTCTTAATTTAGTTGTCATTCCTCTTTAAATCTTAATCCAAAAACATCCCTCAGAAGTCCCCCCTTCCCTCCGAATCACTTTTTTTTTTGCCTTAATCCTAATTTGCACTCAAGAAGATTGCTAAAAAGCTGCCTGTGCTGAAGGAAAGGGTCCTTCGGGTCAGACGGGGCAGTTTGGGTAT
This sequence comes from Acanthurus leucopareius, assembly GCA_029814765.1. Lineage (NCBI taxonomy): Eukaryota > Metazoa > Chordata > Actinopteri > Acanthuriformes > Acanthuridae > Acanthurus > Acanthurus leucopareius. Next base: position 14,316,219 of record JAQMCX010000003.1, on the reverse strand, counting down.
AACCCTTCATCCAGTGGTAGGTAGGGACCGTCTGGATTAGTGATGCAAATGTCCCATATCTGATCAATGGCCAGGCCGTCACTCTGTCCACATCCACCTTTCAACAGGGATCATCACTGTGAGAGATTATCGCTCCCAAATGCTCAAACAAATAAAAATCATGCCAGTGGTAAATTTCTGATTGCTAAAAAATTGCAGGAAACCATAAATATTGCAGGCACCACGAAAACTCTCATCTGCAACAGAATTTATTAAGCTCATACAAGTTTGAAATCATAAATGAAAAGTGAATTTAGACTTTAAGATTCCCAAATAAAAGCCTAATTGCAAGTCGTCCCTGTGGTGTCCAACTCTGTATTTGAAGAATGGCTTATCCATGATTATGCCTCGAAATCAGAAATCAGTTGGGCATCCACTTGTTGCATCTTTTGTGGAAATAGATAAAAAAATATATCCTTTCATATAAAAGTTTGTCGTCGATTTTGTAAATGTAACGGAGTTTGACCCCGTTTGGCCGAAACGGTCAAGTGACACTGCTATTTATCATCGCGTGTCGTTTTTCCCGTGTAAGTAACAATCCTTGTGTCAGAGTGATTAATACTGATTTAATCACACCTTTGTAAAACCGTGAATCACTTCCTCAAAGACAACAACAAAGTACAGCACTGGCTTCAATCTTAGCTCCTATCAAATTTAACAGGTCGTCATCCAGAGGACGATCATCCTCTAATCCCTGACAATCAGCTGCCCGTTAGATAGCCTAAATAAACTTTTTTTTTCTCTCCTAAGCAGAAATTCAAGGGATCAGTGTAACACTTTTCCTATAGGATTAAACAGATCTTCCTTTGCTGTTGAATGGAGGCAGGGAGCCCAGCGTTGCCCGGCCCTGAAGGCCCAGGGTGCCCTTTTGATCATTTCACTCACTCCTTGGTGCAATACTTCTGATTGGCCGAGAGAGTAAGAAGGGGGAAAATCTTTAATTAAGCAGATAATCTCTTGTTGGGACGAGAGCAGCTCCATTTCAGAGCCCCCTCCTTGAATCCTGGAAGCCCCCGGTGAAGTTTCATGTGCTGCTCGCTCAGTTTCCTCTCCAGCGTTTGACTGTCTGCAGGCTTTGGACGGGCTCAGAGTCACCGGCATCCCCCTCACCTGTCAGGATGTTCATGCATTTGGAGGTTTTCTATTACGTTTTCATTCTCCTGGCTCACATGAGGTCTTACTGCTGCTGGTGAGTTTAATTTATTAGCCTGTGATATATTATTGACCCTTTTTTGCAGATCAATTTTGCGTCCTGATGATGTTCATCCTCAAAAGTCCGTTTCCTGGAAGTGGCAATATATGCAACACAAGCCTCAAATTTTGTTGGCAAAATATTGTGATTATTCAAAAGGCCCAATATGGCTTATGAAATCACATAACTGAATAATTTGTCAGTTGGAAATAACAAAATGATTTTTTTTCACTCAAAGATTAGCTGGATTTATTACACTGCTACCGCTTTCAAATAAGCCACCTTCAAAAAAGCTGTGTAAATTGGTACTAATGATGCATTATAAATTATTAGTAAAGACAGTTTTTGGATTGCAAGGTCGTAGAAACTCCTTTTCACTAGTTGTACCATCTTACGCTTATTTCTAGAAAAGGCCAGCTGATTATTTGGACTAAAATTCATTTTTTGAAACAATTTTTCAACACAAAAAATCTGCAAACGTGATAGGTTACAACCATTTTTAATTACTTATTAACATTTATAACAGCAGATGTGCTGGCTAATTAGAAAGTGAGAAATTCGTGAGTGTATATTAATGGATAACCAGCATATAAAACTGCATTATTTCCAAACAGAAAGAATCAACGCAAGCCAGTTGAATGTTTTGCAACCTGGCAACTTAAACTTTTAAATATTCAAGTGTTGATACAAGACATCACCCTGTTTTTTAAAGTTTCTTTTAACTTTTATATGAAATTCAGCGGTTTTGTTAATTGAGGTTTGGGCGCCTGCTTGTGTCACAGTTTAACATGTTACAAAGCGCACTAATGAGAGATGTGAGGAGAGGAATTTGTGAAGGACACTGAGCTTCCCTGAGTGAATAAGCTGTCTCCTTTTCCAGGTCAGTGAATAATTTCTTGATGACTGGACCCAAGGTAAGCCAACTTTCTTTTGATCTTTTCTCTCTGTCCTTTTTCCCTAAAGAGACAGGGACAGAGAACATGCTTTCTGTGCAGGCTTGTTGTCTTTGTGATGTCTTAACTCGAGTGTATTGACAAGCTCTGGTACCCGTCTGTATGCACCAATGCCACTTATGATATATCAGTGATATTCTTTGCCCTTTGTGTTTTTTCCCCCCTCCGTACACTTGACCTTAGCCAGAGGCTCTGTGTATGTGAGGCTTGAATGTTTTAAGGGGCGAGGGCAGGCATTGCTGTAGTGGGTGGTCATCATTAGTGAGCCAGACCCCTGTGAAAGAGGTGGTACTCCATCTCCCCAAAGGCCACTTGAGACATATTAGTTATATTATCGTTCACACAGTCTGAACAAGCAGCGGAGAGGCGGGCAAAGGCCAAGGACAGAGTGAATTTCATCGTGTTCACTGCCGGCCAACAGAATTTCAAAAGCAAAATAATGTTGTAATGCAGTTTACTTAGTTTTTGCCATGAAAAAATGAACATTGTCACAATCTCTAAATCATTAAGTTGTTGATGTAAGTTATCCACTTTTAAATACTTGAGACACACTCCTAAACTTTCTGTTAAATTTCAGTCTGGTCTTTTTATCCTGTCAAGAAAATTAAGTGAATGAGACTTGAAGGAGAAAACTTTTCACAGTAGTAGGAAGATATAATTTAAGAGAGGATCAGACAGGTTAACATCATCCCTCCTAGTCTTCTTAATGTGAAACATTCATTTTTGTGAATCCTGACTATCAGGGCTACTCTTGTGATTTGTTTAATCCATGATTTATGACTGTCTTAAGGTGAAATCTGTCTAAACTTCGTTAAAGTATTAAAACAATATATTTCTATTCCACTCCTATTCCTGCTTTTTTTTTATTCTCAGGGGATGACGCTAATTTTATGAATCTAAGGTGGATATATCTGGGTTTCAAAATCATGCAAGATGCTTGAAACCATCTCTACATCTTTCTAAAATCATGTTATCGCTGTTGTAAGATATGGGGTGCCTGTGCGTTCTTTTATGGGTTTAATGTTACCCGTCTGTGCTGCTGCTGCAGGCGTACCTGATCTACTCCAGCAGCGTGGCCGCAGGAGCTCAGAGTGGCATAGAGGAGTGCAAATACCAGTTTGCATGGGACCGCTGGAACTGCCCCGAAAGAGCTCTGCAGCTCTCCACACACAGCAGCCTGCGCAGTGGTAAGTCTGGATCCAACCGGCCTTTACACCGGCTCCTACATCTCCACACAGCAGCGGGGGGAGAGAGGGGAGGGAGGGAGGACGAGAACCACGGCAGAGAGAAAAAGTACTTTGTAACTGTGTGCTTGTGTTGGTTGCGAGTTTCTGTGTTAGAGGTTAGAGTTTTTTTTCTCGTTGTGAAATAGAGATGTTTGCTTAGTCAAAACATTCACCACCCTTTGGGATAGTTACAGTGAGCACAGTCACCAGAGGCAAAACAAACACACTAATCCATCTCACAACAACCCCCAGAATCACTGCCGCTATTTACAGCGTATGAGAGCAAAAGCAATTTATACAGATTTACAAGACAAAGAGTCAAAATATGTTAAGAAATACAAAATCTATTTTATTTTGGCACAGTTTTAAAATGCAGATACTATAATGACTGGATTTATGGTCCTGAACAGAATATAGAAAATTGAATAAGTAAAAAAAAAAAAAAAAGTAATATTAAATTTATCATACTGGAAATGAAACTTGTTATGCAGGTAGTTGATCTTACTCAGGAAAGGGGATTTCTAACTAAATGTCTATCCCACCAGACGGTTAATGTGTCTCTCTGTTGACAGCAAATCGGGAGACAGCATTCGTTCATGCCATCAGCTCAGCTGGAGTCATGTACACTTTAACCAGGAACTGTAGTCTGGGAGACTTTGACAACTGTGGCTGTGATGACAGCAGGAACGGACAGCGAGGTGAGACAAATGCTCTTATCTGTATATAAATACCCACAGAGGTTGACAAAAATGTTTGACAAATTAAAGGAAAACCCTGCATATATAAATAGAGATACATGAAAAATTCCAGATGCTTCTAGGTTCACTGTATAGTAAAATTATGCAGTTAACAACTAATCATGCTCTGGGGCAAGTAAAAAAGGCTGAGCAGACCCACTAGACTGTAATTTTGCATTAAAATTGGAAGAAAAAAATCTAAGTGTCTATAAAAGGTGATTCATGGCACGGCTGTATGGCTGAGGAAATAGAGACAGCTGTCTTATCAGAGGATCTGTGGTTCATACATGTCAGAGTGTTTCTATGCAAGATATTAAACCTCAAATTGTGAGTGTGTGTGTCTCTGATCAGACTGTGTCAGTAAGAACAGTCTACTGCAGAGAGATATAGTGGATTTGCAGAGCACAAAGCCCTCATTACAAAGATGAAAGCGCTTTGAGACTTCAGTGGTCCAGAAACCGAAGGCAGTGGTTTACAGAGATTTAGAAAAAAGTGATATAATCAGATGGTCACAACCTTAACTGTATCCTTTCCACATAGACAGCGGTACAGGTCTAAATGCTTGACCCCTACAGATAAGGGACTCTGTGACTCTGTTTTGCTGTGGATGGTATTTTTCAGTGGCGTGATTTGAGTGCACGCCTCCCCACAGAGGGAGGGGCACTGCAAATGAATACATAAATGTCCTAAGTGATTACCTTTATCCTAAAATATTTCTATCCTGATGTTATTTGTCTCTTGACAATACCACCATCAACAAAGCAGGAAGGGTCACTAAATGTTTTGATGAGAAGGGGTGGAGTCACATTGTTCCCGGCAATATGATACTATCAAGATACATTGCCTCAGATGATAACAGCGTAACGATACAGCAGTTATGTGACACGTTGCAAGACAATCATCTATGATACATCAGGATGTCAGTGTCAGTGACAACTGAGATGAATAACACACACTGACTGCACATGTTCCGTGTCCATGTGTGTCATTATTCCAATGCTAAATAGCCATTACCTGCAAAAAGCACACAAAAAGAAAAAGGAGGTTATATGTCACAAAGTAACGACCCTGATGATTCAAATTGGCAGGTAGGATTTCTTAGAGTGTCGGGATAAAAGTATTGATATTTTGCTCCAGGGTATCAGTACAATACAATATGATATAATATATTCCTGTATCAATATTAAGTCCCAACCCTGTTGACAAGTATAAAAAGGATGTGAATCATATACTATGGCCCAACAAACCTGCTGGAGATATGGACTGATGTGTTAGTCGGCGCTCCTACCACCATCATCTACAGCACTAAACGAGGGAACATCACGAATGTTGTGTCATCCCTCCAGTAGAGTTAGGACGCATGGATCAACACCAAGACATTTTATGTTGGTTTTTTCCTTCGTCACTTGTTTGTAGGTGGCAGGATGGATTTTTTTTTTTTTTTTTTTTAATCAAATACCTGATAGTTATAACCTGGTTGTTTCTTTTAAACTCTCCTAGGTGGTCATGGATGGCTCTGGGGAGGCTGCAGTGACAATGTTGGCTTTGGTGAAGCCATATCCAAGCAGTTTGTCGATGCCTTGGAGACCGGGCAGGATGCACGGGCGGCTATGAATCTCCATAATAACGAGGCTGGACGTAAGGTACAGTAGATGCTCTTAATTCACGCCATCCGCTCGGAAAACGAGAGCTGAGCACTTACTATAAGATGTTGTACAGCTCTGCCTCGATTTGAACCATACAGTATTTAAAGTGGGTGGCTGCAATTTTCCTGGCCCTCCAACTGATTGCACAGTGTAAAGCACCTTTTGAATCATTTTTTCCCCCTGCTCAGAATTACACTGAGTGTGCCACCCAAGCATCCCTTTCACATCGCTATAAGTGAGGTGCCACTCGTCCCCAATAATAACAGTGTGTTCGGTGTACCAGAAGGGCCTATTTACCAGTGCTGAATGCCCCTTATGACAATACCTCAACTCAAGAATCTCAGGATCACTGGTGCAAGCTTAATTAGAGATCCTGGGGAGCCAGACATTGCACGGCATTCTGTATTATGCTGCTTTTTTAAAATAAGTGTTTAGTTTTATTCTTGCAATAAGGATCCCACATTTATGTTGGTCTTTGTTTGGCCCCGAGGGAGTCTGAGGGGACCACAGGCGTGCAGCTGAAGTGCTCTTTGTTTACGGTGCCTTTGCTCCCCCCTATTGGGTGCTAGGATCCCCATGGCACCTGGAGCATCATTGTAACAGAAAAAAATGGGGAGAGAAAGAGAGAAAAACTCCTTTTTCATTTCTCCACTCAAAGGGACTCTCCATTGGGTCTTCTCAAACTGGAAAACATGTTGATAATGAACATGCTAAATAAATACTCCTATTTCTTCTGTGGGGACAATGAGGCTCGATGTGAAACTTTGATTCAGCCTCACCTCGACAAAAAAGTTCATCCCCTCCTCACGGAAAGAAAACGTCCCTTTTCAACCGACAGCTGTTTTGTGTCGGGTAAAGTCAGGAAACACTGAGGACGACAAAGACACTCCTTCCTTTCAGTGTATTCATCCCTTTCTCTCTTAACTGGAAAACTTCAATAATACAATCAGTTAATTTGACAACACATCAATCAAGAGACAATGAACATCCTGTCCTGTTTTACACAATCATACTTATACAGACACACATTTACGCATGTGCATGTTCTCTATCTCAGCCTCACTTTCTTCCTTTTGGCTCTGTTTTTAATCTTAAATCAAACTTCTTCAACTACTAATACATTTTAATGAAATAAATTCAACCTTTTTCATCCCTTCTGTGCCTTCAGGCTGTGAAGGGAACCATGCAGCGGACGTGTAAGTGCCACGGTGTGTCAGGTAGCTGCACCACTCAGACCTGCTGGCTGCAGCTGCCGGAGTTCAGGGAGGTGGGGAACTACTTGAAGGAGAAGTACCACAGGGCTCTGAAGGTGGATCTCCTGCGAGGAGCCGGGAACAGCGCAGCCAGCCGGGGGGCCATCGCTGAGACCTTCAGCTCCATCTCTCGCAAAGAGCTGGTCCACCTGGAAGACTCCCCCGATTACTGCCTGGAAAACCGTACCCTGGGCTTGCCTGGCACAGAAGGCCGCGAGTGCCTCAAGAAGGGCAAGAACTTGAGCAAATGGGAGAAGCGGAGCTGCAAGAGGCTATGTGGGGAGTGCGGGCTGGCTGTGGAGGAGCGCAAAGCTGAGATGGTGTCGAGCTGTAATTGTAAATTCCACTGGTGCTGCGCGGTGAAGTGTGAGCAGTGCAGAAAGACAGTGACCAAGTACTTTTGCGTAAAGAAAGGAGGTCAGAGGGGAAGGAACGAGAGTGCCGGGAGCCGCCGAAAGAACCTTAGACTGAGGAAGAAGCACTGAGCGTCTTCATCACTTCTCCCCTGCTGTCGTTATATTTGTACCACTGCAGCTCCTGTTGACACCCAAACTCTCTGCGCATGTTCAAAAAGCAAAGCAAAACTTAAAAAAAAATATTATTTTAGACCATCTTCAGTTTCAGTTTTGTATTCAAAGTTGAAGATGGTGGGATGTGCACATATACACACACGATAGAGAAGAAAAGAAGGAGAGGTTTTACCACTTTGTAGAAGTTTTGGTACAGATGTATTTAAAATATATTTTTCTACTTTTTATAACATCTCGAAAAGTCACCAGGCATTTGAAGAGTATTTTTCCTGACTCCAAAATTCTCCACAATATGATTTATTTATTTTCATACAAACACATAAACCTTGTGAAAAATTAAACAATTATCAGTTTACTGAGTAGCAGAAATCTGATAATGAGCAATGGAATATCTCACAGTTTTTGAGAACCTATCAGGTTGTATTTCCTTGATTACTTAAGGCTGTTAGCTCAGCTGTAATTTTTCATATATTTCAACCGTCACTGCCAACCTTTGAATTAAAGATACATTTTGACATATTTTGGGACAGTCTCCTGCCATCCGGCTCGCCCTGACCTTTGCTGCCCTCTTGATGTATTTAATTGTATATAAAATGAAGCACTTTGTACTGTACATTGTTAATTTATTGCACAGCATGTCCTAGTTTTGCTTTATTGTTAGTTGCCTTTGTGGTTTGTTTTCTATTAAAGTGTAATGAAAGAAGAATAAATCCTTCAGTCTTATATATCATTCAGCCTGAAGAAAGCGTTCATCCTTCTTTTACATCGTCTTTGAGACAGTAATACCTGACTGTTTGCAGTAAACAGGACCTTACTCCTCACATTGTTCACACTGGCGTTGGAATACTCCGGGGCAAACCAACAAGAATAGAAAACTTTCCAGGGAACTCTTCGTTCCATCACGCCTTTCTCAATTTCGACTCAACAAATACCTCCCGTTCTCTCCCTCATCATGGTAATCCTCAAAGAGCCCCCTAACTCCCAAGCGCTTGGAAGTTTCTTTACTGTTTAATACTAGTTTAATTAACTTCGTCCAGACAGAGTAGGGCTGTGGGGGTGGAGGGCATGAGGCAAGTTGCCCTTAAAAATCATCTCGCCTCTAATTTTGTATGCTAATCTTCTTTTTCACGCCGCACCTCCTTAGGAGTGGGGGAAAGAAATGTTGGGAAAACTTTGGGCTGCCTGTGCAGGGCTTCCTGCGGCTGTTTTATTTCTGGGCCCACCTATTTGGATCCTTTCACTCCTCTAGGGCCTTCCTTTGCTCGATTTAACAATGAATGCAGAGCTAATCAGCTCTCTCGGAAATGCACCACTGTCGAGGAAGGTAATCCCTTCTTCTCCACTCTCAATGGGCTGTCGCCTTCTAAAGGACTTTGGGAAAAGGCTTTGCACAGATTCACACTGTTCTCTCAAAAGAAGTTAGTTCAAGTATTGTGCCCAAACAAGTGGGTTTTATAAACACATGCTTGCCAGGATACTCACCCCACCTGCAAATAAGAAGTGCCAGGCCCAGGCAGACTAGCACATGGCAGCCGAAGCCGAAACCCTTCAGACGAGATGGGACATGAAAGAGGAGATTAGAGGTCCCATTGAGATGGGGGCGTTCATTTCTGCACCTTCCTCCTTTTACTCAATAAAGTGTCAAGGAAACACCTTGTTGACATCTTATTTACCAAATAATGATCATAATCAAAACTCCTCCCTCCTCTGATGACCCCTGTGGGTTGGCTGGATTGCTCTGCCTGGCATGCAGCAAAAACCCTCTCACCAACAAAAGGCCCAGCATACCAAGCTTTTGCCCTGCGGCTCCGTGGACATTCTGCAATTTACTGTGATGGAAAGTACAACAGAGGCCCATCAAAATGCTCATAAAGCAGATGCAAAATCATAATCAGGACATACATTTTGGTATTATTAAACTTAATAGAGCCACTTTAGTTTGCAGGATGCAATGATGCTAATTTAGGGGCCTTCTTACTTCCTTTCTTTCTTTTTGTGCACTGCTATTCTCAGCAAAAAAAAAGTCCCACTCACTGCATACACCCACATGTGAGACATAATCACACAAAAGCTGCTGACACAGCGATCATTTAATGTGCAGGAAAGCAAGACAGACAAACACGTACAAGTGTGACACTGTTCTCTTATTCAGTCAAGAACAGCTGTGCATCAGCAGAAAAAAAATGAAAGAGAGGGTATTGGTCTCAAAGGCAGCGTATGAGGAACTACGATGATTCATATGTGGACCTAAAGGTCAGGTTTTGGACTGCATGTTCAACTGAGAGACGAAGATCACTGCTTCAACAAGACAAAGCTAATTTATGTTTGTATTGCACAAGATTTCCACTGTAATACTTACCCTTTACCCTGCTGCATTATACATTTCTATTAATGTATAATCATGGGTGTGTTCTTGTGTTCATAACATTCCTGTCTCCTGTAAGCAGACTAACATGAACAAACCACAAACCACAGTCTGAGACATAAAACCTGGATTACAGATGTACAAAAACGTGAAAGATGTCTTCATCCTCCTTACTCTCACTTTCTCTCTCTTTTGCTTTCTCTGTTTCAGTGTCATTCTCTCAATCACACAAATGCAAAAAGCAAAGGGCGATGAGCAAAATGGAACATATCGGCGTGTGAAGCTGAATTGTTGATCCTGACTCTGACTACGCATTTTACCCCCACCCAAAGAGTGACACGACCTCCGACCGAGGGGTCTGAACTTCCGTCTCCCAGGCCGTTCCTGCCATATTCAATTTGCCATGACACATGAGCCCGAGGTGGTGGAGGGAGTGGTGACACCACAGAGCAAGAGTGAGGTTTCTCACAATCAATCTGAACTAGTGTTGGGAGCTACAGAGACTGTGGACAGAAATGTATTTTTTTATGCTAAACTGCTGGCAGCATTAAAAAACAGTTGTAACCAAGCTTGAGAGTTTTGTTTGAATGAGATTTTTGTATAAATGTACTTTTTTAGTATCTACAGCTTACCGCTGTGACATAAATGGTACAAGGAAAAAATTTCTCACAGATAGTGAGTGATAATGCAATCAATGAAAGATGGGAAAACGACTTATAATGCTCCAAAGAATCCTCGACTAATAGGATTTATGGATTAGGGGTTCTGGACCTACAACACCTAGAGGGGCGAGGGTCAGTGTGAATGTGAGAGAAAGCCAACACAGATGAGTACAGATGAGTGGGACGTCCTCATGTGCTCTTAAAGTGGTTTAAACAAAAGTCAGTGAAATCTGTAGTCACCTGTGTTGTGTTACTGTATAGATTTTCAGCAAATTTTGCTTCAGCTCAGTGTTTTCCGGATGTTTTCAGTAGTAATCAGATACTTTGACTCATCAGGAAACGGTTTTGTTGTAACTGTAGCTCCTCGAGAGAGTCTTTGTTTTGACAGCAGTTTAGCACTGGTTTATGTGTTTGTTGCCATCAGCAGGATTGAGATACAAGCTTCTTGAGGCTCACCGGGGTGGTCAATCTCCTGGCTTTGGCTCTCTGCAAAGAATGGGGAGAGAGGAGCATCAGAGGGATCAGCTCAGCTCAGCTCAGCTCACTGATCTGCACAGGAAACACTGAGCATGGGAACCCACCAGGGAGCCCAAACTACTCCCTGTGGTGGAAATCTGCTGATAAAAACCTGACTCAAGAGAAAACATACAAGATGTGTTAGGTTTTACAAAAAAAAGGGAAGTGATTTTGCACTGCTAAACTCAAATTAGGCCCATTTGTGGATTTGAAAAGTTGTCATAAAGGGATTAAAAATACCAAGTGCATGCAAATGAAGTAAATGGATGAGATTGGATCAACTGATAAGATGTTCTTCACCCACTTTAATATCAGTATGATGTTGACTAAACAGAACAGGGCTCCATCAGCTGGATCAGTCCACTGAGCAAGGTACAAATGTGCACTGCTAACTCATGAGGAATGATCCTTGATTGATCAATATCGTAACACTGAGGCAATGATAATCATAGTTTAAATATTGGCTAAGCATTTCAAAAGTGTTTGCTTTGTGTTTCATTACCTTCCATAGACAGAAAAACACACAGAGCAGGGACGACCTCTGTCTTGTGTCCTGTTCCATACTTGAAAAATGACATTAGTCCAGATGACTCTCTCCCTCTGTGCAGCTCAAAACATTGCAATGATAAAAACTAAAGCAAATTTTACTTTATGGAATGTAAATTTCAACATTGTAGATATTTTATATTTTATTTCAAATTACTTTTAGAGTTAGAAATAAAATTCTTCCTGTGTGTACTCAAGACTTTTTACTAAGAGAGGGAAACTATAATTTAAATGACTTGTGTATATTTGACACATTAGAAGTAAAAACAATTTAAAATACAGATGTGTTTTGGTTTTAGAAGTCAAGCTATACAGTGGATTTAGTGAGTTTTGAAAAAGCCTTAAAATACAAACTAGAGTAGTATTATGGAAAATGACAAAAATGTATAATATTTAAGCATTAAAATTTAAACTAAAAAGTATTGATTTATTTCCTATGGTACTGCTGCTCTGCTGAAGTATCTAAAGGACAAGAAATAATAGGCAAAATTAAACCTGTCCTTCAGTCTCTTTCTTCTTTAGGTTTTTGTTTGTGTGAATTCTATTTTGCTGAAACTATCCATTTATTCATTCATCTAAGTCAAAGTAGGCTACATTAATAAGTTTGTGTAGCGTAACATTAAAATACTCCGATAATTGCAGGTACCTTAACTGTGTTATAACATAGAGTCCTTGGGCAGTCCTGCCAATATAGTATCGATTCCTGCATGTGGCTTTTTCATGATCATTCAAAGATCAATGTAAGCTTCACTGGAGCCTCTAAAGTTTCAGTTTTTCGATCAATTTTCTGAAAAACTGTAAGGTAAAACAGTGCAGCGGCGCCCTCTAGTGGTTGAGACAGACAATTACAATGTGTGCATTTAGTCACCCAGTGCTCAAGGGGTCGCTGTCCGACATTCTGGGTATAACATCATCGAAGTGCGTCCCTGACTATTTTAGTTTGCGTCGTTTGTTTTCTGGCTGTCAACAGCGTAAACACCTACACGAAACAGATACGGAGGGAGCTGTTGTGTCGGCAGGACCGCACAGATTTCTCTTATCAACCAAACAATAGTGAATGGAAGATATTGCATGAAACTCCCGCCGCTGACTCTGGAGCCTCGCAGGGTAGAGTCCGGAAGACAAGCCCGTCTCTAGTTGATTTATTATAAGGAAGATAGAGGCAGCTAATCAGCGCCTGTGGACGAACATGGCAGCGGCGACCGTCGTAGAGGCTGATGTGGCGGAGAGCGAAGGCTGCGCCGGTTTCGCCAGCGTCCAGAACCGGGAATGGGATGAGTCTCAGCTCCGAAATTATTCGTTCCCAACTAAACCCATTCCCAGACTGTCTCACACGGACCCCAGAGCAGACATACTAATAAACAACGAGGTAAACAGACTAAGTTAGCTTGCATAAACTTTTACCATAACGTTATCATACCTTATCAGTTATCTCAATCTTACTCAAAAGCACATGTACCACAAAACCTGCTGTATTAACATTCTGGCATGAGAAGTAGCTTGCAAATAGGTCATAAACAGTTATTAGTGCACATTATATTTCTTACGTACGTAATGTTGTATTGAGGTGTTGACAGTGAATTGTATATAATTTTGTTTATTTTTATTTCTAAGCTCATTTTAAGTCATTACTGGCAAACATATTTTCGGAATTGTAGCATAATTTTTGCAGGCAAGTAGCTCAGTTTGCAATAGTGAAATCTCAGTAACCTGATACAAAGAGCAGAAACAATGTAGAACACAACAATGGACTAGTTGATTAACATTAAAAAAAAGGTAGTTATGTCATTCATTCATTAATTCAGTCATTAATCAGTTAATAGACTTTTAGGTAAACAAGGCCCAAATTTCTTAATTTCCTTCCCACATGGTAACCTGTACATTGCAATTCTAATGTACAGTTTATGGTGGACTACAGTCAGTGTTTGGTTAATTTGTGACTCTGCTTACTATTTGATGTTTTTTTTTTTGTATTGTGTGAATGATCGCATAGTAAAATTGCAACCCCTATACATAGACACCTGCATCTGGAATCTGGTTTTCCATTCGTAGTCTTAAAAAGACTGACCATCGAAATATAGTAGGTTTTGGTTCTTCGTAGGTGAACAGCTGATGTGAAGAGCAAATGAGGCGGGTCACATTCTCAAAAATGAGATCTTGGGACCCACTGGCTATCATATGAAGATGCAGAGAAAAATTTGACTTTTTATTGGCTTAATTAATTTATCTACATTCATATGCAAACACCAGTTCATAGAGATTAGTCTAAATGTCCTCTTCACATTTTAAGATGATGCCAATTGGACTGTCAACATTGACTGGCAAAGGAAAGGAAGTCGTAGTCTGGATATCTGTTACCCTGACGCTTTTTTTTCTTTTTTAATTTGAGTACTGATGGAGTTTGCCTCTCTGGAAAACATAATATTGCATTTTGATATCCCTTGGCTATTGCAAAAGCTCAGAAACATCAGCTTTTTCCCCAAGAGACTGAATCATTGTGAAACTATAGCCAGTGGGTTTTAAGACTGATTTAAAGGGAATCCAGTCAGTGTTGTCACATAAGGTAGTTTCACAACTGGTCAGTCTGGAGCCTTGCAGGGTAGAGTCTGGAAGACCTTGCGCCATACTTTAGTCTTTTATATTAAAGTATTGCTGAAATCAAATGAAAAACATCACTTATCTTTGAGTACGCAGGTTCTCTTTTTAATTTGTTAAGCAACATTATGCAAAAATTGGTATTTTGTGAAATTTGTTGCGTTTACAGTTTCTGAGTTCAACAAAGCTCAGGTTTCTGCGGATGTATTGTACATGCCAATAAAAATTTTCTGTGTCATAACAATGCTATGTTTTGAAAAATAAACATCCATGCCCTGACATTTTTTGCTGTGTGACAATCAAATATTGCACAAGTGTTGCTCACAACAAGAACAGCAGCATGCCAAGCTAATGTAACCTGAATCAGACACAATATGCTGCTAACACCTGGCTCTCACATGATAAACCTAGCGAAATTAACTGCCTCGGCTTATAAGTAAAAATGAGCTAGCTGACAGCTTTTTTAACTCAGCCAAACGCAGAGCAAGTTCGACACTGAAACATAACTGACTGAAAGAGTCACCATTAAGCATATCACAAGTCAGTGAACCATCAAAATGGCTTAAAAGCTGTTATTTAAAGATAACTGTTACATAATTTTGCTTTAAGAGAAGAATTTTCCTTCTGTGGTACAGATTTTTAAATTTGTTATAAGTAGTGATAAAGAACTTGTGCTGATTTGACTGATTTTCAACTCTTTTTCGCTCATAGATTGCTTTCAAGAAGTCATGAGGCTGATGTAAAAAAAAAATGGTGCATGAACTGTAATATGCAAACAAAGTTTGTTATGATGGGAAACAAAATCAGTAGATGGCATAAGAAAAAATATTGTTTGTTCTTGTGCTATTGTAATAAATATTGAGGAACATGCAAGTGATGGATTATAACCCTTGCATTTTTGTATCATATATGTCTTTATCCACTACTTTAGGCATTGGTTTGCACCACTAAATCTATTTAAAATTTAAAAACAGACAAAAAGTTTGGCGTGAAGACATTTGAGGGGTCGTGGTCATTTTAACAGGAGTTGTTTTTTAGCCACAAACGTTTTACAACAGAATGAATGAATGGATGAATGGATGATTAGGCTGCATGGTTTATAGTTTTCTGTGGTTAGCTCTGGCATTTGGTTCTAGAACTTCCCTAACTGCCAATCACATGCCCGCGCGTGACAAAGCAGTGTTGGTAACTCCATATATGGCGTGTTCATACTTTTCGCGGTATCATATAAAGTGAGCTGCGAAACCAAACAAAATCCAACAAGAACAAGAACAAAAAACAAAAAACCCATCCCACTTTTAAAAATGTGTGGCCCACTTAAACATGGAGACACTAATGGAATTTCTTTGATATGCCCGCAAGTCATATTAACTGCAGAATTCACGACGTTTAGCTACATTTTTATTACCAACAAAGACACACAATGTATTTATTTATTTATTTTTTTACAATCGGCAGACGACGTGATAGCTCTGAAGACAGGCACAGAAGAATTAGAGCATCACGTATGGCAGATTGTCTGCTGGCTTTAGCGAAAACAGAGAAAGACCCAGAAGCCACAAGTTGAACAGTCCACCACCAAAGTTAGTTCCTCTGGGGGTTTCCAACGTCGATTTAACTCTTCGGGACCGCAACGTCCCCGCGTTCTCCGGCGAAAGTGAAACCGAGGGCCGGTGCAGTAAGACACAGGCTCGGGAGCGCGCCCATGGCTGTACGTTCAGTCAGTCACGTAGCCCTCGGAGCTCACTGTGTCCACTGCCATACTCTGCGCTATCGATGCACTGCGTGGGTGTTCGCTGGGATGTATCAATGTTCCCTTTGTTTTAAAGGTTAACTTCAAAAGAAATATAAACATCAGTAGTTTCAGGATTGTGTGGCGCAATCAAGATGATTCACACGCAGCAACTATAAATGTTTTTAATGAGTCTTATACTGCATTCTTTGCTATTTTTTGCGGTTTAAACCATATTTAACCTAGGCATTATTTTTAATGTGAAATACAATAAAATTAATCCATGTTAAACTAGAAATATAAATTGCAGTTTAATACAGATACTGCAGATTTAGAAAAAACACTTAAATCTAATGTAATAATAATGTGACAATGTATAATTATGACTTACCACAGTTACAGTAAAAATAGTATTTAATTAAAATATTGCATGGACTTTTCTTTCGTGCACAATTTCCTAGTGATCTTGCCTGTTTTTACTGTGTATGTATTTATAAATACACTTCTTACAGTCTTCTTTTGCAATTACACTGCATTGAAATGTCATTATCTGTTCTGCAGGAACCGGTGGTTTTAACAGACACAAACCTTGTGTATCCAGCTCTCAAATGGGACATTGCATATCTCCAGGAGAACATTGGGAATGGAGACTTCTCTGTTTACACTTCAAAAAACCACAAATTCCTCTACTATGATGAGAAAAAAATGTCTAATTTTGAGAACTTTGTCCCAAAGTCGCAACGAATGGAAATGAAATTCTCTGAATTTGTGGATAAAATGCACAGAACGCAGGAAATGGGAGGAGAGGAGAGGTAAGATGAATTGTTAAGGATAATATAGTTGGAACAGGAATATGATTTTAAGCAATGTTTATATTAAACCTGCCTGGGCTTATGCATAATCAAAAAAAAATCCTCTCTTTGAAGCTCAATAATGCAAGTAACCCAAATTCTAGGAGAAACTTGATTGCGCGCACGTATACTTGACAGTTATGGGTGTTTTCTCACATGAAATGTAATGCAGCACAGGAAGGTGAAGCAAATGACTAAGCGTTTACACTGGAGAATGAAGAAAGAAGCCTATTTCTGTAACCTGACTTGACCTGGCAGCACACACACACGCACACACATATCACTTACTAAGGAGGACTGGCTATGTGACTCGCTGATGCTAGCGGTGTTTGTGTCTGCTTCAGTGCAAGAACTTTTTTAATAACCTTATATCCTGTAGGCACATTAAAATACTCTTGAAAATTAGCTGCTTAGAAAATTCTTTCAGGTCTTTGAGTGTAAAATAATATATCTCGTGCATTTTGTGTTGTCTCTTTTCTCATGTATTTCAAGGGTATATCTACAGCAGACCCTGAATGACACAGTAGGGAAAAAGATTGTTCTTGACTTCCTCGGTTTTAACTGGAACTGGATCAACAAGCAGCAAGCCCAGAGAAACTGGGGGCAGCTGACATCCAACCTGCTGCTCATAGGCATGGAGGGTAAGGGATCTTACATAAGGAATGAAGTTGCAGTTTCTGCTGTACAAATGAGGACAACATTTCTCCTTGTTTGTCATTGCCCTAAATGTTGTTCACACATCACATTTTCTATTAATAATCTCTCATCATAGGAAATGTGACACCGGCACATTACGACGAGCAGCAGAACTTCTTTGCACAAATCAAAGGCCATAAGAGGTGCATCCTCTTCCCTCCAGACCAATTTGAATGTCTCTATCCTTATCCTGTACATCACCCCTGTGACCGACAGAGCCAAGTAAGCCATAGATTCATATATTTATGTTTCAGTTCAGTCACTTTCATTATTAGTATTGATTTAATTCACAATAAAACTCTAAGAAGGAAGGAATACCCTGAAGGACAAAGTTATGTGCATATGCTAGAAATGTTATGATGCTAGTGTTTAAAAAAAAAAAAAAATCCCCAAGTAATTCATTTTTGGTAGAAAAGTAGAAAATAATTCAAATCTCTTTATCATTACTAAAAACAGATGTATGAGGTACAGTGTGTTAAAGGTTTGTAATGAATTCCTTTTCTTTTCTTTTCATTTATAGGTTGATTTTGATAACCCTGATCATGAGAAGTTTCCCAAATTTAAAAATGTTGTTGGCTATGAGGCTGTTGTGGGCCCAGGAGATGTGCTCTATATCCCTATGTACTGGTAAGAAGTGCTTCTACGGGACTTATGTATGCAAAAACACAGAAAATTCATTTCAACCAACAAAATCAGCTGATTCTCTCTAGAGCATTGAGTTTCCTGGATGTATGTCCAGTTAATGTATTCTAATGCCTGCTGCATTTCATTTCATTTCATAACATTTCTTTGATTCAAATGCACAATGTGCTGTTGGGAAATTATCCATCATTGCTTTTTTAAAAATTTTTATGTGTTTACTGTGTCTATTAATTAGCCCAGAATTGGCAGACATTTGTGCTATTAAAATTAACTACTGTATAATGCAGTTGTAGTTGTTTGTAATAAAGTTGCTGTGTTGAAGCATTAATCCACTGTGAATGCAGGGCAATGGTGTTTTTCAGAAACTTCTGACAAATGAGAAAACTAAATTGTCATAATAGTCTTTGGTGCATATTTGTTTTTTTTTAAAAATGATTTACTGTCTTCAAATTTCTGAGCTTTTATTAAAAATTAAAACCTCTTTGCACAAGCTTTAGTTCTGAAGTAAGTTACTCATATTAGTTGAGAGACAAAATAATATACATTGGTTGTATTTGTTGGTCTGTATGACAAGTTTCACAGCACATGCTTGAAATGCAAGACATCTGTGTGTTACCTGCTTACTATAGTGCCCTTTTCCCCCACAGTACATGTCTGGAATGATCTATTTTCTGCTTTGTCCTGACCCTTTTATTTCACCTTGCTTATCCTGGCAGTAGTTTCAACGACAAGTAGCTTGGTGTCAAGAAAAACTGCAGAAATTTGCATTGACACCCAGATTTTGATAAATTTAGTTATTTATATTTGTCTTTTTTCCTCAGGTGGCATCACATTGAATCACTGTTGAATGGTGGAGTGACAATCACTGTAAACTTTTGGTACAAAGTAAGCATATTTGAGTCATTACAACTGCTACTTTATCATTTTTGCCGTTTTCCCACCATTTTTCCTCATGAACACACCTATTTGACTTATTTTCAGGGTGCCCCCACACCCAAGAGAATAGAATACCCCTTGCGAGCTCATCAGAAGGTGGCCATCATGAGGAATATTGAGAAGATGCTCGGAGAAGCACTGGGAGACCCACATGAGGTAAAAACACTTGATTTTATAAACCTTATATATTAAGCTCTTTTATTTTGTCAGTGCGGGCCGACAGACTGCAGAAGTCACACGTGAATGTCACGCTGCTACTTTCTAGAACATCAAATCAGATCCACATTTAGGTCACCTGTTACGTGAAATCCGCGGGGCATGCTGACCCTCACAGCAACCCAATTACTGTGAATATTTATGGCTTACCTAATTTAGTACAAAGAAAAGATATATGCAGCCTGGGACAGTGCATAAAACAATGTTATATATCTGACATGAAGTAGCTTATCCTCACAAGAAATGGTTCTGTTTTTCTGTAGGTTGGACCTTTGCTCAAGACGATGATCAAGGGCCGATATGACCAGGATCTCAGCTAGAGCTCCACCCTTGAAACTGTTAGACTGCTTCTGAAACTGTAGGCTGAGCGTGTGAAAGCGAGACTGCTGCGTGTGTAATGGCCACCCTGAGCTACGTATCACTGCATGGCAATAAGCGGCCATCTTGAAACCATTCTGCATCAGTCATCCCTGAGTGCCATGGTCATTGCAAATACAACAAATACAGAAGACACCATCTGATAAACTCATGGGAGTTTGCTCTACTTGAAGAGGTATTTGAAGAAGAGGCCCTAATGTGGCTTAAGATGAGATCTGAACCATTTTCTCAGCAATTTCATAAATCATAATAGGGGATTTTTGGGTGCATTAGTTCACCCAGTCAGTGAAAGTTGTCTGAGATCGGTACTTTTGGAACAACCTCAATATTTTGACCACTAATGGATAAGACATGGGGAATTTTATATATAGTACACATCAATCATATACAGATCATTTCCTAAATACATGTAATAACACAGTGGTGGGTTGATTACTAAATGTGGAATGACTATAATAAATTATCCATTTTATAACAGACTGCTTTAAAAAAGATTTGGTTGATATCACTAAAGATGACAGGTCTTGTTAGTGTTTTTGAAATATTTATCCATGTAATCTGCATTATTGCTGTGTTTAACCTACAGTGTTTTGGGGAGTGATCAGCAACAATTTTCTTTGGCACAGAAGACAGCACAGACATAGTAATAAAAAACAGAAGTACAGTGATTAATGACAGTGATTGAATATGGTCAAAGATATGTGTGAGTGTAGAAAAAAGGGGCTCGTATATTCAACTGAAGGAATATGTGATTTTTTTGCAGCTAAATTATCTTAGTTGCGTGATTACTTTGTGTTTTATTTATGCTCTTGCTTGTTTGATTTATATTTCAAGGACTTTTTTTTGGATTTGCTGTTCTGCTTATCAGTAACAGGTGAGGGGGAACTGAGAATTGAATACATTCTGCAATTCTAGATGAAATTACAATTAACTTAAAAATTAAAAGAACACAGTGAGTGTTTTTGGAGAAATTTCTAGAGTGAGAGTAATTGGAGAAGCTGTTTTCTCAGAAATATGATGGTTAAACAGGTTATGACTGTAAAAGTGGAAGAAGTGAAAAGCTAAAATGATTTATGTTATCGTGGACTGAAATAGCAGGAACATCTGCTGGGATGTAATTTATGAAGTGTATCAACCATTGCAGTGCAACACAACGTACCATCTAGTGGTCAGGTTTGAAGATGCATGATAAGCTTGATTTTTAATGCCTTGTCCCTGCACAAAACTGCTATAATACAAATAACTCAGTTTGTTGTATTGAAGGCAGCAAAGGTGAGATAAAAATTAAGCTGCAGTGTGTACAAATGTTTAATTCCAGCAGAGAACTCTGTCGTGATTACTAAAGGTTAATGATTCTCAGAAATATTTTTATTTACATGCAGCCATATTTTGAAGACCTCAGTGTTCAAAGTGCTTTTTCAAACTGTTGTTAACATGTAAATTTAACAAAAGGGCAGTTAAATTTCATATATTGTGCTGTTTGTGCCAAACCAACAAACAAACTAGTAAATGGGTATCTCCTTATTCAGAAAGCTTTGTTTCATCAGATGAATCAGTAAGTGGTGAATTATAAAACAGGAATATCCAATCACTTTATTAACCAGGAAATACTGGACTGACTGATATTCAACCTCTAAATAGTTGTTAATGTGCACATCTATTTCTTACAAATTGCACCAAGATAGAACAGGGCTGCTGTCTCTGTTAAAACCATTTACCTGACTGATGTAAAATCTCTTTCTTTTGCAAGGTTAACCCTGTTTACTGAATGTGCCTTGCTAAACAACGGCATGGCATTAAATGTTGCAAGGACTTGATTTTTTTTATAATTTTATTTTGTGGTCAAAATGTCTTTTCACTCTGGCATTAAACAGCTTTAAATTCAGGACTGATGAGGGTTCATAGCGATAGAGGCATGTGTCATTGACGGGCCTGTCTTTCCTTTTGAACTTATAGTATGTGCTCTCCTTGTTCCTTATGATTAAAGTTTGTTTTCAAAGTTATACACTGCTGAGTTATGAATGACTGCTGAAAGATGTGATAATGAAATAAAATACTTGATGCTTTTGAATTAGTATCTTATGAGTGAATGATGCAAAGAATACATTGTTAATGATCTTCAAAAACTAGTATTTATTTAAATTGTGCGTTTTTTCAAAGCGCAGGGTTAAAACTCAGTTAACACCACCTTATAGTAAGTAGACAACATTGCTGCTGATAATGACATGTATCAGTAACAACACATCTTTTCAACACTTGATTGTGTTACACCTACACTCTGTAAAAGTATATTATACCACCAATCAAAAAAACAACTGCTTATTGTCGCTCCAAAAGGATGCAGAGAGAAACACAAATTAACAACAGTATATACTTGTAAAAAAACCTGACAAACCCATTTGTCCTAATTTATATAACTAACAAGAATCAAACAAGAGTCCAGTCATAAAAATTAAGCAACCGACAATCGCAAGCGAAGCATAATCCACAGAACACAAATGAGATGTAAGGAGCTGTAATAGAGGACCACTTCATTAACATGATGTAAACAGACCCTGAAAGCACACAACAGGCCAGCCTCTTTGCTATAAATACATGATCAGAGACTCTGCAAATCTAAACATCTACAGTATATCAAAAATAAAGAAAATGCTGTTGGAATGAACTGTAAAATCAAGTCCTCCAGCAGCATGTTTTGCTTAACATTTAGGGGGCAACAACTGTCCTCCACATCTGTAGCCAAAATTGTAGTGCTGCAAGAGTTTGGGAAAAACCCTGAAAAGTGAAATCTGTTGTGCTAGAAATGTCTCTTGGGTCTTAGGGATAAGTTAGCAA
Source organism: Acanthurus leucopareius (assembly GCA_029814765.1). Taxonomy (NCBI): domain Eukaryota; kingdom Metazoa; phylum Chordata; class Actinopteri; order Acanthuriformes; family Acanthuridae; genus Acanthurus; species Acanthurus leucopareius. The sequence goes on along the minus strand of JAQMCX010000003.1, from coordinate 14,293,673 downwards.
ATCACACTTTTGGTGGCCCCTTTTTTGAGGACTGTTTTTTTTTTAATTATTATTTTTGCTCAAAAATCATGAGCAAAAATACTTGTAAAAAGTGTAAAACTCTGCATTTAATAATTTACTTAATTTGGCCTAGGAGGTGTGATAGAAGGTAATTACAACAAATTAAACAAATTAGAAATAAGGCCTTCCTCTTGTGGACATTATAAAATTGTTTTGAAGACAATTTAAGGTTGTACTGAATTGGCTAGAACCTCCTTCGAATCTGTCCAGATGATTTTGCTTAAATTTGGAGCATGATATGAAAAAAAAAAAGAAATTCAGCAAAGTTATTCAGATGACAGTCATACCGCTTCATGCAGACCAGATTATATAGTTAACATTCAGTACTGCTCGCACTTGTCTACTGTTTGAAAAAGTTTGCTGTGGGTGCATCATAAGAACTATAACCTGGACATACCCAATATGTTGCACACCACTGGTATCCAAATAAAGGAGACCACTTATGTCCACAAACTGCTGTATAACCCACTGTTAAAAATGTTCAATACTAACTCTACATGTTAAAAGAGTTTCATTTGAGAACCATTTCGTAGCACAACAAATTTTCCAAAACAGAAGGCTTGGCCAAACATTATTCGCAGCACTGTATTCCTACATGATGTAAAAATAGAGCTTTAAATGAAATTGGCATCAATGATGTCATATATATACATAAAAAAGCGGTTGAGACTTGTAATGTCCACAGGAAACTAGAAGAAACAGCACCACCAGAACTTATTTACAGAAATGAATATTGATTAATCTCTACACTTCGTGTCATAGTAATGAATCTATATTGTACTAAGTTAAAGAAAATACAAATAAAAAAAAAAAGGTTAAAGAGTTAAAAAATACAATAATGTCAGTGCAACATCAGACCCGCTGAGATGGCAAAGAGTAGATAGGTTAGGCTGTTACACAAGAACACAAGTTACAACACCCCTGTCGAAATATCACATAAAGTTTAAAAGCTCCTCGAGAAAGTGATGCAACTGAATCACTGTAATTTAATGCTTTAACCAAGGCATATAATGGTAACCATTTTTTAAAATAAGCCACTGACACATTAACAAATAACTTCCTGTACTTGGGGAAAATCTACTAAAATCAGACTAAATGAACTTAATAAATAAAACAGTGTAAACAATATTGTCAGTAGCTGCTCTTACAGTATTGTGCTCGCCATCAATGGAATCTGTACTTTCGTGCAGGCTTGAGGTTGACATAAGTCTTTTTCATGTCCTCGGTCTCGTCTTTCTTTACAAGTTGATATCGCTCTCCTTTTGTGGTTACTATCTGGTTGCCGTGGTATCGAACAAGCTTCTTTGGAGCCTGTAAAAAAAGTACACCAGAAAACTCAGGTTTTATTGCATGGAACAGATTTGATAAAGATGCATACTATATAGGGAGCACAACCAGAAGCTTACATCCTTTGGGGCGACAGGACGGTGTGTTTTGTTGTCCTCTTCATTGTCCACTAGCATGTACCTATGGAGATAAAACATAGTCATTAATACACTCAAAGAAAATCTGTTCTTCATAGGAAAAATTACTAAATCACTTACTTCTCAAGGATGCTCTCTTTGAGTTTCTGGTCAGCCAGTGAGGAAATACTCTTCCCGTGGTTTACCTGAGGCAACAGATGACCATCAAATTAGACTGCTATCATTCACATGGTAGGAAGTGGTTGGTAAGAACACACACAGTGGCAGTGTTTAAGTGTGTGACTGAGACTCACATTAAGGGGCGTGGGACTGAGTTGGACATCACCCTCTATAATAAGACGTACAGCTTCTTCCATGTCTCCTTTGGCAATAGACAGGGCGCTGCGAGCCTCGGTCAGGCTACACTTGGGAAACATCTCCAGCAAGTGTTGCTCTTGGGTCTCCCACTCAGAAACTGGTGGCTGAACATATGCATTTACTTTTTATTGAGATGGATGTAAACAACTTCCACAGTTTTACATGATGAGCAAAAGTAATATGATGGTAATTAAAAAATTTGAAATGCACCAAGAAAAGGAGAACAAAATATGATGTGCACTGAAATGATTACTTTGGCAGTGGCGCCCTCTGTCTGTGTTTTAAGGCACTGTGTGTCTCTTTCTGGTGAAGGTTTACAGGGCAGGTTGGTGAGTTTCAATGAAATCTCTTCTGTCCTCGCCGCAGGCACGTTTTCATTATCAGCTAAAAAGAAGAATAGAAATCAGCATCATTACATTTTCTTATAGATGAAAGGCTGATTACCTTCATCTTAAATGAGTGTCACTGTCCAATAAAGTATGTTTAGATGACCTCTTTGGTAAATTATAAAACAGCAAAAGCGTCTCAATTCAGTATGTACTAGAAATAAAGACAAAAGCACTACCTCTGGTCCGAGCAGCCGCCAGTTTGGAAGCTAGGCTGAACATCATTTCACAGACTTTGACACTGCAAAATGACAAGATACCTTGTTAAAACAGCAAATGACAGAGTATTGTGGGTTTTTTTTCTCATTTATCACCGGTACAGTACAACAAGAATAGTGTAACTGTCTGTTTACCTCTCAATTTCTGCGAAGCCTGGTATGTAAGCCTCCAGCATCTCTGCAAAGACCTCCACATCAAAGTTCTCCTCAACACTCTCCTGGGAGCCAAGATCCTCCAGGACTCCAGTGATGTAAGACAGGAGAACCTCGTCCAGTGTGCTGCAATAAATGATAAATACAAAGTTACTGTCTGACAGACTGATAAAACAAAATTTCTTTAAAAGGATGCAAAGAAGCCAGGAAATTGTTTACCTGAGATCTGCATCGGGAATGTAAGTCTGAATAAATTCGTGCAGCGCACTGTGGATGATTTTGTGGAGGTCCATTGCGTTCTCCTACTGTGCAACAGAGGAAATCCGGTCAAAGTGTAAAAGTTTGGGTACAGCAGATGGCTAAGACAGTTACGACTGCACAGCAGTGACTGCAAACCCTAAATGACCAAACAGTTGTCACCCATGCACCAAACATGGTACGCCATCATCGGCTCAGACTTACATGACTATGTTACAAAAGCATTTCTTACAAAACATTGGTTGTGAAAGCGTCCTCCCCCTGCAGCGTCTTCCGCTCTTACGCTGGTGGACTTTCATGCACGACCTACGTGAACTTAGTAGTTTGCAGACTTCACTGATATTTTAGGTTCAGTGAACATTTCAGCTAAGATGGCCAATCAAGTTGGCTAGGATGCAACGATAAATAACATTCATATTACGAATCGTTGAGAAAGCTATTTGACGAATTCACTATACAATGTACTCATATTAAATTAACCATACCAAGTACTGTCATCAAATTAAGCTTTTGCATCACATTTATGCACCACACAGTAAATTCCTTTTTAGAGTTAGTTTTAAACCAATGTTAGCACTGCAGCTACTGGGACATAAGTTATCGCTGATTGTTAATTACTAACTCTGCTATAATTGGTTAAACGGTTGCAGTAGCCGCGAGTTGCTATCCGCCTCATGCAGCTAATTGTTTCACGCTGTCTAATTTTTTGACATTGTCATTGTGCAGAAAACAACAAACCTTTATCTTCGCATTCAGAAATAACGGTAGGCTGTTAGCAAACTAGCACTAGCTAAGGTTTGTTAGCTAACAGTAAATGCTAGCTAACGGTTAACGCTTAATGTCAAACCAACCTCGTTTAATTCTGTTTGAGAGATTTTGTAATGGAGCAAAACTTACTGTAGCAGAAATTAAAGGGACATTAAGTTCAAAGTTTGCTCAAAATGAACTAGGGGGAGGCTGGTCAGTGCGGTGCTTACAGGCTTGTTAGTCCGTGTTGCTTTTAGCCCGCACGATTCAAAACATTGGCACGTCACATCCTCCGATTGTAAAACGCCCGGTGCAGCTGTTATATCAGGCATGTTTACATATGAGTGAAACTCATGTGGAGTCATTCTTTAACATGCTCTTTAAATACTCTTTGGAACTAAAAGACCAAGAGATTTAGCGTGTTGTATGAAAAAAAAATTAATGATATTTAAGAAAATGACACACGAGCATTACATCAAAGATATGGTAAACAAACTGATTAATTAGCTGAATCAATCCAAAGAACATCTTTGTCCATCGATTTGGCGACTGATGAGGCGATTTTCAGAAAAAAAGGTCCTGCAAAATGATTAGAAACCAATTTTTAAACTATTCGATAATTTAAGTCGTTTTCGGCAGTTTTATATTATTATAAACTGGATATCTTTCTGTGCGGACAGCCGATTGGACATACACGACATTTGATGACCTAAGGCTTTGGAAAGTGGGGCGTTTTTTATTAATTATTATTTTTTGACATTAGAAACTAATAAAATAATTTATTAGATGAATAAACAATCTGATGATAACCTGACCAAGAAAATAATAATTGCCATATACGTTATATATATAAATCAAGACTGTGGACATATGCAATGCATTAAAGACCATTGTCTTATCCCCAAATTGCACTAACTGTAATTATACAAAATGCCACTATTATATGGTTTGTCCTTGTCAGACATTCTGTCAATTTTATTCTGTACATTAAATCATTGCTATTAATCTCTTAAGCTCTGAATTATAAGCTCATAAACATACCCTGATATATGATATTTTATTAAGGCTAAGTTAATATATTTGGAAAAAAATCACAGCGGGGATGTCAGTAAACTCTTTCAATCAAACTATTCCTTGGATTCCTTAAAAACTGTAAATCCCTAGGTCAACAAGGTGAAGTAGGTCACAAAAACAAGCAGAGTAACACAAAACAGGCTGAGCAAACAAGAACAGACCTCTGCATCAATATTTGATTTCAGAATAGGTTCCTTCTCTCTTAGCTGGCATTAAATATTTGTCCCTGGAGATCACAATTTATTTTTTCTCATGCTTGACTAAAAACCTATGGGCTTTTTCAAGTAAATATATAGCCAGCACATTTGGTGAGAACTATTTTGTGAATAAATGTGAAAAAAGTGCTTTTTGTGACCCACTACTGGTTGCTGACCCAATGTCTGAACGCTGGTCTAGCCTACGGTAAATAGTCTACTCTCACTCGGACATTATCTTATATCTTTTGCCAGATCCATACATAGTTGATGACCAAAGTGTTATCTGAGGCAACATCAATGATGTCATCAGATCCTGCTCTCAGTTACCTCCGCCTGTGTTGGTATTATAGCAGATATGTACTTGTAAATCATTAATGCCCACCCAATTGTTTCCCTGCTCCCTTGGCCGTATCTCTTGCTGGCTGTAGTATTTCATCGGGAAATATGGTACTCGCCACTGATAAAACAAGCTAGGACAATTCTCAACTTGGCTGAACTCTGTTTCAACTCATGAGCTCATGGCTAGACAGGTGGGGCTGAGGTATCGGGGCAGAGTGTGTAAAATCTAAAGCAAAGGAGAGCATCTCAGTTTTCTGTAGGTGTGTTAACAGCTGACCCTGAGGACAGCCTTAAAGCCACACGTCACATACTAATACACTTACCCCCATTAGTTGGCATCAGTAAACTGTAATATTATGTTTGCATTGCATTAAAATTGAACAGATTTATACTTAAGGTATGAAATTGCATACACTTGTCCATAAAAGCCAATATTTACCTGCAGTATCACATATAAACATATAAATATATAAACAAGTCACCCCAAAATCTGCATTTAATCATTTTCATCTCAATTAATTTAGAATTTGGTTGAAAATATGCATTCATGCTGACAGACCAATACTAGAGCAGACCTGTTTGCTGCTTTTCTTGTTTTTTAGAGTAAAAACTGTTCCAACACAAGGTGGCAGCATTGAGTTACTATTGACAGCAGCCAGAGATGCTCCCCCCACCTCCAAGAAGGAGCAAAACAATAAAAGATTTATGATTTTGTAATTTTTAGATTTGTTGAATTAAATATTTACCAATACTAAATCCTGGATTAGTTCTGTATCAGACCTTAACTTAAAAAACACAGAGGTTGAGAGTAGAGTTCACAAGCACAGAAGCAACATTCTTGTGCTTAAATGACGCTGATGTTGTAGTTGAAGCTTGTTATCTTTTATTTTGACAGTTAGTCTTATTAGGGAACAACAACTCAGACTGTTACAGTCATTTAAGTTTCTATGTTTATGTTTGTCCAGGCTTTTGTGTAAGTGAGAGTGAGCCTGTACTACAGCGTCCGCAGCCAGTGATGCACTTCCAACTCTCTTTAAGGTAGTGCTTAATAACACATTAATAAAGAAAAAAAACTCTGGTTCAATTTAAGAAAGAATATCCGGAGGAAAATCTCTCAGGTAAAATTATCTCTGCCTTGCAGTCAAACCATTTAATGGTAAAGGTTAAAATAGCCTTCGGTGTATACAAATGTCACACATCTTCAGTATGACTTAGGATCATTTCACACTTGTAGCCTTAAGCTACATTATTATTTAAAAAATGTTGTTGAGGGAGTCACAAACATGTAAAATGGTTGCATTAAAGTTGTGTCAGACAATAAAATAGATAATTAAATTTTCACATTTCCATAAAATGCATAAAATATTTTTTTTGCATCATTACTAATGCATTTCTCCTGCTTTTAGTCCTGAGAATAGAAATATACTCAAAATGTGTAAGAGGTGTTTTATGTTCAAACACAAAAGAAATTATTTAAAACTTCTAAAGTCAATACATGTTAAGCTAGAAACCTTAATCTGTGCTAATGGTATGTTTACTCATTTCTGTTCCTATATGCCAGGGTACAACCAAGCATGTCATGCAACAATGTCGAGGCAGGGCACATAATGTGGATATTGTACTGGTGGCACAGATTTCCATTTACACACAGACAATGGGGACTGGGGGTTGGCTGGGGGGATGTCTGAGCAAGAATTTTTCTTTTTTTACAAATCTCATCAGAGTCACCAAAACACTGAATGATTTACTACTAAATTAATTGCCCTTTACCAAACTATAGACAATAATGCTCCGAGCCGTCTGTCGGAGCACTATTATTCTATTAACGTTCAATTTGCGGTTCAGCCAGAGTGACTTCATATTTAGTTTTTATTGTATTTTCCTAGTGAATGTGTAGCTTTGCATCCACAATAGAAAGGCGCATAATTATCTGACAGTTGAATCACCTGTGCAGCAGCGATGGAATCAGCACATTATTTGGAGAGAGAATTTGTTAAAATTTTAAACACTTAACCTATCTGTTCCAAAGCCTCACAAAAGGTGCATTTACAGAGTGAATTCAAGCACAGTACAGTTTAATTAATTGAAACTTTTACAATGTAAAGCCTCCTTCACAATCATAACCCATCTTTAATCAAATCTAAGACTTACTAATCATTTCGCCCCTCTCTGCTTGGTTTTGAAGGTTGTGTGATACAAAGCATTATTGTGTAGATTTTTACAAAAAGTGCAGTATTATCAGCACTTGTGAAATCAAAGTTGGCATATGCTTTTAATTAGTTTTCCTCGTACACCTTCCTTTTTTATTTTAGATCAAGAGCTGCAGGTTAATTGAATTTAAGAGACTTGGAGCACGAGCATGAGATTAGCTGGCTGGTTGTCCGAGGGCGCGGCTGACCTGATCCAGATCCGGGCCACCTGTGTGGGCCAGCCAGCCCTCCCGTCTGCCTCCATTACTGTTTCCAGGAAGTGGTCAGGCAGCTCATTGCCACTTTTTCACTCCTGTTCAACTTTGCCAACCAGCTCTATAATGTATATTTAATACAGAAAGAAAAGAACAGTTTATAAATAGAAATACAATTGAAAAATCAAGGAAAGTAAATCTAAATCTAAGAGAGTAAAGTTGTTGTATTTAAATTTTAGTTGCAGAAGGTTTTTTTTTTCATAATAAGGTATAAAATGGTTGCAATAAGTAGAGCTATTTAAAACATAACTAGCTTTTGTTAATCTCAGTGAATGGGCTGGTCTCCCTTGTCTTGGCCTGTGTGTCTCTGTTCGGCAGTCGATAGGTTAACCTGCCTGTGGCATCCATCTTGTGTGGCCCCCCTCACATTACCATTGATCTGAGGGAAATAAAGAGCACATGTGTTATTATATACAGCCCAGAAAAACACCCTCTCACAGTGATGGAGTGAACAGGCCAAATGTATGAAATATTGCCCCTGCGACATATTCTGTCTTCCTGTCAATAGCGCAGCCTTTGCCCACAACCCGGATCAATAGGGACTTATCTTTTCATGATAACACATAACGATGTTGTCTGTTGTCTTTTTCTGAAACCAAAGTTCTAATTCAGTTCATGCACATTTTTAAATCATTCACACTGATATGTATATTTAGACAACCCTTCCTGGTTTTTTATCTTGTTTTTTAATTTTTTGGGAGGAATGATATTGGCTTGGGCCTGCTAGTCGGAGACATGGCAGTTACAAATTTACATGTTGGTTTTCTGGACGTTTCTCTGAAGCTTTTGGGGGTCTCTCATGTGTGAGACTGCTCAGCGGAGAGAAGACACCCCTCTGTAAAAACATCTGTTGTGGAAATGGCTGTCAGACTCCCTTTTGTGGGCTCCGTCTCTTCTTTGCACAGAGATTGTCATTTGTTTTGATCATTTATGTGGGTGAAAGAATAATGATAAAAAAAATCTGGAGGATGTAGCCATGCAGTTAAGCAGTCTACAGTTGGGCCGCGTTAATTTTTATTTTTTTTAAGGATGGGAGAAGTTAGCTTTGTAGTCTGAACACTGAGGCATTACATGTCATTTAATGTAAATATAAACTATAATGGACAACGAATGATATTAAAAAAGTTACGTTCTTAAAAAATGTTTTGCAATTAACAACCTCAGTAGGCATACAGTCTCTTTTACATTGCAGTGTGATATGGACAAGCTGGTTAAAGATGATAACAAAAATACTCTTTAATTATTCATGATCTGATTGCTATCATGTTTGGAGGAAGTCACTGGAAAAAAAAAGAGATTGGCATTGTCTCTTTCTTTTGTTTAGAATGATTTAATTGTGGAAAGCGCAATTTCTCTTTGCAGTAATATAACATTCATAGGAACTGATAGGAAGCGTTGAATATAAAATGCTGCTGTCTTTGTCTTGGAAATTTTTTGTCGACAAAAGCCCTATATTCTAACTTTCTTGCAAAGCAGCTCAGGGAGCGCTGCCGCCACTCTTCTCCACCTACACAGGAAGTGTTTTTGAAGAACCTGTCCAGTCGTGCCACGAGGAACATCATCCCTCCCAGGTCAGCTATCATTTATCTCTGTCAAGCTGCTCTTACAGCTAATTTCTTTTACAGCTCAGCAGAATTGTTCATTTAAAAATACAGCCAATTAAAAAGTTTTCTTTTGTTTCACAATTATCTTTGTATGAAATTATAAAGATTGCATTATACAAGTTGAGTGAAGTTTTAAAAAGATTACATTTTCAAACTTCCATGTGTTTCAGTGATGAATAATTGACTTTGTACAACAAGGAAACCAATGCATTACTGAATAATTGGTGCAAATTAAGGAATTTGTGTGCATTGTGACAGCCAACTACACCTGCCAGGGTTAGACAATGGATCTATTTACACAGAGTTTATACTTGTAAAATCTGTACCTTTAGCTTTGACAATATCTTTTTTATAAAATTGTAAGATTGTTCAAAGACAGTTCAGGAAATTCATGTTTCCTGTGAGTCAGAAGGGCCTGTTCTGATTTGTTTCCACTTGTTCTGAAGCATTCATTTTTGACCGTGTTAAAAGTGAGACATTTTCTCAGTTTACACACTGACTGAAACCACAGAGTCAGATGGGTTTACACTGCAAATCCTGATGTTATATTAGCCCTTAAAAGTTATGTCAGTTATTTGTTTTATTGCCAATTGTAAAATAATTACTTTTTTCATGTTAAATACAGCTAATTTTATACAAAAGAAGCTAATGATTGTGTATTAGTGCCAGTTTAGAAGGTGTAAAAGATGAATAAATTTATGTGACCTGTAACAGCGAGATCCCTGCATGAATTAATGGGATGCCTGTTTGTGATTCTATGATTTTCCTGCGGAACAGGTGAGTGTTTGAGCAGAGTGACACCTCATAAACTAGCTGATAACCTGTTCCTGTGTCTTCTTATCTGTCTTCCTGACAATCCCAGGTCCCTGAGCATGTTGTCGTTTCCCCCCGGGCCCATTATCAGATCCCCTCTGTAGGCTCCCAGCAGCTGCACTTATTGTGGAAGACTCTACTTTTATAGCCCCATGATGTCTGTGACAACACTAGCTTTTATTGGGTGGTAGTTTCCTTCTTTGTCTTTTTGACTGAGATGCTTCTTCTCAAATATATTTCTTAATTTCCTTATCAAATTAAACCTAATAAAAAGCCTTTGAAAATTTCAAAAGTGCTAAATATAATGTTGCGTTTAAGCACTATAAAGTTAATCATCTTTTTTCCAATTGTGTCTCAGCACTGATCGGCTCTTCACACTATCTGTGGGGAAACGTGTTATCTCCCTCTGCCATTCATGTACACATTTATTGGATTCCAAGTCCCTGGGATCAATCTTTTGGCCACCAGAGGAGCATAACTAATGGCAACATTAGAATGGCTTTGTGAGAGGGACTGGCCGGATGCAGGTTAACCAAGCAGGAAATAATCTAGGATTTTATATCCTGCATGAATGGCCATAGGTTATGCTGAGAATAAATTAATCCCCCCAAAAAATTTAGCAGTGAGGTTATCTTTTGAATGAAACAGTTTCAGAGGGGCGGATGGTTTGTTCGGCTGATTCTTTTTTTTTTTTTTTTAAAAGGTGGTGAAGGGGTGTTTGCTCCCCGCATGCACACATGTGGAATTTCTTGGTAGATAATGACCGCCATCTCTAATGCTCAGCCAGGGTCAGAGTATCTATGCTGTCTCTGACTGCAGGTCTAGACGGCCTTCCTCTAGGAAAGCCTTTTTTTCCCCCCTTCCTTTTAAAGACCCACTTCTATTTTCCTGTTGTGCCCAAACAAGGATTTTATAAAATGGGTGACATCGCCACACAAGCTGTCTGCTGAATCCCCCTTAATTAAAGTGACTTTTAAAGCCTTCCTCAGACACTAATAAACCCCCCTCTCCATTAAGATCCTCCTAATTACTGTGTGCTAAGAAAAGGGGGACACACAGAGACAGACAGTGTGGAGGTAAGCCTGCTGGCATTTGGCCCCATAAGCTGAGCGCCACACAAAGGAAAATGTCCCCTGGGTTACCCATCCTACCAGAGATTTTCCTTCTTTTTTTTCCAACCTCGCTCCCCCTCTCCTGTTTTCTGCTTTATGAATGAAAGTATATGACATGTGGGGCTGACAGTGTCCATTCATGGAGCTGGTGGAATGTGTGAATAAGGGCTTTGAATGAGGGATGAATCTCAGTCACCTGATGAGTCATTAAGCAGTCTTTTGACATTACCATTGTTTAGATGTGCATGGTGGAAGTGAGAGTGCTGTCATTTATAAACACTGAAGCGAAGCTGATTAGAAGGGTGAGATATTCATATGTAAACTGAGAGATGCGGGAATCACAGAAAGCATCACAAAACCTTTTTTTCAGTGAAACTTCTGCATTAAGACACCAATTAAAAACATTTTAGCATTTATTTTGAATAAAGCTTTGCTGTAGATGGTAGTCCCATCAGTCCCATCATAGTCTCACAGAGTGGCTTGGATTAATGTGAACAGGACAATCTCAGATTGTTGCACGTCAATCTGAGCCTTCAAGTACAGAGTGTGTGGACAATCACTACAGCTTCAGTGGCAGAGGCCTGCCCAGGAAGGTTAAATGTGTTTGGTTCATGTCCTGGTCTGCAGATTAATGACATTAACGAAGTTTCCATTAGTCGTGCAACAGGGGGAGACATGGGCGTCCATGCGGAAAGCCACATGACCGAGGTAGAGATAAGAGAAAATGAAATACGTCTTCGTGGAGACAGGAATGGCCAGGAAGTGCCACTCCAAATTAGCCGCAGGCCCAGTTTGTTGTTACTTCATTAACCCAACAGCCCCGGGAAAAATAAAAAGTGAGGTCACAACCTTTAGCAACAGGGAGGCCTGAATTTTGCTCTACAGAGACAGACTCCCTCAAGCTTTGGGTGAATGCAGCTATTGACACAATACAGACAAGAGTTTTTAAGGGAAAGTTGTCATTGCAAGAAAATCAAGTCAATCTAACTGTTGTTTCATTTGTTTTTGTTGTATTTTTAACTTAACAAGTCTTCATCATTTCATTTATATTTATGTAGACCATTTATGCGAAACATAAATTACTGGTTTACATAACTTAATGTTAAAATGTGCTTCAGTTGAATTAAAATTAACTTTCATTAAATTCAATATACAGTATAATGCTACTGCTTTCAGATTTGGTTAGAATATTCATCTGTTTATAATAATTCCCAAACAGGATGTTGCAAAAGAGATGAACCAGTCATTGAGTCAGTCTCCTTTTAAAACTGTTGAATGCCAATAATTAAAAGTCTTGTTATCTAACAGTTTAGTTAGTAAATTGCAATTTCTGATGTGTCTGTGTAAGGCTGTGGGTAAAGATTAAATGACATTAAGTATTTCTATTAGGACACATTATTATTTTTGATTCTCATCCATCAGAATGTGGATGTAGAAGTTCATATAGTCACCATCTCATTCAATGAACCAGCTCTTAATGCATGAATCAGATAGAAACACCGTCTCCTAAGGAAGGAGAAACCACATAAAACACTACATAAAAGAATCTAAAACCAGACTTTAGCATCAATAATATAAATTCATTATCAGATCATCTACAATAAAGGATATTACTGGCTTATCAATATTAGATAAAGGGCATTGTGCTCTGTTTGTTGCTCTCTAACATTTGGTGTTGTACTTCAAAACAGAGGCGAGTTGTATAATACCGTCCTTGTTGTAACTCGAGCTGTGCAGTGGTTCTTTATTTGCACGCAGTGACTTTATTAGAGTCTATGGTTACAGACCCTTGGAAGGAGGGCTATTGTATTCTCACCCCTTCTCTGGCAAACATACCTCTGCTGCTCTTTCCCTTTGTACACTCTTCATAACAAACAGATCTGATGGATTCTGCAGAGTGTGGGTAGAGGTATCAGTATTACTTTGAGTTATTATCTTATTGATGAAAAGGAGGCGGATTTACAGATAAAACTTAACCTCATAAATTTATTGCTTCAGATCTGTATTCCATGTTTATTTCTTAAAGAGTCATAAATTTTTCCTACCTTTTCTCTAGTTTTCTCTCTCTCTCTTGCTCAAACACACACACACACACACACACACACACACACACACACACATGCAAACACACACAAACACACATACCTACTCAGCAACACGGATCAGCTGACTTGGCTAGAAACTCTGTGGCACAGGTAGACAGAAGCAGGGTCCAGCGAGTGTCTACTGAGGCTGCAGACACATCTGCCTGCTTGATTTCACCTGGTAACTGAGCATGTAGTATTTACTTCTCGGCTGAAATGCAATCAGGGGCTGGTAGCTGGCAAGAAGGCACTGGGCCTGCGATTAGGTGCAGTTTTTTCTCCCCTATCAAGAAGTAAGGAAGAGTTTGAGTTGAGAAGCTGAGAGGGAAAATGTTTTGTAACAGTTTGGTACCTTGTGCCAAACTTATTGTAATTTTTTAACATTTATAGACTATAACAAACAGCATACAAAATTGAAAAAATAATCAGATCAGGCCTCTTAAATTCATTCACAGACCATTTAATTTTTATATATTTTTTTTAAAATTTGCTTTTAGAGAAGTTGTTAAGATCAAACAGTTGCATAAAAAATTCTTTTGTTTTCAAACTAGCATTTTCAATTGTTGCTCAAAAAAAAAAACAGCTTTATGCAAGATGATTATAATATAAAATGCATTATCACAATCTGTTTCATTGCTGGCGACCAGAGCCTTGTGAATTCCTGATGATAAACATAATGCGGACACTGCTGAGTTTCATACGGTAGAGTGCTCCCCTGTGCATGTATAAACATTTACATCCTCGAGACAAGAGTCACCTCTCTAATCTGGCTGAAGAAGTGTGTGGAGAGGCCCTTTATCCACCCCTGCTTTAACCGGTTGCTCACAGAAGAGCCATTTACCTCCACTAATGGGGAGTGAGTCTTTCACTGGGTGCCTGTTTGCCTCTCAGCCCCCTGAAAGAAACTTCCCCAGAGAGGAGACATTAAGAAAACCAGTTAATCTGCAGCATTTTGTCTGTGTCTGCGCAGGGAGTGGACCGAGCTCCTTGGTGCCTTCTCAAGAGGCTTCTCTTCAAAGCAACTATGGAAGTGCTAGATCAGCACTTCTTCTCAGTCGCCCTGATGAAGACACAGTGGTTAAACAAATAAGTGGCCAGCCTTTATTGGCCACTGTTTACTGAGTTTGAAGGCTTTTAAAAGTTGCTGATGGAATAAATGAACCTCACAATATTTACTGACTGCACTGTTTGTCTTAATTACTATATATGACCTTTTTAAAAATATGCTAAGGCCATGGTTTACCCTAAATTTCTCTGAAATACAACGATAAATCTTTTTTTTTTTTCATATACAAAACTATGAGTTTCAGCCACTTAAACATGGCAGTGACTTCAACATTTAAAAAATTGTGAGCATGCATCTCAGTTTAGCATCCTAGCATGCTTATGTTTGCTAATTCACACTCAACAGAAAGTACAGTTAATGCTGATGAGAAAGACCTGAGTTTTCTTTGAAGCCATAAACTAAGCATTGAATTGAATTAATGATGGTGCTGGATCAGAAGTTAATATAGTAGGTTAACTCTAGGTAAGTTATTTTAATTCACCTTGAGGGGGATATCAAAGCCCCTAAGGGACCCAAAATTATGGCAGTTAAACCAATGTAAGTCAAATATTTTAATAAGCCACAAACATCAACCTGCTGGTGGCGTTAGAAAAAATATCAGAGGATCTCTAAAATCAGTAAGATTCATCCTCTGGGAACTCTGACACTGTGAAAAATTTTATGGCAGTCCAGTCAAAAGTTGTTGAGATGTTTAAATCTTGAACATGCCATCTTTTGATCATGCCACTGGCATGACAAAAAATTTATTTAAAACACATAAGTTGTGCAAGAACACACAAAGAAGTACTCTAAAAGCAAAAAGGAAACAAAGAAAACTCTTTCCTTTGTGTCTGGTGTACAAATCTCCCAAGGACCCATAAAAAGAAAATAAAGTATTGATTTTAGAGCTGTAGGTAACTCTCTGAATCACGTTATAAAGCCTTGTTATCCTGAAAAGGAACCAGAGTAAACAGACGTAGCAGAAGGAACAGAAGCCCTACCACAATCACAACCTAGTCACTGTTACTTACCTTTGTTTGTGACAGTGGAGGCTTTTAACCTCCAGACACTCAGTCTTTACTCACCGTTTATGGAGCAATCCTACTGTGGCAGGAGTGTTAGACCAGGGTCATCAGTGGCTGCGACCAGAGTGCCTTGTCGTTAAAGACGGGACAAATAAACACACAAGGAACTCTGGAGAATGGGGCTAATCAGGTAGGTAGCTGCAATGGCAGGTGTCTGGCAGGTGAGGTTCAGCAGGAAAAAGAGGTGCAGGGACCGTGTAGGTTATGGGAAAAGTGTTTTAGTGAAACTCAGCATTGCAATAGGTTGATTCATTAGGCAGAATCAAAAATGCACCGGAAAATTCAAACCAAATAACACACACACACATGCATGTAAAATACACACACCACCCACACACACACACCCTCGCTTGTGTTTCAGTGGATACGACAGATGCCGTATGGACTGTTGTATTCTCAGCAGTAAAGGAGGGCCCTGAGGGTCTCTGCTGTCTGACAGTACACCAGGGATCAGCTGTGACACAGTGACACCGATCCCCCCATGTCACACACAATGCTGTCCCAACACCAATATGTGAGGGTGTGTGCGTGTGTGTGTGTGTGTGTGTGTGTGTGTGTGTCTGTGGTGAGGGATTCAAATATGTGTTGTTTTATCATGTCAAACGTGCTATAGTAGATTTATTAAAGTCAGCATATTTATTTATCTATCCTTCTATATGAATAATATATGGTTTTTTTTTTTGCTTTTAAGAGTTTTAAAAAATAAAAGCATTAAATTTTTTATTGATACTTGCAGGGTTTCATCCTGTCAATGTCTGAACAAACAGAGGGGAAGCTGGGAGCTGTTATTGGGCTTTTGGTTGTACTGCTCATGTTTGGCCAGTTGAGGCCATGCTTTCCTTAGGGTGAGCAGAGTCTGACTCCAGCCTCCACATGCTGTCACTGTGGCCCACTTCTTTCCTCACAACAAAGCTGTATATATGGGTCATGCAACTGGATGTATTCTTGCTATATCTACTCTTTAAGAAGTAGCAGAAAACAATAAAAAACAAAACATACAGTTTATTAAGTTCAGAATGACAATTTTAGGTATTCACTATTTTACTTGAGAATTATTATTGTTCATGTCATTTATTTTACCTCAGTTACATTTTACTGACCCCCCCATTACCTTTGAGAATATATATTTTTTATCTGCAAAGCAATAAAATGTCATACACATTAAAATGGTTCTTGCAAGGACATGTATGAATTATTTAAACTTTCAAAAGTAACCATGCTCTGATTGTGTGCTTTTACTCAATTATTACTGTATATATGTTTTAATGCAGATTTGTGAGTTTTCCTAATATTATAGCATTAATCTGAAAGTAAAGAAACATTCCAACAGATAAGGAGTTGTAAGAAGATAACCTTACAGATATACCTAATCTTCACGTTTGACCAGAACTGTAGTTTTTTAATCTTTTAATTTAATCTCTTGATTTTCATTTTTTAGCACTGATTTTATGACTAAAGCCATTTAAATGCTCTAAAATATACTAGGTATTAGAATTTGAAAAAAGCACATTAGTCAAAAAAGAAAGAAAGAAACAAAATAAAACAAAACACTGTCAGCTCTTAAAAAATAAATGGTTGTAGCACAAACATTTTATTTTCACATACTATGCATAAGTCTATTAATTTGTTGGAGACATACTATTTTTTCCCCTCTTTCCCAGCAATGTTGGCCCATGCGCAGAGCTGGTCAGTCCCTTTCCAGGTGCCCACTTTCTCCAGTTGAAACCACCATGAGCCTGTCAAATAAGTAGGGCCGGGGAGATGTGTGGCTTGTGAAAGGGATATGCTCACCCTGCTTGTGGGTGCAGAGACGCTCCTTTGTTTCCTGGCATGTCTCACATACTTTCAGAGGCCAGATAAGCCCCAGCACCATGAAACACTGCTTTATGTTTGGCCTCGGTAACATCCCAGAGAGGGCAGAGTGGACTCAGAGGAGAGACCAGCCAGTGAGCAGGTAATATGTCCACAGTGTCACATGTTATTAAAGGGCCAGATACATACACAAGAGGTTCGCTAATGTAGTCCTGAAGTATTCAAGTACCTGCTGGAAAATACACTAATAGCCAAACTACTTTACATATTCTTCCCTCTAACTCCTTCACTGTCACTCATTTTTCTTTTATTTCTCTCTCTCTCTCTGAGGAGACGGGGTAAGCTGGAATGGGAAAAGGCAGGGGAGGGAGGTTGCGGGGTGGGGAGGTGGGGGTTTGGCTGTTTCCTGAAATCGGATTAGCAGCTACTCTACACTTACATTGCAGGGACTGAGGCTTTAGCTTAGCCCGGCTAAAGACCACCCAACAGGTAAACAGGTACAATACTGTGGAGCATAAAGG
Organism: Acanthurus leucopareius; assembly: GCA_029814765.1. Taxonomy (NCBI): domain Eukaryota; kingdom Metazoa; phylum Chordata; class Actinopteri; order Acanthuriformes; family Acanthuridae; genus Acanthurus; species Acanthurus leucopareius. The sequence goes on along the minus strand of JAQMCX010000003.1, from coordinate 14,275,920 downwards.
ATAGTGAATAGTGAGTTGATGAAGGATAAAAATACTAATGAGAGATGGAAACAGAGAGAGTGAAATTAATACAAGACTGGCTTGAAAGCTGGAGAAAGAGGATTCCTCAGCGTGGTTAATCTAAAATTAATTCCCAAAATTCAGTACATTTCCAGAAGTAATCAAAATGTACAAATTGCAATGAAAGAAACACAAAAGTAAAAGAGGAAAAAAAAAATCCAAACCTAACTTACTTTTTGAAATTTATTCTCAACTACCAATTTGTGAACTTCCTCTTCTTGAACCAACTCTCTGGACCTTCACAAAAGACCTACAGTACATATCTCAGCCCCAGCCCTCCCCGCTCACCAAGATATCTAAACCTCACACTGTCATGCTGCTGCCACCGCATCCCACAGAAAACCTCCTGAAAATTAGTTTTTGGCAACCGGCTCACAAACACACTCTCCTGTCTGCTGCAAGCCACCAAGGCTTTGTTAGGCAGGCCTGCTCTGAGCCCAGAGCCTTCAAGACCCCCATTATGCAGCAGGACTCAGCGGGGCAGAAAGAGCAGGAGTGTTTTCGCCAGTCATGTGGGCACACAGGCATTATACACTCTTCAGTGGCACTGTAGATATTTTGTGAGTCTTACAAACAGAGGGGAGGCCTGCAAAGGCTGCAAGAAGTTTTGATAATTGGGAGTTATATAAGTTCCAAAATCCTCACAGGAGGATTTTAAGTTTTTTCCCCCTCCTGTTCCCCTATTGTGTGTTTTTGAAAAGCTGTGTGTGAAGGCCCCACTGCGAAGGTGACAAATCCTTTGACATAAATCATTGTGTAAAGGTTAAAGGAATACAGTCAAGTGCTCAGGAAGAAGAGCCTCTAATTGCCTGCTTTGCTCCAGCTTTGCCGAGCAGTGTTTTACAAATTAAACAACAGCTCCTGCACACTGCGGAGCATTTGTCTGTGTGTGCACGCGTCCCATGCGTGTGCGCTTGTGTGTCTTTGTTTACATGTGCCGTTGTGTGTGTCCACTTATGTCTTATTGTTAAAAAAAAAAAGAAAAAAAAAGAGGTTTGTGTCAGGAGCCAGAGATGTGCACATCAGCTGCAGCTGGGCAGGAAGAGTTGGAGTTTTTACTAATCAGTGATGGACAAACTCAGGTCTCCCTGCATCTCAAACATCACTGCTTCTGTCAGGGGCCCCGAGCGCAGAGCAGGCGGGCTGAGCAGCTCTGATCAGCAGTGTTGTGTTATTTTTTTTTTCTCACTGAATCACACTGGGGAACATGTGTGTGTGTTTGAGATGCAGGGATGCATGGTGCTAACCCTCCCCTGAGTGGTAATGCATGAACTGTTAGCAAAACATTGTTGCTGCTGCTGTTGCCTTCTATGTTAATAGGACGTGGATTGAGGTGGGGGGTGTGGTGGTGGTGGTGGTGGTGGGGGGGTTGCACAGATGTAATTCAAGGTTGACATCACAAGATTTATAATGCACCTATAGTGAGAGATGTCATGCATTTGGCAGACCTTAGGCGAACTTTCAAAGTCAATACAGAAGACGGTGGCAGATGATGATTTCACACGAGGCAGCTCAGAGAAATAATGACAAAATGATTTTAGATTAGACATTTCAAGTTTTATTATCACAGATGATGTTTGGGAAATCAAATTATTTTCATAAAATACATATATTCAATAACATCTTGACACAGGGAGACCTTGCAGCTCATTACAGGCCCTCTGTATTTGTAATCGCTGCACCTTTTATGCAGCATTTCAAGCTGTCAAGCCACTCGCTGCCATGTCACTCAGTTATGTGTTGTAGAGGGAAGAGTTCAGGGTGTGTAAATGTATTTATGAATGCATGATTTTGTGAAAGTGTGTACTTGGCTCTCTCCTCTTGCTGTCTAATAACTGGTAACCCCAGCTGTGAGTGTGTGTGTGTATTTGTCTGCCTGTGTAAAGCTGAGGCTCGCCGGGGCACTGAGGCGAAACTTGGCCCCAGTCAGGCCAGTGCGCAGAGGGCAGAGACCAAAAACCTCCAGCCGTGCTGTCTCCCTCTCTCTCTCTCTCTCTCTCCCTCTCTCTCTCTATCTCTCTCTCTTTTCCACTGGGATTTGGAAATAGGTAGCCCTGAAGATGTAACATGTATTTATTTTGTACACAACACTCTGGGATTTTTTGCCATTTTGTTTATGTGCATGCAGTGAAATTTACTGACTGTTTAGGAGACAACAAAAATCCCCCACCAAAAAAACAACACAAAAAAAACTTTGTTGATGATTCAATATCTTTTTTTGAGCAAACTCACATTTTTCATTTACTAAAAGTTTTTTGTTATCTCACATGTGTATTGGTAAAATTATTTATTTTTTTCTGTGCCTTTATCAGCATTTACATATCACGCTGCAAACATAAAACCTTTTTTGTATCTTACACAGCCATAGTTAGGGTACAAAAATGACTTGGTAAGAGTTGGGAAAGGATTATGACTTTGTTTAATTACCACTTCTCTTTTTTTTTTAAAAAAAGCGCAAAATATGTAATTTTTTGCTACTAGAGTTTTTTTTTTAGAGACCACATTATTGATGATGTTGTGGAGTTGTGTGGGCTTAAGAATTTTTTAAAATTTTATTGTTAAAGTGCCACCAGATGAAAATCTAAGGGACTGACTCAGGCAGGAATGATCACAGACGAGGTAATGCATTTAAGTTTTATTCATGTTATGTTTAGTCAAGTTTGCTGACTCCCTCCCTCTGTGACTGGTGTTACCCTGAAAGTTAGCGACAGGCAACAAAATGAAACTAAATAAGTTGCACCATTACTTTGAATAAAGTTATATCTCTGAATTTGAACACTATAAGAAACAGTTAAAATAATGAAAGTACCAACTCAGCACATATAACAAAGATATTATCATTGCCATACAATTTAATTTGACAGTGTTGCATTTTACACGTTTAACATCAGGAGAACTTCAACATCATGGTTATGATAATAATCACTGGGTAACCATCAGAGAATGATTGCAGTCAAGTTAAAATAAAGCAGCACTGACTATTAGAAGGAAGTGAACAGTTCAAATCTGAGGTCTATCAATCCTGACCTCCCCCCCTCTGTGGCTCTAACACATTACATTATTTCCTCCTTTGCTCTTGATGCACAAGAGTCATAATGCCTGCAGCCTCTAGAGGGCTTTGTCACCTAAATGTTAACAAATATTGTCTTTGGGTATTTTCTGAAGGAACTAATCCTTTATTTTTTCTTGACGTGACCTCTTTGCTTTGTCTCAGTGGACAGAGGTTTGTAAATCTCCACTCTGTGTCTCCTTCTCATCTCCATCCTTCCTCACAGCACCTCCCAGTAGTTGAAAGAGGAAAACCAGCATGAGGCCAAGGCCACTGGTTAAGCATTTTCATGCTGGATTTGAAATCAGATTATATTTAGGCCTGCTCAGTTGACTTAATGGATTTGAAGAGACTCGATCCTATTAATAAAAGGAATAAAAGAGATGGAGAAAAGGAGAAAAGGGGTGACTTTGCCCCTGAGGCTGAGGCCCCAACAGTGGGACTAGAGGGCTAATCTGCCATGCAAATTAAATCCTTCCTCCATGTACCGGCCTCTCTAATGTTCTCCATTACACACATTTTATTTGCTGTGTACTGATATTACAAACAGACACGTTTCCAGCAATAGTCAGGGACATCAGACAGGTTTGTGAGTGATTACTGGGGAAGATGATTTTACATTCTTTTTCATCTTGACAAAGAGCTTTTTTCCTCGGAGGAATAGGCAATGGGAGTATTCTGAGATGTTTCTCAGATTGGGACTGACACTTGTTTGGTATCCTCTCTGGATGTTTTTTTTTCCCCCTTTCCTAAAGAATCTGCATTCATGAGTTCCAGGCAGGATTATGATGCAGTTGAGACTGAGAGGTTTAATCAGTGAGAGTGGCAGTGTTTGGGCCACAGCAGAGCTTACCTCACCGTTTTCTCTTTTGTCTTAATGAGGTTGTACTTTGCTTCATTCCTTGGAAGTCTCACCTCTCACACTCTGTTCCTGTCTGACTGTCAAAAGTAGCTGTAAAAACACACATGTCAAATATGCTAATCCGATTTGCCCTTAATCATGACAGGGATTATACTGTATGTACAGTAGCCACAAAGCTGTGAAACTTTCGGTGTTTTCCAGCAGCAAAGTTCACCTTCCTGTGAGTCTGGCACAAGTTTTCAGGGCAGAAAACTTCTCTCTGATTAGGAACAATAAACAAAATCCTAAGCACTCTTGTATAAGTAGCTTTCAAGGTTCACTGTTTAGGCTTTGTCTTTGAATAATCGCAGCAAATGAGTAGATGAAATACTGGCTCAAGTGTTTGTTTGCTTGTGCAGTGGCCAGTCGGTGGGAAAGTCTGCCTGCTTTGCCTGTAACTGTGTGAGTGGATACAATTAATTTCTTCTGGGTCAAGCACTTACTTCAAACACAGTAAACAAACAGCATTAACCCTATTAATAAGGACATGCATTAGCCAAAAATAAGGCTATTAACCTAAATAAAATCATATTCATCTCTTCGTACGAGTGCAGTTTATTAGGACCATAGAAGTGACCTCTTAATAGTGCATTTTTCTGTATCAGAGTATAAAAGATACACTCTTATCCTCCTTTATTCGTGACTGAAGTCAATAAGAACTGATAACTTTCCCTTAAACTCCCCCCGTAACAAAAAGGAGCATTTGACGCTGATATTTTTCTATAGCATGATGAAAACGATGTTCTCCTCTCCCAATGGCCTACTTTATCAGTGTAGGAGGGGCAATACTTCCATCCAATCACAACTGGGAAAAATACATGATTAAAACCAAGTACTAGCACTGTTTGGCGAATTATCAGTGCTTGACTGTTTGACCAATCACTGCAAGAGAAACTGCTTCTGCAGGATAAACACAAACTAAATATAGAATATATCCTGTGTCTTTGATATCAACATCCTGCCAAATAAAAATGAATATCCACCTTTCAAACAAAGGTATGCCTGGGAGTGTGGACCTCATTTCAAGCACAATTAACTTGAAATGGAGTGCTGCAAGATCAATAGTCCCCAGTTGATCCAGAGGGAGCTGTCAGTCTATGGAAATGGCACACATATGGTAATATCCCCAGCTTAACAACAACTTAGAGGATTTACTGTTGCTGTTTTCAGGCCCAGATGAATAACAAACAGTGGGCCACCCCCTGGGAACCATTTTGTTTTATCCCGGCTTCAATTAATCTTTAAGGGGGAGGATACCATTCAGGAGAATGGCAGGGGGGATATAAAGAGGGCGTTTGTAGATGTGAAAGGTATACTGCTAATTATGAAAATTACAAATAGACGATCGACTCATGCAAATTCAATGACGTGTGTGTTCCAGTGTTCTCTTCAGCTAACCAGCTTTTCATCATCTTTGACTCTCTCTCCTCCACACACACACACACACACACACACACACACACACACACACACAGACACACACACATACACAGATAAAGTGTGTTTGCACTTTCATTTTCTAATTAGGACACTTTTGTCTCAGTGAGAGCTGCTATTGACAGGCCCGCAGACATTAGCAGGATTATATGAGTTCTTACACTGATGAGTGTGATGAGATCTCAGAAGATGTGTATGGATTTTACCTCCTGCTGACTGCACTTCTCTCCTCTTAGCCTCGGGCCCAGAAACCTGTGGCATAAAAGGCTCTGCGAGAAGAAAATGAGAGCGAGGATGGCTGGCAAGCACGGTAGTTATACGCTCCAGTGTGATGTCATTAAGTCAGATTCGTTTAGCAGAGTCAGGTGCGGACAGCCAGCACGTATAGACAATGCAGTGTCACCTGAGAGAGTGCTGGGACTCAGGTCAATTCGAAATTGATTTACCTCAACTCTGCGATTGATGAAGTCCGTTCAGGTTAAACCGCAGAGTTCTCGATTGGACATGCACTTTGGGGAGTCGCTATTGGAATTGACTTCTGCGTGTCGCCCTGAGCTCAAGCCAGGTGGGAAATTGAGTTACAAAGCACAGCATGAGAGGGATAGATGACCTCTGTGACAGTTATACAGTTTGTGTCTGCCTTTCATAACTCCAGCTGAAGAAAGTAAGTTGATTGAACTGAAAAGGAGACCAAAGTAAAAAAATCCATATTACTCTTTTCATACTCTTGTATTCTTGAAGCCAGGTGGGTCCTTCTGAGAATAAAAGTTAAAGAGAAACGGCACAGTTCGAAACAAGACTCAAGCTCTTCTACTGGCAAATCACAAAATGATGAGGCAGTAAGATGTATGTAAAACACTCTCCCCCCTTCTCGTTCAGGGAGGCAAGATGTAAGTGGAGTCACGTGTCGGGCACAAGGGGAATTCCCAGCCTATTTTCCAGGGAATGTGTTACACTAAATCCAAATTTCTGCTCGCCTCAGTTGAAGCAAAAGTGATGTTGGTAAAGAAATGAATAATGAAAAAAACACCACAGCCCCGGGGCTTGTGGCTCTTCCTGACTCCAGCTTTTATCATGTAAATAAGGGGAATGGGACTGGGTTAGGGGGACAATTCCCCAGCCGCCACTTGGGCCAAATACAACTTTCCTGCGCTTTAGGCCCACAATGAGGAATGTATTTGGAGGCCTCAGTTTTAATTTAACTAGAGTGGCAGCTGAGGGGGCACCAGGGACCCCATCTCACGACTGCTACGATCGCTCGGGTGGAAGGAGGGGAAACCTCAACCTGGTGCTGTACATTTCAATGTGCAAGAGCTCTTCCACAGCTCCATCACTGCTTATGTGTACGTGTGTGTGTGTGTGTGTGTGTGTTGACGTGCATGTTTGTGTGTTGCAGCTTGACTGTTGCACTCGCTCTGTAACACCTCTTTGGTTTCCCAGGGAGGAAACACGCTTCTTGCTCCGCTGTAACATTTGATTCATTACGATCTGAAACAGCACATCAGTTCGCTTATTATGTCTTAAAAAATCCTCCCAGCGTCCCAAAGAGCAAGGGGGGAAAAAAAATCCACCAAAGAGGCACTGCCTTGAAATTGACAGCTGTTATTGTGCTGTGCCATCTGGTGCATTTGCCAGGGAACAGAAAAGGGTTAATATTCTATGATGTGTGGTAGCAGTGGCACAGCCTCTTTTGCACAGCCAGAGTGAAAATACCGGGTGCCAGGAGTCTGTGCACCCGATGGAGAGAAACCCTCAACATTAGCATGGCACCATATCAACCAATGTGGCTAATTTAATGGGTCAAATACGGTTGGGAGGGTGCCAAAATAACAGCCGTACCAGCAGAATTTCTAACAGGGCGAATGACAAAGGAAAGTTACAGCTCAGCTTGACATTATGCAGCTTTTTATTATAATTCTCTACAGATAAAATGTTGCAATCCTGGAAATTTTCTTTTCTTTTTTTGTCCCCTGTACATTTGGGAAATCTGTGTTCAGCTCGTGCATGTTTGTGTCCCTGTGCATTTGTGTGTAAGTATGTGTTTTGCTGTGTTGGAGCTGTCATTATTCATTGACCACAGATGTAAATGGATCTAAACAATGGGACGCGCGTGCTGCGGGTAGCGATCGCCCCTGGAGAGGACAGGGCCTGCTGAAATTAATAGGCCTCCCGTGGCTAAATAAGCAATGGCGAAATAAGCCTAAATGTCCCCCAATCGCATGACAGACAGGGCCCAAGAATCCGAACAGCAGGTAGTTATTATATGAATTGCTGGAGAGGGACATATTGCAGACCTAACATGCCACATCAAAACCATCACACTGCAATGGATTTGAATCATTATGTGTGCATGGTACGTTTCAGTGGAGAAAAAAGCTAATTTACTGCACAATGTCTCCTGCTTTTTTTGGTGTTTGCATACCAGTTTTTTAAATAGGCCTATAATTCTTTCACAGCATGTACAGTAAACCTTGTTTTTGAGAGACAAAGCATCACTTTACATCATATGATTACTGTTAAACTTTTTTGGAAAGAGATGCAACTCACGAAGCATCAAACAATAAAACAATGTCTTTCTATCAGAAAATAACACATATGGGGACTTATATGCCCACAGCCCTAATATTGAAAAAAGCAGAAGAATATGGGTACAAATATGCTCCTTAGCTGGAAGACACACTCCTCTGAGCCATCGGCTCATTTCTAATTCTGAGTGCTGGTTCACAAAATGGTCCAACATTTAAAGCAACTGGCAGGGGGTAAATTAGTGCTCCGAGATGAATTATCATACAATTAAGGATCCCAGAATGTGCCAAAACACAAAACACACAATATGGAGGAAAGACCTACTTTCCCTCTAATTCATCAGAGACAGACCAGTGTCCCATCCTCTTTTAAAGGAGCCGGCTTTGACTTTGTCGCCCATTTACACTCATGCTTGTTTTGACATTGACGAGGCACTTTGTCCATAGATTTCTCTCTATATTGCAACGCAGCTCTTTTTGAAATGTCAAACTGATTGTTCTGTTTGTGTACTGCAATTCAGGAAGTGTTATTGTGTTATTAATTCAAAAATGGCAATCAAAATTTTTCTGTATGTGTTAAGCTTTTGATGTCAGCTTGCTTTGATTCTGAGGGACACAATAATTCACATACATATAATTTTACACTGACACTAAAGTTCAAAGCATCAGGTTTTCACTCATCATAACAAATGTTCCTCGTGCTGTTGCTCTCTGTCTTTTTTCTGGCGTCTGTGTGGCGGTAAAGGTGGCTGTGTTGAGGATCGGAGCTGTGTGGAGTGATGGGACTGCTGAGGTGGTCAATAATCTATTACAGCACACAGCCCTCCACAGAGTGACAAATGTCTATCAGAGAAATGGGCCCAGAGAGGTCAAAGCTGGGCTACTGACCTCAGCCCCCCCCGAGCCACCGCTCACAGATAGAGAAGGCTGAGCAGGCAGACCCCAGTGAAACACTTAGTTTGGTTTTACAGGTGTGCGTGTTTGTGTCCAGCTGCCTTCATTAAAAAAACCCACAGACTTTAAAAAACATCCTTGCAGTCAGGTCGGAAAATCCTCATATGTGACTCATCATCACTTCACAGTTCAATAAATCTTGCGGTCTTGAAAAAAAAAATTTCATGAATTCATTTTGCTTTTTTTGAGGGGAGGGGGCATTATGAATCATCTTCCTGTTTGGAGACGTGAACCCATCACTGGAAACACAAGTCTGACACTTTTAGGCTGAGAAGAATTAGTATGAGTTGATCTCTGGATTATCATACATGAGAACAGGGACTGCAGTTTTGACTGCAGTTTTGGTTATATGTTACTCATGTAAAGGTCACATTTTCCTGCTTCCATAAACATTAATAAGCCATTATCATTATTAGAAATTATTATAGAAACCAAAAGATGTGATCACACATTAAATTTTTTGATCACTGTCGCATATTTGTGGGGTCTCTGTCAATTATAGTTGATAAGTAAAGCAAAAACAAATGATGATAAATCATGTATTGATGTTTGGCATGCTGCAATGAAAATGAGAGTTTGACTTTGCTAATGCAGAGCAAAGTCAGTTGTCTTGTTTCAAGTATCAGTAATAAAAAGTAGAAGCTAAATCCAGGAGAAGCTAAAACTCCGTCAGTCGCAGACCAAACTGTGTTCATCCTGTGCCTGACAATCAGGAACATGGATACTGTTATGATATGAATGCCCAGTTTTCTTATGTTCCATGTAAACGTAACATCTCTCAAAACTAGAGCTTAAGATAAGGACGAAAATCATAATCAGGCTACCAGTGTGCATGCAAACAATAACACTGAGAGCTCCATAACTACAAAAAAAGACAGAATAGTAGCAAAAACAACTTGATGGTTCCTTACAGAAATATTTTCGAGAACTCCTTTTTTCAAGTAATAAATTAGATGGGATATGCATCCATGCTTATAGATCTAGAGTATGATCTAGTTTTTTAGACCTCTGTTCAAGACCTATAGTTTTCCTGCACAATATTATATATTGTAATGTACAGATGTTTTTACATGTTTGTTTGGATTTCCCTGTAAGATAAATTTTTTTAAAGCTTTAAAAATTAAGGTAAAGTTCTCACATTGTGGACAAGAGTTTTGCTTTATTTTGTATTTGAGGAAATGGCTGGCGTATGTGATATAAGCCTAAATGAGTTCCTGCGAATTTATTTGGAGCTGAGTATGAAAACTCCCTCGCAGCCTTTTTAGAGTCACCCTGAGAGGAGTCAGTGGCTTTGTGTATTGGCAGCCCTACTTCCATGTTATCATGATAGGAATGGACGTAGACCATTTAAGTATCAAATCAATAGCAAATTAAATTTTTTAGCAGTGCAAGCTACACTCAGAATCACCTGTAATTAGCCTTGACAGACTCTGGTTACGCTGCTCTCATGTCACTTTGCTCCACAATGCACACACACACTGCTGAAACCGACTCACAGCAGTTGCTAATTATAATTATAATTCATATCCAATTAAAATTGTGCAATTTTTCTGACTGTTTTGTGCTCCTTACATGTTCTTTATGGGTGCAGACAAATGGCAAATGTATTCAAAAACACTACCTGAAGTAGGTTAGACGGAAACACGTGCGTCTAGCTTGGTAGTGTGGTTCAGAAAATGGGCTTGGACATGATTTAGATAAAAACATGATGACCCACAGGCGCTCCTATAATGGATAGTGTGTCCTCTGAGCCTTTCGTTTTCCTCAAGCCCCCTACATTTGTCATCTTCATATGAATAAACAGGCCTATTTAATCTCTCTGTCCTTTCATTGGATTTTGTGGCACATATATGCTAACAGCAGGCTATGTGCAGCCTACAAACATGCTTGTTTTGTCCCGTTTCCATTGAATGGTTATCAACAGTATCTCCATTGCAAATGAACTGCAGAGAGATGCAGCACCGATCCTTCATTTTCTGAATTTATGTGAAAAACTTTGACAGTGTTTGGAATTACATCACCTCAGTATTAGCTGCAGCTTAAGCATAGAAATGCATTAAAAGGTTCACCTAAGGCTGCAAGGAGAAGCAGGAGGTTTGTGGATGTGTGTGATGCTGACCTGTCAGTCTCTCTGTGCTCACCTCTGCAACACATCTACTGTTGATCAAGTGGAAATTAACTCCACCTGAATGACATGCCATGCTGGGAATCTGCACATTGGCTCTGCCTTTTTAATAGACTTACACCTCATTTGGCCTCTAAAGCCTGTGAAGCCTCCCATGGGATGGCCTGAGGCAAAGAAACACACACGCTCACACAAATACATGCGCATACAGGAAGCAAGAAGGAGATATGTGTTCGCCAGAGGGGATGGACTGAAAAAGATGTGGAGAGAGAAAATGAAGGGAAAAAAATGATAAAAAGATGAAACAGAAAGAAAGAAGGAGAGACAGATTGCTTGCAGGAGGAAGATGAGAGGGAGAGTTTTGGAATAAAAGAGAAGAGAGACGCTGATCGCAGACACAGAAATGCAGACAGGAACAGACAAAGAGACAATGGCAGATAAAGGAGAAAACACAGAATGAGCTTGTGCTGTCTATGTCGAGCAGCAGCGACAATGCCTGATTAGGCCATCGAGGGCCGAACAATGCAGTCCGCTTCCCCTTCATAACAACAGACCTTCCTGTCTGACCCCATAACCTCTGTCACCGGCAATACGTGTCACAGCCGCGACAACACCCTGCCATACCCACGACTCCCTCCCTCCCTTCTCGCCGTCACCCACCTCCCTCCCTCCTTCCCTCCCTCCCTCCAACCTCACGTCCATCAGTCCAACCTTGTCAGCTGATGAGACATTCAAATTATTCACTTTTTGAGCAGCAAGTATGATGAAGGAGATCTTAAGCTTTTGGACTTACTTTTTCTTCATCGTTAGAGATACGGTACAATAATGCTAAAAGCTCCTCAGTGAGAAGTAAAGGGAATAAGCTCTGAGTTAACCTTTAACATTAGCTTTCTTGTTTCCAGACCAGTATTGTTATTTTATTTTTTTTTGCATCCTTTTGGGGTGTTTTAAGGTTATGAAAACATTGAAGACAAGATGCGACTGACATCCACTGGTCAATTGAAATGAATTAATTAAAAGCTATTTCAACTATTATTGAAATCAGCTATCATTAAAAAATATCTTTATAAAATTTACATTAATATTTCTACCCCCAACACAAACATTTACTTTTTTTTCTTTTCAAAGGACCGCATTGACTATTTTTATATCATTTTGAATTCAAGGCGTAATGCCAGTATCAAATAAATCTGAAGTAAAAGATTATTGTTAACATTAAAAGTACTTTTTCTGTTTACAGTATCTCTATTTGGAAAATTAAAGGTATTGCAATCATTGAGTCCCAAAATAAAAACCGATTAAGGGGGTAAGTGACTGGTATTACAACACATGGGGCATTAAATTTCAATGATGTTTGTACAATTACAGGCTTTTTAAAATTTAACTATTATAGCAAGAGCAAATTTTACCTTAAATATAAAAGTTGTTGTTATTGTTCCTATAAATGAAGGATTTTTTGTAGTCAATAATCCATTGCTGTGTTTGGTGGTGCAGTGAAGTTGTATTTACTGATATTGTTCATACTAGACTAATCAGAACAGAAACAAACCAAAAAGAAAAGAATCAAAAACCATATTTACTTTTCATACTGCAAATTTGTTTTCCTAAATAGGTTTTGAGCAGAATGTAGTTGCTGTTAAGATATCTTAAACATTTCAAAGGAGATGTTACTGTATAGTTAAATGCTTAAGTCATAGAAAAGAGGTGGATGAGGTTGTGCAAAGTTCTAAAATATCAGACACTTGGTTTCCTAAACCCTTTGTGGTCAGGTTTAGGGAACAAAATCACATTGGTGAAGTTAAAAAAACATGTGAAAATATCAATAAACAACTTCTTTCCAGTTATCAAGTCAATTTTGATGTTTTTTAAAATTTAACCAAGATAACTTCTGGGAGAATTTTTGAGTTGCAACAGCAGAAATTATTCTTATTATTTTACAGAAATCTCCGTTGTTAACATACCAATGCAGTTTCCACGGGTTTGTTTTGTATGCAGTCTGTGTAGATTGATGTGACTCTAGCAGATGGGTACAGCAGAGCTAAAATTCTGCTCCAAAATGGCATCCCTCTATCAGAAGTTAACAGTTAACAATTAAAGCTATTCTCCAGTTAAACCAGATCTAATTAGCTTTTGCCAACCCCCCCCCCACCCCCCGTCCTCTCCCTCGTACCCCCTAAACATTCCATCTGCTGTATTGGAGCTCCTCATACTGAACTCCACTTCTAGGAGAGAGGAGCCTCTGCAACGCAAGCTCCCTCTCTCTCTCTCTCTCTCTCTCACTCTCTCTCACTCTCACTCTCTCTCTTTCCTTTTTTTTTTTATTTTTCCACCGGCTGGTTTGAAGTCATCTTTTGTCTGGTGAAGGAGGGGTGGGGGGGTGGGGTTATTGTCTACATATTAAGTGAGGTTCTGTAAGGGCTTCAGCAGCATCTTGACTCCCCTAAGCTGAGGAGCAGCTGAGGTTAAGTGGTCTCCTCGCTCATGGCACCCATCTTCTTCTTCACCGTGACAGCTGGGGACCAGACCGTTGCCATAGATACACTCTCCACCCCCAGTCGACTGCTCATTTGAAGTAAACACACACACACACACACACACACGCACACATACACATAAAGATGTGCTGTGTACAGTATCAGCAAAACCTGATTGATCTTTAATCTTTTTCTGGCCCTCTGATCAGTCTTATGTGACCTTGTTCTCTTCATATTTTCCTCGCTGAGCAAACTAAATTTAAAAAAAATGAACACTGAACAACATAAATACTGAATCTGAAAGCATAAAACTATTTTCCCTCCATGCACTCTGAGGTTTAATTGTTATCTATTAGAACTGATTATGAAAAATGGAAAGTCAGTTTTTGGAACAGTAAAAATAAATTTCAATCACTGTAGATGACTGCATTTCTGTTTGTTTTGCGCAAACTGCAGAACTTTTCACTGGAGGTGGAAGAATTCCAAGAGATAAACCAGTGATCAGGAAAATAATTCCAAATACTAGTTTCCAATAACACACTCCACAGGGCAACTTCCTTTGTGCCAAGCTACAAAAGACACAGGTCTTGTTCACTGATTGAACGGACTGGAGTTTGCTTTGTATGCAGGAACTTTCCAAGAGATAAATAAGTTTGAAAATGTATGAATACTTAAGAACCATTTATTATTCAAAAGCTGACAAATTCTTATTTATCTTGGAGTTTATTTATTTACCCTTAAATCCAAAAGATACTCAAGTAAAAAACAAACATTGAATGGTGAAAAAACCCAGAAAAAATGGAAACCTTTTGTTATTCTCTAAATAACAGAGCAAATTTGTTAAAAAAGAAGATGTTAAAAAAAAAAAAACTCTCACAGTGAAAGAGGCTCATTAACAACCTAAACAACATTAACAAGTATATAACCTCTGACATTACTGCTAAACTACTTTAATTTCATGCAGTAGCTAGCTGTAAAGATCTCAAGGAAATATTTTTTAAAATGTATAAATGTAAAATTATTTATATCTTAAGAAACTTTGGAGCACATGTTTGTTTCTCTTCTGCAAAAATTGATGACAACCAAAGGCCTTAAAGGCCACTCAGCCTCACTGACATTTACGGGAATTATTAATAATTTCTCATTAAAAACCATGTTCTGAATAGGAGTTGATGTAAAATTTATTTTGTTCACACAACTCTCTCTCTTCGAGGAAATTCTAATTTTGTACTGTAAAAATTAACAGTTTGAATGAACAGTTTTACAGTTTATATTTACAAAGAAACAATGGCACCTCTGACTTACCACCTAAAAATATAAAAGAACATCAAAACATCTAATAAAACTTCATCATGTCATAATTTTAATGATTTAAAAGTGAAGGTAGCTGAATACATGGATTCATGAGGGCTTGCAATGTCAGTGTATATCAGCCTTTTTACTTATGAGAAATACTGGTAGCCATTTTTGTACACATGAGGCAGAAGTGATTAACTAAAAAAATGTGTCATTGTTGTGTCGTATTTCACTCTTTGCCAAACCTGCCAGACTGAGAGATTTAATATAAAAGATTCAATATATTGGTTTGGGGTTTAGATGTAATGGAAATTTTCTTATTTACAAAAGCAGCTTCCAGTGATGACTCAGCAAAATATATACAGAGTTAGCATGGACCTATGATGTTAACAATATATCAGAAATTATCTAGAAATTTAAGGAGAGATGTTGAACCATCCCTGAAACCAGCATAAAGTTTGTCCCTGAAGCTTTTAGCCAGAAAGCCTTTAAAAAATCAGGTAACATATTATAAAGAGTGAAAAAGTCTGCGTGGAGAGGGGGTTGGGGCAAACGGTTGGGTGAAACACAAGACTCAAAAAAGTCAACTCTGACCAAAACCACAACCTTTTCCTATACCTAACCAAATAGTTTTGGTACCTGAAGTAAACCAAACTGCAACTGTTTTACAACTTATCAACTCTTTGGCTTATCAACTTTTTGGCAGACACCCTAACAGTTTTAAAACTTCTCCCATGTGCTTGAGCTCACTAGGTGGCCTTGCTTGCCTAGCATGCATCCCTCTGTCAGGGTAAAATGAGGACAATGAAAACCACTGCCTCAAGGCTGTATATGTATCATGCATTCATGTAAATTTGTTACCAAGTGTGAATCAATCTGTTCAATCATTTCACTATGTTTCAAAAACAGGAAACATAATTTTCATACTCTCAGTAAAAGTACTGCATTTACAAACTCTAAAACAGAGAGAATGGACATCACATTCACAGTAGATTGCCTTTGTGAGCTTATTTAACTAGAAAAGATACCATTAAATCCCTTCTTTAAAACTCTTACAAAAATCAACATTTTTTTCTGCATTTCTACACAAAAACTCATTTTATTTACCATCTTTCATGGATAAACAAATTTAGCTGATTAAGTACAGAAACTTATCTGAAATGAAACCCTGCGTTGGTACAATTGTTTTGTTTTTTCAGGATTTACAAAGACACATTTCAATGCATGGATAAACTTTTACTTTGTAAAATCTTCTATAAGTTGTTAACAAATGAATAGTGCTGTTAATAATTTGGCATTATGGAGTTTAAGTCAATAACTTCACATTCCTTGTCTGAAGGTATAAACTTATTTCAGTGCCTAGAGATCATTAACACTCCATTGCTACTGATCATTATTAAAGGTCCCATACATGTGGAGCTGATGGTTCTCAGTTCTAGTGTAACATCTCTGTAGGTGTGTCCTGTTCACTCACAAATAACACTGTCCTGTGTGAGCAGACTTTAAGAGAAAAAAAAGGCAAAGTGTTAGGATGGGACAACGAGGAGGCCCCACCCAAGACCCCAGCCCAGCAGGCTGAGATTAGAGGACATTTGTTCCACAATATTGCTGCCTCCTGGTTTCCTAAGGCTGGTGCGTTTGCACAGAAGGTGCAGGCAGATATTTGGGCAGCGGCCAAAGCCTTTCCTCGCTAGCGGGCCACCACGCAAGAGCTGCAGGTGCTGAGAAGGACTCCCCACTGCTTCTTAGTGTGGTCTGCGACCCTACAGGCTGATTGAACAAATGCTGGTCTAGGGAAAATAAACTTATCTCATTTGGATGACAACACATAGCCTCAGGCTACTGTGCTGTGTTGCACCAGTTTTGAGAAACAAGTCGGATGGGGTCAGCGGCTCATCCTGTATTGTGAAGCGGAGTAGTTCTGATGTACAAGTGATAAGGACATAGTTTGTCTCAGGATTTGCTCTGTGTATTAATATCTAAACTCTTCTGAAAAATTAAAATATTGTTACTGAATGCTAATGCAACAACATAAATCAGATGGGAACTGTATCGGCTCACATTTAAATAGCCTTTTTGTAGGTGACTGGGAATGCTGTACGCATCCTCTGTGGAGGGACTTTCTCCTGGCTGACCTGGCCCTGACCCCCGAGGTGAACCCCATCACGCAGAGGTGTTAGAGTGCCACCCGGTGTGATGGATCACCCCTCAGATCCCTGTGATCTAACAATCACAGCCAATCATCAGGACTCTCTCTCTGTTACTATAATGATCGTCAATGATTCGGGCCTGGAGTATTCAGATGATGGATGGAGGCTCATGCTGAGTCCTGAGAGAGGGCGAGCGAGGTTGGATGGAGCCGGAGCTCAGTGTCTATTGACAGCATCGGTAGGTTGAGTAGTTGTTAACATCTTTATCATAATGAAGTGGGGATACTTAACCCTAGAGTACGTGGGGGTCTCTTGGTGCCTTAACACTGATGTTTAAGGTGACCCCCCTCGGGGAGACGCCCACACATTGGATAACCATTTTGCCAGATGATATGCTAATTTTTGTGACCTTAGATTGAGTGGGGTTACTCCCACGTCTACTGAAAGAGAGGAGGATGAGAGAGGATGATGAACTCAGGAGGACATAAACTGAGATGTTATTTACATGCCTTTAATCTGAATGTCATGTTTTTGTTGATATCAGATGTTTGAGTCATCAAGCAGAGACATCCATGCTGCAACGCTGCTGAAGATCAAAGTAATACAAATCCTAATGTATACAGCGCGAGCTCCGTTTGAATGAAAAAAAAAGCATTTCTGCTGCAATAAAATGTTTGAAGCCGGGTTCTGTACTGTATCTCTATATAATACATGCAGTGTCTATGTCTGGCCTTGGATTTGGGTAAAGGCTGTCACAAGCTCACATGAGTGCATGCATCACGGAGCAGGGGTACTCATCCAAACCCCACCCAAAAACCCACTCCCCTGGTGGGGGGAATTACTGGGCCTCTCCCAGCTCCTGGTAACCCCTTCATTATCCACACACCAATGGGTCCGGATCAGATTCAGCCTTTCTGCAGGGGGGAAAGAAATGGAAATTGGGAGGCAGGGGCTGCAGCCCCTGCATCTGAACAATACCTCAATGTTTAAGAAATGGCCTCATGGATGAGAAGTGATAGGGTTCAGTTGTAGTTGGTCTTGAGCAGGCTTTCTTATTTTAGTTGGTCATTAGTGAGAATCTGCTTAAATAGTTCCTCTTGATCTGCATTTATTTAACTCTCAAGTGCTTAATTTGCTCATGATAGAAATGAAAGAAAAGAAGAAATATTTGTTGCCATATTTTGCTTTTTCTCTGAACTGTGTGGTCTGTGCTCAGCCATCTCTCTGCCTCCATCTCAATCTCTCTCTCTCTCTCTCTCTATGTCCTCTATTCATTTTTAAATTAACCTCTTAATGGACCTCATCTGTCCAGAGAGAGCCTATTAACTAAAGCTCTACTCTCATCCAGGGTTCCTGCCACAGAGGACAGCAGGCCCCACCCACATGAACCTGTCCCTTACTGCCCATCAAATGAGCAGCCTCACACATCAGGAAACAAAAATCAAACGCTGAGAAAACCATGAGGTAACAAAAGGATTTCATCGCATATAGTTAATTACCTGCTGGCCCTTTCTGAACCAAAGAATTAGAGGACTTTAATTGCTTTATCACCTGGGCCTTGTGAGCGCAGCAACCCAGCAATCAGCCTGATTTGTTTTAAATGAGCTGCCATGGGATGGGATGAGGAAACCTGATGCCCTCCGGCACCTATAGGTGAAGTGGTGGACTGAAGTGGTGCAGAGCGAGGCCGTGAGGTTGCTGAATGGCAAATTGAATGTCTTTAAATGAATGGAAATCAACAGTGTCAGTCCCTGAAACCTCCCTAGAATTTTCTGCTGGCCAAAACAGTCTTCAAGAAACAGTCCAGCTAAAGGGCTTCCTTTTTTTTTTTTTTTTTTGAACAGAGCATTCAAAACCCCAACACACCAACTCCCTCAGGATGTGGCGCTAGCCTTGGGATTTGAACACCAGTGTTACTGAAGCAATTAGCATATTCCTGTATTAAAGGAGGGAAGCGTGACAGTGTTTTCCAGGATGTCAGTATGTATCATTAAAAGGCATATTTTAATTAGGGACATGTTAGTTCGTTACACTAAATGGATTAACATTGCTTGTCAAGGGTAGAGATATGTTTTACATTTGAGTCCACTGGGGAACAAGGTCTCAATTTACAAGACATCTTAAGTTGAGATGGGTCTTGTTAGTGGGGATGCAGAAATGGCACTTAGACAGTTTAATATTTCTGAAAATGTTTGAGGATGCTGTAACGCTGGGCTGCTGTTTGTGTGTAACTGAGTGTAAGAAGTCAATTATTATATTGCAATTGTCTGCAGGCTGTGATCTGGAAACAGTCCGCTCAAAGGGCAGACGGATGCTACCATTTGCAAACTGTATTATTATCGTTGTTATTAACAAAAAAACAACTTAAATTGTTTTGGGTTTACAATATAAAACCAAATAAACCTTTCTATCTGAAAGCGGATTTGTCCCTTTTAAAGTTTGAGAGAAGAGATTTGAAAGCGCAGAGCTTGACAGTACACTTTCTGGCGATGCAGCGAGTATAGGTTCTGCATGACCGTTTGGATCAAAGAGTGGTTATCTCTCCTATTGAGCTGTTCTCACCTCTGTCTTCTCTCATTATGGGCTGGACAACAAGAATTTCCCTCCATTAATCAGAACCCAATTCCTGGGTCAGCCATCACAGAACTCCTAACAAGCCAAAATGCAAAAAGAAGTGTGGAAATAAAGGGGAAAAAAAAGATAAAAACAAGACAAGCATCTCTTGAATGTCATAGATGCCTGAGAATTGATTTTTTTCCCTGTTAGTTGGAGAAAGTGGGCGAGAAAACTACTGCTTAGCCAGAGGTTCTACTAAATTAGATTCACTTTGTGTGTGCAGTCAGCAGTCAGTCAGCAAAGTCAACTTGAACCGGTTGTGAAGTAAGCACATATTCATATAAATTGGCTTTTTTTTTCTGCTGTGAATGAAATAATCCCCAACCTGTGCAGTGGATAGCTCTACATACATTTAGACAAGTTGTTTTCCATCCATGAATAATGGCCTGTGTTTCCAGAGCTTCCATAAAGAGCGCGTTGAAGGATTTCCAGACTATCAGGATAGTTATTGGGATGTGAACCCTGCAGCTGTGTTTTTACATTTCTTACACACCTGCTGTGCTAACAACACCCCTGCAAGGATTATATCCAAGAGGATTTGCAGCCTGAAAAAGTGCTTGAATTCTTGACATGTGCTGTACACACTGATGAAGTCCACACTAAAATACAAGATTTATTTAGATATGCACAAACATAGACATGATAACAGATATATTTTGGTGAATTCTGACAAAAATGGAACATTTTTAAACCAGACATTAACAAGATATATGAGCCCAAAGCCCATAAACCCCTACATGATGTGCCATTTTCAGTGAGTAAAAGATTATCTTCGAGGAGTATCATCACTCACCTCTTCTCACTGTCTCTAGCCCTGTCTAGGTATAATGTCCTGCCCTACTTTGCCAGTTCTTGATTAAAATGTTGACTTTTTGCTGGGTAATAACCTGATTAATGTAATTGAATGTAAAAGGGCGTAGCTCAGCAGCACTGCTGATCACTGGAGATGGATTAGGAGAGAAGGCTTTCAAATTGAATACAGTTCTCCCTCCTCAGCTTGTTAATTGTGCCGTTTACCACTACCTGAGTCAGTGACCACTGCTATTTAGTCTCTCTAATGATGATGCACAGTCCGACCCAACCACAGATAATTAAAAAAGCCTTCCCCGCACCCACCCCCCCATCTCTCTCTGTCTTGAGTTTGGTGTTGCATTGACAAGCCGCACTAAGGCTAGATATTGAGCTGTCCGCTTGGAAGAGCCTTGGCTGCAGGACCACATAGCCTTCTACATGCTGTTGTGTTGTATGTTTTGTAGAAAGAAAAGTTAGGTATAGATCCTCAGTGTTTGGATGTGAAAAGTCTGAAGTTTCATCATGTTCTTCCCGTCAAGATGGTTTTCTCCCTTTGTCTCGTACAAGCTACAACAACCGCTTTTGTGCAATTACCAATTTAATTGATACTGGTGCATAAAACCAAAACCAGGAAAGAATTTTCTTTTTTTAACTTTTCTTGAAGCTTTAGGAACAATCACTTTCTAGTTGTGGTTTATTAATGTTCTTAATATAGTGTGGATATTTTCAAGCTGTTTGAATCCATCTAGGAAAAATCAAATATCCATCCATCACTGATAATTAAAGCTTTAGTACTGTCATAGCATGTCATGTTTGTAATGTTTACCTTAATAAAATATGAAAAAACAGCTTCACCAATGTTTTTTGTGTATGGAAAGTAAATGGCTAACAATTTCAGATTACACTGGGTCAAAATAGCCTCTGTGCTGTTTTTTGCTGGGCAGTGCAGGAGCTCTCACACTTTATAAACCTGACAATAAGTTGTGTTGAAGGAATTACAAGCAGCACGCTGACATGTTTTCTTTTAGTTGGCGGAGACATGTGACATTTTTATTTGTGGCCCTGCGCAAAGACGTACTTAACCTCATTGTCAAGACCAGGCAGTGAGAGTACAAGCTCTTTTCATGTCAGCTCAGTGTTTGGACTTTTTAGTCTATTTTCACCTCTCTCTCTGAAAGAGCACAGAAAATGGACCGTGCTAAATGTGAGATTGTCCTGCAGCATGTAGTCTTTCTAATTAGAAGCACAGTTTATGACTCTGAAATGTCGTGCTCCATTTAGGGCTGCAGGTTTTCTCGATTGGTTAACTTTCAGATTTCTTTGGTATTTTTTGGATAAATTTTCAGTCAATGAAATGTAAAAATAGGTCTAAGAAAATCACAATATTTCCAAGATTCAGTTCACTGTATTAAAAAATACAAATAGGTAGCAGCTCCTCACATCTGAGAAGTTGAAAAAAGCAAATACTGTTGACTTTGTTTGATAAATGACTTTATTAGATTATTAAAATTAACTACCAATTTATATTCTGTTAATCAATTAATTGTTTCAGTGCTACTTCATTTCAATCTCAGTAGGATGCCCATTTACTTCACAAAAAAAATAATTATTGTATCATTTACTTTGAACATTACATTTATAACACTGATATAAATTTCTAATTTTGGCAAATAACAATGAGTTTATTGTCACATCAATATATTTTTTGCTCGGGAAACAGAAATTAAAATGGCTAATAGAGGTTTTAGTCAGTGTTTGAAAACTTTAACACAAAATAATGTCAAGATCTATTAATCTGCATGTAATAAATATAAACATTGTATTTATTTTATTAAACTTATCCCTGGAGTTAATTAATTTACACTGGGTGCTAAACTATGGATGCCTTATGTGTCAACACCTGGTTTGACTACCAAAATAGGAGGATAAGATGTTATTCTGGTTAAGGATATTTATTTTAATCTGGAAACTTATTTTCAATCCATTTCTTCCTTATCAGATTAAGATTCATCTCAAATGTGCCCTGTTGAAGCAGCTCTACAAGCAGGAGCATTTTAAGAGGTCTAAGAGGAGGAAAAGCAGTCTGAATTTACACTCCTTGCAGACTTGAGCAAGTGCTGAAATAATTAGGGGAGAGAAATCTTTGGCTTGTGCAAACTTCCTTCCACCATTGCAGAACAAAATAATAAAGAGAACGTGTGTGAGACAAAGGCAAGAGACCCCCACGGTGCCTGGGTCTCTGCTTCCTGTCATCAGTATTCCTGCGGGGTTTCAAATGACAAAACGCAGAAAGTTGTTTTGTCCCTGTGCCTGTCACGATACACCCTCATAACCGCAGCTGTGTGTTTGTGTGCATATGTGTGCGCATGTGTGTGCTAGGTTGTGCACTTGCATATGTATGTGTATGTGTCTGTGTGTGTGTATGAGTGTGTGTCTGTGTGTGGATGTGCTTTTCTTTTTCTTTTTTTTTTTTTGTGCTGGCATGTTGTCTCGCTGTCTTCCCTGTCAGCTCGTAGCCTGGCACCTGCTCTCATGTTCCTAATTAGTCTCATTTAATTAATTATATTCTACAGCACATCTCTCTGTTCATATGCAGTTTCCTTCTGAAGGTTTCACTCCCGTCCTTCTACTCCTCTAATTCCTTACACTTTATATGCAGAGAATACGAGAGTCTCTGCATGTGTTCAGATATAGCAGGGTGGGAGTTTGTTGGGAGGCAGAGGAGCTTGTGTTGAAGATACAAAATTTTTGAAACATTAAACATGATGACCTTTTCAGTTAAATAAAACAAGTTAACCAGGAAAAAACATTTCTAGTTTGCCAGGTTATTATGTTCTCAAAAGCTTCATTTTTCCCACCTTCCATATTTGATGCTAAATGAGTGTTTTTGCTCGCTGACAACCAGCTGACTCACAGACAGAATCTCTTCAGTAAGCTGCAGGAAAACAAGTCAAGTTTCAAGCTTGGTGAGTAAACAGAAATCAGGAAAGCACTTTACCTGTGACAGTTGGCCTAAGCACCTCTTTCTTCTCTGTTAGCTTCTCTGTTCCATTTGTCAGGTTCACTTGCCTTGTATGCCAGTGTTGTCTGTAAGCTGTATTTTCTGTGCTTAGCACTACAGTAAGAGACTGAATTTAAAGGGAAGAGAGAGAGAGAGAGAGAAAGGAGGAGGAATGAGTTTATTAGCCCCTGTAGTCACTGAAGTGAGTGCTCATCATTTGGCTGCACTAAAAGTAGGGAATATTAGCTATAGTTTGAATATTTATTAAGATATAAATATATCACCACCACACATCTATCCTAAACTCAGCTCTATGTTGCATGAGGTGTGATTATTCCTTTAATTCAAGTGACAGTAAGAAGGGGGCATCCAAGGTGCACAAGCCCATCAATGAACGACAGTGGAAACAGCGTTGAATTTCACTTCCTGAATGTCAGAAAAGAGGGGTAGGCAGTCGCAGGCAGCCTCCCAGCTGCCCCTCATCCCATGTTTTCCACTAGAGGATCCTGGGCTTAAAGAAAAGATGCTGTTAATAATTCAGAGCCTTGATGAACACCACCCAACACCACCACAAAAGACGAGATCAAACTTTTGGCAAAGCCGGCGCCGCAGCCGGCCGATAGTGTTTCCCTGCGTAGCTCGCTGTACGTTGACCATATGGACATCATAATCACCCGTGGGATGAATCAGCAGATTCTTGATCTGGAGCCCAAAATCACACGACACCTTAATTAGCTGGTGTTGATATCGCCCTTCACAGTGCTAATTTGTCACCGCCAACAAAACAGCTCCTGGCAAAGACGGTTCTGTTGCATTTTGTCGACACAGTTAGGAAAACAGAGATGGAGCATTTGAGGTGACAAATATTTGAATTACGGCAGTAAAATCCCCTCCTGACAGGTAGATCCACTTGGCAAAGCATTTGATTTTACCAACAAAGATTTCACACTGAATCTTGTTACATATAAACAGTCAATTATGAGGAGATAAGCATGAGTTTGTCTTGGTTGTTTCCTGAATAATAAATGCAGCCATCATTAAATTATTTGGGACTGTGTTTATGTCCGATGACATGCCGTTCCCAATAAGGTGTAAATAATTGCTGCCCTCCTTGGGAGGCGTAGCCACCATGAAGCAGTGAGTTGAAAAGGTCAGACGTGTTCTGCACGCCAGCACTAAAGTGGTTTATTAGCATCCCAACGACATATTCAGGAGATCGTCTGAGACATAATTACCTGGATAAGGTACAGATGAATACTGTATTTGGGGGAGAAGGCAAGGTTGGTTGGATATTGGCTTTGTCTCCATTAACCTGGAGCACGGTGTTAAAGGATCTGTTTGTGGAGAGAAAATGACAGGGAGTCGGGCTGACGGGGCCGGACTGAGACAGTTAAAGGCCCCTCGCTGCATAGGATAATTAATAAATAAAATACCAGGGGAGCCCCTGCCATGCCTTCGTCTATGACAGGGGCTGTCTCCAGTGCGCTAAAGCATTAAATGACCAATTTCTGTCAGACTAACTTCCACCACGCTCTCTCTCTCTCCCTCTTCCTTTCTTTCTCCCTCTCTCTTTTGCCTGCCCTCTCGTCTCCACTTCTCTCACCCCTCTCTCCCTCGTTCCCTCGCTCGCTTCCTCGTTTTCTGAAGTGGGGCTACTTTGCTCTCTTTGCACTGAGTTTTTCAGCGACTGATGGCTCTAGTTCATTTCTGCTGAATTAATTGGTCCCTGAATGAATTCTGTTGACAGGGCAATTCATCATGTGTTTGGCCTGACAGTGACTGGGTGTTGGGTAGGGGAGGGGATGGAGGCGTTGGGGAGTGTGTGTGTG
>JAQMCX010000003.1:14191432-14250611 GCA_029814765.1 Acanthurus leucopareius | reverse complement strand
TTCATCATGTGTTTGGCCTGACAGTGACTGGGTGTTGGGTAGGGGAGGGGATGGAGGCGTTGGGGAGTGTGTGTGTGAGTGTGTGTGTGTTTGTGTGTGTGTGTGTGTGTGTGTGTGTGTGTGTGTGCGTGCTGGGGGGTGGGGGGGTGAAGGGGTGTGGGGAGCCAGTCAGAGGTGGTGGGGGTTGGTGATTGTGGCCTCCCACTTTTCTTTCTCCCCTCTTTGCCTCTTCTCCTCTTCTTCAGCTGTCTTACTGGAGCTGCAGGAGGACTGGATGCTCTTGTTGCTCTGTTTTACCAAAACAGTTGGGACTCAAACAAAATCAACCCCCCACCTCAGGTTGAGCTTCTGTCAGATGGAAGACCTTTACTCAGCTTGAAGAGGGCAAGCAGGTCACTGCTACCCCATTTTACACATTTTGGCCTTTTGTTAAACCCCTACTCACTTCCTCCCCAACCTCAAATCCCTCCCAACAACTTGATGTGATTGTGCTCACACAAACACAGAAAACACCAGCCCTCGCCCCACAGCTCCTCATCCCTTTTGGAGAATGACATAATCAGGTAGCGAGGCATATTTAGTGCTTAATTACACAATGTGTCGCACAATGGCCATTCAAAACGATAATTTAGCTCCTGAAGGGAAATTGCTCTGCACTGCTGACTGATCTAGCTGGAATGGGAATGGTGTAATAGCATATAGTTGGCAGATGAGGCCTGCGTTGAGAAAAACGCAGCAATTGCATTTCTCCAGACAGCTTTCCGACTGCTCATTATTCTAATTGTGAACTATGCTACAGCGCGGGATGCACACGGAGCCCGAGCATCCTTTGAGCTTGAACATGGAGGAAAACCTCTTTAGGCTGTGTTGAGTCAATCAATTCTCACTCATTACAAACATCACAAAGTCATGTTCTTGTCGCCCGGATGGTCTCACCCGCCGACAGTGAAAATAACCTCATAATCATCGTTCTGTCAGGATCAGGATCATCAGAGACCGGGCTTGAACTCTCTGACTCCCCTGCCACACTCAAATAATCTTAGTATGAGACCATGGTTTATTTTCAAATGGATGTTTTCACAAGTCTTTATTTTAATTTCAATGCCTTTCATCCTTGGATTGGGATGATAAAAATGCATTTTCTTATTTTTAAGGACACATCTGATCTTGTATATCTATTTAAGGCAAACAAATATGATTTCAAGACATAAACAACATAAGAAATACCTCTTGTCAACCAGCAGCACATAGTGAAGCTTCACATTATACCTCTGGACTGCTGTAGTGCTGCCTCTTCTCAACCCAAATCCATTTGGGATTAACAGAGTTAACGAAGGCTCCGTTGTGAACAATACTGCACCCGTGAAGCCACTAATTAAAGCCGCTTCTAATGAGGGCTCGTTGATTGACACAGCAGGGTTGGCCTCTCCCCTCGCCGGCATCAACTATGACAGCCACATGATGAGGCTGATGACAGGCTCCCATGCAGGCAGATGACAGGGCGTCAGCGCTAGACCACCACCACTCCTCGTCTTTGCTCTGTGACTGTCTCAGGCAAGTTTACACAAAGAGAAATCATTATATAGAGAGTTAGGTGTTTATGCTGTACCATGTCAGTATTTACTGTGTTTAAGAAACCGCCTTGTTGATTAATATTGGAAAAGATACTTTAAACCTTTACTAACTAGTAAAAGTACTGAATAAGCGCTCCAAAAATGTTAACAAAAGAGATTATGTATTAAAGTTTAATTCACGTTATGCTTAGTCACGTTTGCAGACTTTTTTTCTTGCTCTTTCTGACTTCTTTATCCTCTTTCATGGAAGTTAGCGACAGGTGAAGCACAACACATGAAATACAATTTTTACATTAATACATTTCTTCTATGTGTCTTAAGACTACTGAAACATTTTGGATTATGTAAATTCACAACCAAACCAAATATATGACATACATTTATTCTCTTTTAATTTTGTTGCAGAAATGTAACATAAATCAAACTTTACATAACAGTGCACAAGTATTATCAACAAAATGTACTTTACCCATTAAACATTCAAGTACTTAGTTGACAAGTATTTGTTTATAAAATTAAAATTTATGTATTGGTGCAAATTGCATTTTACTGTCATAGGTGGTCCAGTTTAAAGTTCTTTATATACATTTGGACACTTTATTTAAGTGGTGCCCCATATAGTCGTTAAAAGTTAAAAGTAGCTTTAAAGGGAATTAAACTGTACAAGGTAAAAATACTTAGGTACTCTCCACCACTACTGAAAAGGTCAGTTTTATTTAAAGTTGAAGTTATGAAAAGTTGAAATAATAGAAAAAAATTTCTGAATAAAACTTAAACTTTGCAAGAGATTGCTTCAGACTGAGTCCATCCACCAGCTCTTTAAAATGGGCTTATTTCACTGCATATATTATCAGTGACAGACATGAATCATGCTAAAGAGGCCTATCTGTAGGGCATCACCAAGCCAAGTTGACAATGAGGGTGAAGTGTTTGAGTAAATCCTTGTGCGGGGCCCATTGGCCCCCGCGGCAGGGCCTCTCTGCGCGCGTTTGAGAAGCCCTGAGGATGACAGGTGCTTTTCGTAATGCCTAACTGATGAGAGCCAATCAGTGCGCCCCATTCTGCTGGTGTGTGTCTCTTCTCCTGTTGTTGTCATCTGGCTCGCTAAAGTAAAGATGAGCTTGACTGACAGATGCATCCGGGTTCACAGTTTATTGGTTTCTACGAGAGAGCCAGATATGCCAATTTAGACAGGGTAGTGACAAAAAAGTTCCCATCTAAATGGAATAATTTTACCACTGGGAATTCTCAGCTGCGAGAGAAAGGAGTGAAGTGTGTGTGCCTGTCTGTGTGTGTATGTGTATGTGTGTGTGAGTGTTTTTTTTATCTTTTAACAAGGTCTGAATGACAAACACATAGGACAGTTAGGGGGCTGACAGAAACAGCAGCTTTTGATGCTTCATGGGGATCCATGAAATAAACAATAGGCAGAGGAAGCAGGAAAATTGAATTACAACTGGCTGGGTTTGTGTGTTTCGGAGTAGAGAGTGTAGAGAGGAGGTGAGGCAGCAGCAGCAGTGCAGGATGAAACCAATGCATCATTAAATATACTGGAGTCAGAAGCTGGGGCAACGCTCTCCTGCTTTCCAACTGTCCTGCTTCTTTGTTTCACACTCTTTTTTTCTCCTTTTCTTTCCCTTTCTTCCATCCAAACACACATGCCTTAACATATTCCTTTTTGTCCTTTTTTAACTGTGCACTCAGGCTACTTTTAACAGGAATCATAATATATCTGCTTTCTAGAGGCACCCTTACACTTGTACGCCTAAACAACGTCCTCTGCAGCTATCATGTATTTCATATGTGAGAGCTGTAACTCGTATGAGTGCCTTCTGTAGTCCTGACTGTTCATAAAACCAAACATCAATACACCAGCAGCAGGAACGCTCCCTGAAAACCTTGAACTCCGAATCATTTTCTTATGGGGTTAATAATGAGGGGACACCGAGTCAACGACTGACATATAAAAGAATTTATTTCTCATGTGCACAAAAAAAGAATTGGAACAGAACTGAAACAGAACAATGATTGAGGCCACGAGGCTTTCCATATAGATTTTCATCAGAAATCCTTTTTTATGTCCATGACACATCTCCTGTATCATCTTTACAACAGTAAGAAGACCCATTCCCTCAGAGGTGCCACGCTTCCTACGGCAAAGCCCTCGCCTGAATGACGGTGGCTTGCACTCTGCGCCAGTGTTTCATTTCCAGATATGTCGAGCTACATGTAGACAGAAATAGGCAAATCCCAAGTGCAATTTGTGGAGGATATCTTCTCCTGGAGAGCAGGACCGCAGTCTATTTTCTCTGTTATCTGGTGCCCTCAGCAGTGACAGTTCACCCTGATACCAGATGATGTGTTTGCTTGTGTAGAATTAAAGTAAACTTCATCTCAGACGCCTTTACACTAAAGAGTAAGTGGTTAAGAGAGCGGAGGGAGGAGAGATGGGTGACTGGGTATAAGTGTGAACGTGTTCTTACACATGGATGCACAGACGACCGTAGCTTGGATTAACATAATGATCACAACATCTACCAACAGCAAACAGGACAATATCTTTGATTGTTGCCAATGACTTCAGTTTGATCACACCTTCATTAGAGGAGCAGAAGTGAACAAGAGAGAAATCATTTTTACGCCGGAGGTCTTTTGTACTTCTTTAACCTTTATGCTGTTTTCCATTGGGTTTACTTGTTCTGAGCCCAACAACAAAAGATGATACAGAAAGCCATTTAACTCATTGCATAGTGACATAAAACATCATCATGACATTATCATGAAAAAAAAATAAAATGACAAAGACAACCTAATGTGATGTTAGCCTCTGAAACCTGCCATTACAGCGTATGTAGCCGCAGGTTATACAGCCGTTGTGCCTTTTTTCCTCAGAGCACAACATTACAATAAGACACAAATGTAAATGCATGTTTTTTTTCCGGTCTGTTTATCTACAAAGGGAGCCAGTACATTAGTATGATACTGCAATGGTGTGTGTGATATTATTTACAGAGAAGAATTGTCTTCACATTATTCACAAATCATTCTACAAAGCAGCATTTTGTTGCAACTGATGGAATATTGAGTCACTGAATTTCACCTTTTTCATTACAGTCATATGCATTATGTTGTTCGCCTGTTGTAAAGTCACGACGTACATGTTCAGTGTTGACTACTTATTTAAAAGATAATACTGCTTTATTTATGCATACATATACTGTAAATAAAATATTAAATATCAAACTAAGTCTTTGGCAAATGTAGTCAAAAGTACATTCACAAAATATTTTTCCAAAAAGCAAACTGAATCAGTGTTTCCTTTCAGTCCCGATGGAGAGTAAAAAACGTAAATCAAGGAAGGTGATGAATATGTGTTTGTAAAGGCAATTAATTTTGTTTAACAGCGTGAATTTGTGTTGAAAAAACAGGTTTGTAAGGCAATTGTTGAAGCTAATTTGCAGCTGGTTCGCTCAGCTGTGTACAGCTTTCTAAACTGTGTAGGCATCTAGTGGTATGACTAAGTAGCTGAATGAATAATAACCCAGGAAAATTTGTTCATGTGGCCACAGGATGACGGCTGACGAACTGCTCAAAAAATGCGAAAGCATCACTTTTACTCAGAAAAAGATGTTTACACAAATTTCACGTCTGTCTGTCTTTCTGCTTTGTGTTTTTACACCAACATTACGCAACATAAATAGCTTTGACTAATGTTTAAAATTGGTAGGTTAATTAAACTTAATCCTTAGTGAATGTACAAGATAAATTAAATAAGCTGCGGTTATAGTGCAAAAAAAGAGCAAAGAACGATCATGCATGGACATGAACATGACTGGAAAATTAAGGGAAATGTGACTGAACTATTCCGAAGAAATTTTTGATAGCTGTTTTTTTAATGCTTAAAAATAGAGACAGAAAAAAAAATTATTTAAAGTATTTAAAATTCAGGTGAGACAATGTTGTGCCCACCATGTTTTTTTAATACTTTGCAAAATGATTTACATTTTTACATCTGATTGTTTGCCACAGAGACTGTGATGTTGCCACTGGTCTTTATAGGGTCAGTAAATGTTGTGGGACATGCTGTGTTAATCTGATCATGTAGGTGGGACTGGAGAAATGGGAGCAGAAGATGGAGTCAAAGCACCAGAGTAAAGCCCGCCCTACAGTGTGGAGCCAGGATCTCATTAGAGGCCCCACAACACTGGTTCAAGTCGCTGCACCATCCAGCTATGGGACCATTGTCATCTCCCCTGGACATGTCTCTTTAGAGCAGAAAAATACTGCACTTCATCACGTAAAAGGAATGCGAGGGTCCATGAATAAAATAACAACAACAACAACAGCAACAGAGAAACAAAATAATAAAAAAGAAAACACAACATTTTTTCCCACATGGTATTCTTCACACTGTTTTTCTTCAATTTATATTTTATAATATATATATTTATATAATCTCTTAAAGTCATTCTGGAAATGTTCAGGCCTGTGAGAGATTGAGGGCATGATGGGTGAGTTCTGAACGCCCACTGGGCCCGTTTGACCCGAAAAGTGTGTAACGCTGAAGCTGGGCTAGATGCGCCGGCGCCGACTTCGCCGATCCCTCCTCCACGTCACGTAACATCACGGGGGTTTCATCGAGGACTCCTCTGGCTTCCCTTTGACCTCAGTGTTTCTCAGACGGGGACAATATGGAGGCCGAAGCCCTGGCCCTGCAGTTTGAGCTGGTCTCCATGGTAACTAGTGGCGGTCGTAGGCAGTGGCAGCAGTGGGAGGTGCGGAGCCACGGGATGCGGCACTATAATAATAAGGGGAACCTGAAAGTTAACAGAAGAGCGAGCCGTTGGAAACCACGAGGTCAAACAATCATGTAAGACACGTGTGTAAATCTCCAAGATCAGTCTATTGTTTTAAAATATGATTTTCATTTCAAAACACATCTGGATGAGATTAACTTCTATTAACTGTTACTTACTTAGTAATGCTGGATTGCTGAACCGCCATGCTTCGTTGTAAGTGGTGTATTGTGGATGAGAGTAAGGGTTTCCAGAAAAGTCCCCTCCTGAAAAACAAATCAGTAAAAACAAACATTAGCAAAGAACTTATACACTGAAATGAACGACAGATTTGGGAAATATTACACTGTAAAAATGTCTTTTCACCAACAAACACTGATGTCACATTAAAATCCAGTGACACAACAATGTATCATTTTTGTCCTGGATGCTTGTCTCAAAAGTCCCTTTAGTATATAGATGGTTTAAGTATTCCTCTGTGACTTTCACTGAGTGAGACTCAGTGCACTTTTTCTACTTTTAAGCAGTAATGCTTTCCCTCAAAACTTCAAAACAATAGGTTTCCTTGAGCCTCTCATTCACTCTTTGTCTTTCCGTGTGCTGGAAAGGACGCTAGGCTGAGGGGACGTCAGAGAGCGATGCTGTGGGTCCACAAGTTTCTGTCTTTTATGACACTATAAAGGCAAGGTTTTATATGAAGCTGCTGAAGAATGGCCTTTGCTTTAACAGACTTTTGGGGCAGTCACTAAATCTTGGTTATTCACAGCCAGATAAAAAAAAGTACAATCTCTGGATTAAAGAGGTGGCTGTGCTTGTGTTAGTTTTTGGATGAGTGTATCCATATGATCCAATAAAGCATAAGTGATTTTCCTAATTTGACACGTTAACTTTTGCCTCCATTTTTTCCCCCGTGCTCACTGCATTTACATGTAAATACTGCAAGCCTGCTTTGATTACTGGTCAGTATGAAAGGTACATGTCTCCCAGTTGTAAAAGGAATTGTGTTTTCAGGTGTTTGGAGGAGAGATCAACACACGCTGGCAGCTATAGCATCTTCACTGCTGGTCGTGTAACTCGAGCTCATCCCTGAGAGAGATAGTGATTTAAATATTTACAGGCCCTCCACGCCTCTGTGTTTTGACCCTTAACTGTTTGATGTGAACCTGAACTGCAGGTTAAGTAGAGGGGAAAGAGATACGCTCTGCAGCCCTGGGTGTCCGGGGAGGCGAGGAGAGGCGCAAAAGCAGTGTTTATCGACGGGGCTGGTGAGAGTGCGCTGTGTGGACACGGTGAGGGTAATGAGCGCTGGGAGCTGGAGTGTAACTGAGAGGAACTGTCCTATCTCACGGCCACTGATTGTGGTGATCGCCTATCGAGTTCATCTAATGTCCTCGTCCGCAGACGCTAACCACAAGCTAACCGCAGTCTAACAAAGCTATAACAAGCTTGCTTCAATCCTTTGGGTCAAGAGCAAAGCTTTAAGGATTCCTCGGTCTTTCAACAGTGAGTGTGTTACATGTGTACTGTTAGAAACGCCACAGAAAAGCATTTCTCTTGTTTAGCTTAAGGTGACCTCAGGTACTTTAAACAAGATCAACTGAAGGGTATTATCTTGTGAAAATACAACCTGTAAAAAGTAAAATTAATGGCATCATAAAAAGGGAGTAGTGTCACCTACCAGGAACCATTCCAGCGAGTGTGGAGGTGGGGTAGCTGCCTTGTCCTGTGGGGGGGACATGAGGCGGGTAGCCAGGTAAGGTGGTGCTGGCCATGTCTCGACCTGAAAGCACACAGGAGGGAAATTCTTACAAGGAGGCTTCAACACAGAAAATTTGAATAATTTGTCATTTATGTTCATTAACAGCATTTTTAAATTATTCTGATAAAAAAAATGTACAACAGGCAGCATTACATTTCCTTTAAAATGTATTTGTTGTTGCAAGTAATAAAAAAAGCCTGTGTTTCATTTAGCGGAGTTCAATTACACATTATAATTAGTGTGAACAAAATACTGGCCTTTCTAAGCTTAATTATCATTCAAGTTTTATGATATTTTTTATTTTTCTCCTTTGCCCCATAGATGTTGCAAATGCTATATTTTGTAAACAAGAAATGAACTAAAAATCAGCAAAGTGACGTGATGCATACAGTCACTGAGAATAAGAAGCAGTGCCACACATCAGTTCATGCCTCAGAGATACTGTTGCAGTAGTCTAAAGATAAATTGTTCAAATATGTCATAAAAAGGTACAAATGTGTAAGATGCTGCAGCGTGTTTAATGAAGTTGCATAATGTCAACTGTTAATCTTTTATTATGGGGGAGAGCCTGGGTACAACCTTAGCATGTTACCAGGCAATTTGCACATTTTTTACAGTAAGGTATACAAATGATTATTTTTACGAGATCATTTAATCAGAGACTACAACTGCTGTGACATTAATGTATCAACATCACAAGCAGCTTTAAAGCTGACAGGAGCATCAGGAGCTCTCTCTGCTCTCTGCTCCAAATTCAGTCCTGTGATTTACAGCGACAGTATCAGACCTGGCTGAATGAAGGGGCACAGGACAGGGAGACACAGGTCCAAAGCAGGCCGCATTATCGGCCGTACGTGTCTGCCTGTACACCCCGTCCCCGGCCCCCTCTGGAGCCTCAGACCTTTGGACCTGTCACAAGGCTGGAAGGACCTGGAGGCTTATTGTTAACCCTGAGAGATGGGCAAGGGGTCAGAATTGGTGAACTGGGGGCTGGAAGGGGGGGAGAGAGCAGTGGCTGTTAATGAGGGGCAAACAGTCAGTTTTGCCTCTGTATACACAACAGGAGGGCCAAAAAGCATGATGGGACTGATGGCTTTACAACGTGAGAGGCAAACGCTTTTATATTTCAAAATGACTAACTAGTTAATAATAAACACAAAGGAAAATCATCTGAAGAGAATGAGCTTGATTGGATGTTGATCTGGTTACAGGGTCTTATGGGTAAAGTTGTACCTGCTATAAAGGGCTGGCTGGCATACTGGCTGCAGCAGGGGCCATGGGCATGGGCGGGGTAGCTGGGAGTAGAGGCATCTACAGAGAAGCCGGACTGGTGGGGCAAGATGTCAGCTAGAGCAGAGTCCCCAACAGAGAAGGGGGTGAAGGGGGCAAAGGATGCCTCATGGGGCTCCCGCTTTACACACATGGAAGGTGGATATGATGGGTGAGAGTCTGCCAGGTGGGAAATAAAAAAAGAAAAAGAAAAAGACTGGATATAATGTAGACATGCAACGCCACACATGCTGTACATACACTCACTTCAGTCACTCAGATGTATGGTGGAATGAATGTAAAGCTTTCTACATGTCCAAATAATCAAAAAGAAACTACCGTACTGTTTCAAAAAACAAATCAAACGTGTGGGAGAAGTTTTAAGATTTGTCCTACACCAGGGCAATAAATCAAGGAGAGACAGGACTCTAAATCCTGAGCAGATTCAATGAGTTAAAGGGAGCCTAAAGGTGGGAAACACTACAACAAGCGAAATTGCAACTACACATTAACTTCCTATCATTTACCAACTCAAAACCAGACATTTCATATGTATTCTGAATTGATAAGCAGTCTTTAGAAGTTGATTTGTTCATTTACATAGCTTATAATAATAATCTCATATGCACCCAGAAGTAATTCATTCAACTAAGTGGAAACATACACCAGTGAAATGTTGCAACAACACATCGCGCCTGATCAATCAAGCTCAAATGCGTAAAAAATTTCCCCAAGGTTTTGGGAAAACAAACAACATAATCTCACGGCTGCTTTCTCGCAACAAAAATCACTCCCTCAAATAACCAAACAACCGGCTTGTAGACAGTTCAGAACTCTACTCTTGGATCTAATTTGGCTGATGAGACTTGGCATCTTTCATTTCAACCGGCTCTGCCTCTTGAACCTGTGCAATCAATGTGAGCTCTGTCTCCGGCCTCTCCGCGTCTGCCGCAGAGCCTGTTCTGTTCGCTGGGGCCTGCAGGGAGAGATGGCTCTTTCCCGACACCATGATAGCCTCATTAGCTGCTTCCCCCATCATTGTTATTTTACAACAGGACTGTGTGTTGCGATTCCTCATTAAGATAAGGGCTGTTCTTTGGAAGGGGGATGTAACCCTGTCAACCCTATGAACCTAATGCCAACCTAACTGACTGCTTTCCCATAGAAATCTACAGCAGGTTCTCCAAATCTCTTTGTCTTTGTGACAGCTGTAAATGTGGATTTAGACAGAGGTACTGCAATTACACAGACCACTTTCATCTTATTGAGACAAATACCATTGTCACAGAGGGAACAACTCAATGTTTAACAATGTAAGTTTTTAACTTATGATCAAATCATTAGAGAGAGTGGTTGACACAAATCTCTGGCGTGAACAGAAATATTCTAACGAGTTGGTTTTGCATTTAATTGGATGGACCTAAAGTTTGTCACATGCACCACGCAAGTATGTCATAAATTTATGGAAACAGGATCCAAGTGTAGGAATGAGTGCAAACCAGCGCCCAGTTCTGTTCCTCAGTTAATTATATCTAGCATGTGGTCTGTTAAAGTCTTTAAAGTTACAAAGGCTTTCAAAAGTCTTGTTACCCTGAGTTTGATTCAGAGGCATAACACCCCCCAGTTTCACCCCCACTCATTGGTACAAGACAATACAGAAAATAATGACAGAAACACCCAAAAAGTCCTCGACCCAACGTATAATTTGATCAGCAGCTTTACCTTTTTTAACCCCTCTTAAGGATCATGACAAGTCTATAGAAAACAAATATTAAAAAAGATATAATCTACAAGTCTTGGCCCTAATAAAACATAATCTTACCTCTGTGAGCCACAATTTAGAAAAGTAGATTGTGTGTTTACTACTCAAATTGCTTTCTATTGTTCAAAGGAGCACTTACTTTCTTATCAGGTGACACTGCATGGCCCACCTGATGTTTGGGATATTAATCTGAACTTAAGATAAGACTCGGGGTGCTTACACTGTATCTGAGACTTCCTGCATACTACTGTAGGCTTCTGTTTTCTCAGCGCCTGAGCAACCGTTGTCAAACAGACAGGGGGTTACGACGCAACAACAACCGATACAAACGCAGCGTTCAAGACCACTGAACTCTGAAACTAATCAGACATGGTGTTGCTTATTGTCCTGGAGACGAGGCAGAGCCCGGGTAAAGGGAGCCTGTCAAATCACAGGCCCTGATGATGGAGATGGAAGATAAACTCAGGGTCCTTGGGGACTCTTCTCCCCAGCAAACACATCTCTGAGAGAGTAGAGACGCTATAGAGTTCTCCAACATCTGTCTCCCCTCTACCACTGATACCACGTCCACAGACCCCATCAACCATAGAAATGAACTGTTAAGAACCTACAACAGCCCTCGGAGTGATGCGTCAACATCCTTCTCCTAAGTGAGCATTTCATTTTTAAACGTACACCGAGGAACTTAAGTGCACAAACTGGCAGAACTCTTGTTTTCAAAGGCTGACATTCAATCTGCAGAGAACTTTCTCATTCCTGCAGTCTGTGCAAGATCACAGCAAAGCTTCTGTCTTGTAGAAGTGCACGTTCATGTTTGCATCGAGCACAGCCTTCACTCTGCTGCATTTTAGAGGTAATAATTTATAAACGCTTACACCAACAAGGATCTAAAGAACGATCGTCAAAGGCTGCATCCAATTGTGAGCAAGCAAAGGATAGTTGCAGGGCCAAGTAGTTTGAATTCCCCATCCACAGGTTTTCAGTCATTCATTATCAAATGTGTGCTCAAAGGTTAGCGTGCTATTGTGTGGGGTGATATAAACATTAGTTTCCAAGCTCTGGGCTGCAGGCGTTAACTGAGCTGAGACAAGCCGTTTGTCACCAGGCCACACACCAGGCGCGGCAGGCTAGGTGGCTGCTTGTTGTTTGCCACCCAGCAGAGAATAGCTGATACTGCCAAGTCATAAACTAGGCTCAGAGTGTGGGATACGTTTCAGGTGAAATTAAAATGAAAATAAAACGTGTTTTATTTCCCTCCTGTTCTCTCGTCCGTACAATTTTTTCACTCATAGGAACAGTCATATATGTATAAACAGGGATTAAAAAGCATCAGATCTTCACATCTGCTGCCGTCGTAGCAGGTCAGAGGGGTGCCCATTTACACCCAGCCTACCCACAGGCTCTGATGAGTGTGATTATCGAGCCCAGTCTGCACAGAGACAACTGTGTTCTCATTGGGTCCAACCCTGTTTAACTACAGCTAAGTAGCTACTGTATTAAACCACCATTTATTCCACATAAAAAGCTTGTGGCAGGATTAAAAACTCACTGATGCACTGGATTTGCAGGATTCTGTATTTTGCTTATTCTGTACAGGTTTTAAAAGAAAAACTAAGCAGAAACATAAATGCTGGACCAGAGTTTGAGAGCAGTGGTTAACCGTGACATGTTGCTCTGTCCGTTAATGCTCTGAACAGTTCACAGTTTATACAGGCTGGACACAGATTCACACACACAAACACACATGCACAGCGTCTTCTCTGCAGCTTGAATATACCACAAACAAAATTCCCTGTTTACTTTTTCCCCATATGGATATACACAATAATCTATTCCCTAGCATTAGTGAAAAACTAGGTCTGTTATGTGTCTCTTAAGATAGGATAAAAGAATAATTTATTTTAAAGAACTACTCTTTTTTCATGGGTCTTTTACAATATAATTTACATTTTTCACCATGAATCTTAAGATAGTAATTGCGCAGGAGGGAGAAATCATTTGTAAATGATCAGTGCCTCATGCAAAATCCCAGCGGCGCATTTCAGTGCCCTAAATCTCTCTCTGATTTGGCTGCTGCCCTCCTCTCTACAGTAGGTAACCATCTCTTTCACACATTTGGGTAAACAGAGGACACAAAAGATGGCCGACATTGCTTTTGCTCTGCGCCCTTGGAATGCAAAACTGAGCACTTCATTAATCATTCATCTTTAATAGATTATGCAAATTTCAGGACATAAAAATCAACAAGATCAATAACTGTATGCATTTTAATTGGGAGCAGAAAACGTTTAAAGAATGAATATAATCTCGTAGCTCCATCCAGTATGAGAGCATAATTTATTGATAATTGGATCCCAGCCTAAATGAGGAAGGTAATTTAGCGTTTTTTACGCCTTGGAATACATTCCTATTTACAGGGTTTGCTAATGGCAGAAAACATAATATTATGCGCTGACAACCTACATCCAATCAACTGCTTCATGCGTTACTTTGCATAGTCGTTAAATCTAAACACACTAAAACTTTACTGGATATTAAATCCGGATTGAATTTGGTGCTCAAAAATTCTCACATACATTTTTAATTCTCCTGCTAAGCAAGTTGTCATATCCTACTTTAAGTAAAGTTTTGTTAGTTAGCCTCCTCATTATGCAATATGTGGCCCTCACATGGATCGCTTTAGGAGGCCCCAAGCCCCCAGGTGGCTTGAAGGCCACCTGCTATGACTGTGCTCCCCAGAGCGAGACCGCTTTCATAGAAGGAGCCCAGCGTAAAAGACAAAAACACACCTTTCTTCTCCTGAGGCCCAACTTTCTGGGGCGAATCTACCTCCCACATATTCAGGAATAAAAAAGGGGTCTTTCTTTTCCCATAGCTCTGTGCCTGGGTCCGGGGCTGGACTATGGGGATCATTTGAGAAGGGCCACTGCAGTTTTCAATCATGCTGTCCTCCTCTTTACTTACTCTCTCTCTCTCTCTCTCACACACACACACACACATACACAGTGGACTCATTGACTTTGATGCCCACTGCATAATTATGGGTGTTTTATTAAAAGGCTGGTATATTATTCTCGAGTCAGTGTGGCCATCAGTAAACCTAACCTCTCCTGGGAAAGAGCCTCGGCCGCCACATTGAAACAATATTTCAATTAACCAGGCGGCCATCAACCTCGACAGCAGAGCAAAAGAAGCTATAGTGCAGTACAGAGTGGGCTGATGTGGGTTATATGATACAGATAGTTAATACCATACGATATTCAATACACTGCACCTGCCATTACCTGTTGGCTCTCAGTGGAAGTAACTATTGAAAACAACAGGCAGTTCATAGGTTGGAAAAAA
This sequence comes from Acanthurus leucopareius, assembly GCA_029814765.1. Lineage (NCBI taxonomy): Eukaryota > Metazoa > Chordata > Actinopteri > Acanthuriformes > Acanthuridae > Acanthurus > Acanthurus leucopareius. Next base: position 14,236,106 of record JAQMCX010000003.1, on the reverse strand, counting down.
CCTGTAATTTCAGTGGTTCTTTTACTGTCTGCGTCTCATCTGTATCTGGATCGCTCTCTCTCTCTCTCTCTCTCTCTCTCTCTCTGTCTCCACAGCATGAGGCAGCCAGCCAGCCACGGCGCTATTCCAGCCGCTGTCAATCAACAGGCTATCATAGCCTTTGATGACAACGTCGTGTCGCGGCGAGAACAGCAGCTGTCTCTTATGAGAAGTGCTCCCAGTCAATCTGTTAGCGGGCCAATCCAGGCTAACACAATAGCCAGTTAGGAGCAGCGTGTGAAAGGCCTGTAGGATTTAATGGGCTCAGATGATATATCACCTCACTCTGTCCCTCAGAAAATAAACACACAGAGTGCCTCAAAAAGTGGCTTGAAAAAGCTTTTCTCATTGGATAATAAGAATTTTATATATTGCTGGAAAACGAGCCAAGTGTGCAACTTAAGGACGAGGCAGTCAAAGTCTTGATGAGTCAATAATGATGAAATGTGAAAGTTTTTTTTTTTCCAAGTACTTTTTGAACTACATTTAAGAATATTAATTTAAAAGAGTTTATTCAAATAAGAGGAGTTTTTGAATTTAATACTTTAATAAATGAGGAAACAACTGGCTGATTATCGGTAAACAGAATTATATTTCGCGTAAAGTGTACTCTGACTGTATAATGATAGTATACAGTGTGTTTTTTCAGTAAATTCAGGCGCTTTTTATCCCATCCAAAAAGTTATTTTTTTAGCTGTTGGCACTTTTACCAGTAGATATATTGGGCACACTGGGCCTCTGCTGATTATAGGATTGAAGTAGAGTGGGGTTTTTTATTATATCAGAAAAATTAAAAAATAGTAAAATTTATTAAAAGTTGAACAGATTCACTTGGTTGTTGAGGAGGAACAAAGGGGAATTTGAAAAAATAGCATACAGTTCGCTAAACTGTAGCTGCTATAATCATATTCTCTCATATTCTTTGTTTTTATTTTAATTAAAAATCCTTTGGAAAACACTTGGGAAGATGCCATTGAACACTATTGAAATACTCAGCAGCAGAAGCAGAGCTAAACACGCCATGTTTGTGTTCTCAGCGCTGAGTTCGATCACCTTGCTGCAGATGTCTTCGACCTGTCGCAGCTGTGTGTATTCTTTCAGGGATCAATCTAGCGTGAGTCAGATTGTACCTGTCACAACAGAGTAGCTCTGGGAGACGCTGGAGGCGAGGTCGGAGCTGGCGCTGGTGGAAAGGCTCGGCTTCACGTCTTCCAGGCCAGTGTTCAGGGATGGGAGCGAGTACTCATTCGCCTGTGGACAAATACAAAGCAAATGCAAAAATATGTAGGTGTAGAAATACACATGTGAGTAGGCAGCAATCAGATAGAACAATTCAAACTTTCTTTATTTTACATTCCACCAGACTGTGTCATGATCTGGGTAATGTCATCACACACACACACACACATACACAGTGGACTCATTGACTTTGATGCCCACTGCATAATTATGGGTGTTTTATTAAAAGGCTGGTATATTATTCTCGAGTCAGTGTGGCCATCAGTAAACCAGTGTACTTAAGCCCACTTTGGGTGCTAGATTTAGAGTAAATATCCCAGTTTAGGAGACAATATGTTAAATACATCAGTAGGAAACCCCTGGTGGATCCGAGGAAGCTGTTTGTGATCCTCTCACTGTATTTCCTTCTGAATATTTGCTGCAAACACCACTGACCTCCCCCCCCTGCCTCACCGAGCCGTCCTGTCCCCACTCCCCACGCTTTACCAAGACCTATGATGTATGCATGCATTAGGGCTTGTCTGAGGAGAAGGCAGAAAGGGAGAGAAGGATGAGAGAGGGATTGGGAGAGGAGTGAAAGGACGGGGTGTCAGCTGGCTCTTTGTGCTCCACTGCAGTCATCCCTGTGACCAGTCAAGGGAGGAGACATTCAGGGCTTTGTTACAGGAGAGACATGTGGTGTGGTTTTTTAAAGGAGAGTACAACCTCAAAATCAACCTTTGTGCTCTGCCTCTAGGATGAACACATAAAACCAGGTTATTGAAATGATAAAATAGTGTGTTTTGTTTTGTATTTTTATGCTTCTATTAGATTTCTTTTTTTTTGCTCTCTATCAGAGGTTTTTATTTAGTTTCTTTTCAATTTGGATAAAACACACTGCGCAACTGCAGCCATTTTTCGCTTTTTTCAATTTCTCATTAAAAAAAAACCACCAAAACTTTGCACCAGAAAACTTCATGTAATGATTTACCGCCGGCTAGTTTATTTAGTATTTATTCACTTTAATCTGAGGTTAAGACTCTGCTAGCAGCTGTGATGAATCCTGTTTGTTAATGAGATGACACTTCCTGACCTGACTCCTCTTCTTTGAAAGGATAAGTGTGTGTGCACACGTTTGTGTCTGCGACTGTTTGTATCAGAGTGCGTGTGTGCATCTGTTTGCCTCAATGGGACTGGGGTCCCACTGGGGCGAGCTGGTGACCCCAGTCTTGTCTGCCTCTATCCCAGATAAACTCTAATTGTCTGCTTACAACTGTTCCCTGGCACTATGCTGGATGTTCCTCTCTATTCCGCTGGGCCTCAGCAGCACAAGGGCCATTTTGTCATGCAGATGGGCTGTGGGCAGGGCTGGGCAGGGCTGGGCGGAGGGCGAGTGGCAAGCACAGAGGGGCCTGAATGACCTGACCACATGGCTGCCAGAAGTGTGGGAGGGATGAGGCCTATTCAGCCTGGCCTCTTCAAAATGGCTTTTTAATGCCCTGACGCAGACACCAGACAAGCCCCTAATAGCCTAATATTCCACCTTTTCACCAGTTTAAGAAAAGGAGGGGGTGTTGGAAACAGGGAGAAAAAAGGAGGCGCACCGAAAGAGTGGAAAGTGGCCTGATTAATATTACATTAAATTAAAACTGATTTTTCTGGACCATTCTGATGCCGTTTTTCTCCCCCCTCCTCCACCTTCCTCTTGCCTTTTTAATACCTTCTCCTCCACTCTTTGTGATTGCAAGTCATTTCCAATTCGTTTTGGTATTGATCTTGCCGTAGAAATCACTTTGGTAATTAGCTGCATTAGGGGCTGTATAGCTGGCTGAGGGGCTGTCCCTCTGATTTATCGCCGCTGTAATTCCCCGTGATCGCGCAGAGATGAAAATGAACTCAATTAGGGCACTGCTAAGGCTGCATGGGCACCCACATAGAGTTCCAATGGAAAAATTAATAGTCTCTTGTTGTTTAACAGTCTAATGAATGTAAATAAAGGTTATCCGCTGTAATAGCCTGTAGGCTTGTAGGTTCCTTTGAGCAAGAAGTTGCACAGAGCTTTTTATCACTTGTGTCAGTCTGTGTACCGTTAATTCACTATATAATGCAACAAATCAATATAAATTATTTTACTGTTGACTAGAAGAAGAAAGCAGGATGTGGATGCAAAAACTGTCAGATCTGTAAGTGTTTCAGATGTTAGAAATGAATCTGCCTGGCCAACCTGTTCGGGTTTGATGTGTTCTGAAGTTGGGAAGACATCGGGATAGGAAGGACGCTCAAACACACGGTCCAGGGCCTCAAGCTGCTGCTGGGTGAAGGCGTCTGCTCGCAGGTGCTTCCTTAAACTCTCCACGCTGCCCTGAGAGTCGCTGCCGGGGCCTGAGCCATCCGAGCCATCTAGAGAAAGAGAGAGAGAGGAAGAAGGGAAGGGGGAGGGAGGGAGGACGACAACACTCTGCATCAGGGCATAACTCCAGTCTTTTTTACTTGGTGTTATTCTAGTGAGCCAGAAATGTGAGATAAACATAAGGGTTTTTTTTTTTTTTTTGTCTTTTGAGCTCAACGGGTGTGAGAATGATGGCATGAGGAGCCGGAGTAGATTCAGGAAGACCAACCAGCATGTCTGCCTTCTATCTCCTTCTGTTTTTCACTGTCTCTCTCTCTCTCTCTCTCTTCCTCTCACACACATATATACACTCACTCAAGCAGCTCTCTGCCTCTCCCCCCTCAACCCCACCCCACCTTCTCCTTGTGCCCACCATCAGCACGGTCATCATGTGATAGGTCTATGGTAATTGATGGATTACCTTCGGTGCAAATATATACTTGTAAGGGAGAGCGTGTGTTTCAGGAGGAGAAAGTAGGGCTGGCGATTACATACAGAGCCTCTCATTCTGCCAGCGGGAAATGGAGAGCCATTATTTAACTGCACTATTTCCTCCTGAACATATTACCCTTCCCTCTCTCTGTCTCTCTTTCTCTCCCTCCATCCCCCACATATTGCCTGTCTTCTGGAAAACAGAATGAAGTGGGGACGGTACTCAGGGCCGAATGAGGACGGGGCGTCGAGGGCAAGCGTATGCATTTCCTCACTCGCTCACACTCTATATAAACAAATGAGCCTATGCTTCCTTGGTTCTGTTGATCTCTGACCCTATCAACTCGGCCAGGGAGCCCGCAGCTGCCTCTGCAGCTCTCCCTCTGCTCATCAAGTCCTGAACACTGAAAGAAAAGAAAATCTGCCGCTAAAAACCACCAGCCAGCATCCAAGGAACCTCCACTCCACTGCCTGCCTCCCTCCACCCTCCCTTCCTCCCTTACACCCCGCCGCCAACAGCGGATGAGGGCTTTAGCTCCCATACAAATCTGTCATTCTAAATTTGCAGCAGATTATGTTCTCTCCTGGGCGAGCCAGCGGTGATATATGATATGCAAGGCCGCTATTGATTGCCTGATCCGCCAGCAGAGGAGGGAGGCGAAATGAACTTGGAATGAACATCATGCCTCAACTCATTGTGCGTATAATACTCTACTTAATCCCACATTTTTCTGTGCTATGGAATTCAATTGATCAATCATGTTCCACTGATGGTACCATTTCAGGGGCGTTATTGCCATTCTGCTCGGCTGCTTGACCTTTTTTCAATGGCTGAGGCCAGAGGATGAACCCGACTCGCACCAAGAAATAGATCCATGGAGAGAATGGAATAGGGGACTGCAATTGGGTATGAGGGAGGGTGCGTGCGCGTGTGTGAGGGCGTGCATGTGTGTGTTTCACTGCTAAAATATATCGACTTGAGCTTTGTGTAACATTTATAAAGGAATCAGTTTTTTCTCCTGCCACATGTGTTTCTTCTACCATCAGTTAACTGAATATTTTAGCACTGGCTCTCTTTCTTTTTTTCTTTTTTTTCTCCCCAAACAGCTCCCATGGGTGAAGGGTTGTGGTTGCTGCTGCTGGTGGAGCAGCATTAGTGTTGCTGTATGAAACTCAATTGTTGTCTGTGGTACAGAAGAAAATGGAGTCATTAATTACCTTGTATCAGCTGGTCTGAGAAAAGAGGCGAGCTCGATCAATAGCAACTGTTTGTCATTCACTATGGAGGAGCATGCTTATACTCAGCACCCCCTCACACACTTAATCAGGCCTTCTGAACTGCAAGAGGACATAGGGTTAGGGTTAGGGATTCCCTTCACAGAATATTTTTTGGGGCAGTCTCCATGACTGTAAATGTAAATTTAAATGAAAATGTAAACTAAAAACTTGTTAATTCAAAAAAAATTTTGGAATTTGCTAATTGACAGACAGGCATTTTTAACATAAGGACAATAAACGACTAAATCTATATTAGCAACATTTTAGGATGTTCTTTAACGTTTGTTTACATTGGAATTGGAGCAAAACAGGCCTAATTTTAATCATGTTCATTTCAGATATAGAAGCTTTTCATCTCTCTCTTCATCTATGCATTTGAATACATATATATATGATTCATGTGGTCAAAGAATTACTGATATGGCCTTAAATAGAAATACTGGTAAATCATTTATTTTCAGAAGTTGCCATTAGAGCTTCGTGTTTGACATATATCATAGAATAGCTGCAATAAATCAGATTCATCCTTTGACAGTCAGCGCGTCAAGTGGAGTGTGAAGCCCGACTGTCAGATCGCCTGTGTGTGTGCGCGAGTGCGTGTGTGTATGTGTGTGTGTGTGTGTGTGTGTGTGTGTGTGTGTGTCTCATTGACTGGCTTGTTTCATTTTCTCAGTGTTTCTTCAACCCCTTTGGGTGTCTCAGCAGGTATTCTCTTATCACTCCCAGAGCACCAGCTGACTGCGTCTCCTCGTTTTAACACCAAAGTGTGAGGAGACAAACTGAGATAAAAACAAGACTCTCCAGCAGTGACATTCACACATCACCCCTGAAGCAGTGTGCTTTCTGGTAATACTTTCTTTGATCAGCTCAAACAGACGGATGCTGTTTGACCTCATTGTGTCTAAAAGTTACACTTTTCATTGACGTATATTCAAACATTTTAAGTGGACTGGGCAGTTTGGCACCAAACTCAAAGCTCCAAAGGAAAACTCAGCCTAAGAACATGAAACTACAACTTCTTGTCTAACAATGCTGTCACAAAAGTTGCTGCAAGCCTCTCACACTCATGCACTCTCAGCCATTTGTACATGCACAACAGCTACTGTGAAATATACCACAATGGTATCAAGAGCTGTTCTGTTTTGCTTTGTCTCAGAGGGGGATGTTAACGTCCTGCGGTGGCATGGTGGCACTTTATGTCCTTCTTTCATCTCCCCTGTTTCTCTGAAGATAACTGAGATGAGAGTGGAGGTGGGGGCTTGTTTGAAAGGCAAATAAATTCCTACACACTGCCTGGCTCTCTCTCCGTAAATCAATGGCACAGGGTTTTCCTACATCAGAGGCTGCGAGTCCTCTGCTGATGGGTGAAATGATGCTATCGCAAATTGTGGATCATTTGTTGATGTTTTTAAAAATGCAGTTATGCTTGAAAAAAAAAGAAAAGAAAGAGAGAGAGAGCACAAACAAACTGGTATACCCATAGGGTGAACACTCCTCCCCTGTAAGCTAGCTATATTTATGAAACCTCTGAAGCGGAAAGGAGAGAGGTGGGTGGGGTGGAGGGGGGAGAGAGGGAGAGAGGCAGCAACACTGCCATGGCTGTTAAGATCCTGTTATGTTGTGGCGTGTTTAAGAGCTTTATTAATTCGATTTAGCACCACCAAGCAGTGTACTGACTGTCAGCAGGCATAGTGATGCCTTTTTGATGTTTGCACTCACTGCCAGCACTGAGGCTGCGCCAATAGTATTTTAATGCACTCTGCTTATTTTGTTTACCTTGAATTAAAATTCTGAGATCGAGGATGTTTTTAATAAATAAAAAAGGAAAAAAAAATACATACGGTTTGTATACAGTTTGGGAACCTATGACAATAAGACAGTGGCAGCTCAGGTGGATGAGATTTAACTTTAAAGTTGGTGTTTTTTATTCTTGGCCTCTCCTGTCCACATGTCAAAGTGTCCTTAAACAAGACACTTGCCTGCTCCTGATGTTTGTTTGTTGGGGAAAAACATGTCTATTGGGACTAAACTGTCTACGAAAAAATATTTGCAAAATTTGAATTTTTTCAAATCAGTCGAGACTTTTGCATTGTCTTCAAACACAAAAGAATTAAGAATTAAACACATTGCTGCACTAAAAAGCAAGAAAAATTATACTTTATTTTAGAACATAATTTGCCTTACATCTAAAAAATTTTTAAATAATTTTTTCTGTAAACTTGTTTTGAAAAAGTAGATAATTTTGGATTCGGTAAGGACATTTTTTGCACTGAACTCTCCCTCTCCAGTACGACTTCATTCCCATCTTTTCTCTCTTTTTCTTTGTCCTCCTCTGCCTTCATCTCTACCCTCCTCTGGACCAGTCTGTCGTTTAGCGTTCACCACCCTGTGTGGCGAGTATTTGTGGAAATGCAATTAACGCATCCCGTCTTTTCTCTTGCCTTTTCTCCCTCCTCAAGCTGAGTAATGCATCGCTCCATTAATTCTCGGCATCGCTGCCCGTAATTGACTTTTCTCTGACATGATTCCTCTCCATTGAGTGAATTCCCTCTCCTTATATTTTGTGATGGAGCTCATTGTATATTGTTTACAACTATATGTGTGGTCTTACACATTCGTGCTGCTGAATGCAAATGGTCAACCAACGAGACTCAACTCAAGAGGGAAGACGATAAGGAGAGAAATTAAATGTTAAAGTGAAAGAACGACAGAGATAGAGCAGAGAAGGAGGAGGAGGGGAAATGCAATGTCGACCCTTTTGTGTCTTCCTCTACTGTCGGGGCCAAAACAGCCTCTATGTTACGCTCTGTGGCCCCTCTCAAACCTGGGCTTTTCTCTCTCACACACACCCCATCAGGGCCATCATGCTGCTCATGATTCCATTTATTTCTGTCTCGCTCTGGATGCATTTATTTTCTAAAGTGATCCTCCATTGACTCATTGTTATGGACTGGCTTGGCTAGCCAACCAGTGTAGACCCACGTTCAAATCCATACACTTACTCCACAAATGGGTCACATGTGTTAAAGATACATACCGGACAATCTCCAAAGGGCCAAATATCAAATCAAAACAGCGACTGTATTCATTTTTCCTCATGCTACTGAACAAGGTTGATATGACTCTAGCTGCTGCGTGCCATCGTTCTTTTATGTCATGAATGAACAACCCGCTAGTCTATATTTTTTTCTTCCTGCTCACACACACTCATCAGCTTCTTCTACACTCATCCCACACCCACGCTACAATCACAACTTATGACCTTTGCTTTCTCCAACTAATTTATCACTGTAGCTTCCAATTGCCTGTCCTCCCCAGAGCTGCACTGGGCTCCATTCAGGACGTTATAAGCCGGCGATGAGAGAAACATACAGTTAGGTCACATCAACCTGACTGAACACAACAACAAGGTCAGGAGGAGCCTGTCACTGGGTGCTAAGAGCAGGAAAACACTGAAGTTACATCAAAAACGGCAGCACTAATAACAACATTCCTTTAAAAATAGAGCAAGTTAGAGCAAATATGTCTCACGTTGTAATCAGCTCGAAATCATCCTTCAAAAACGACAGGAAGGCCCCGAACTTTTCAAACAAGAGCATGGACTTCTAGCATTATAATACACATTTTACAATCATACAGCAGTTGTCACCAAATCCTCTCTGCTTTTTTCTTGGCTTCCACTTCCACCATAGGTTTAAATGACTGAGTGAGAGCATGCTGTACAACAGGCTAATTTCCCCACTTCACTATTAATGCATTTGGCAGGAACAAGATTCCATTTCCTGTAATGAGATACACAAATAAATCTGGCTATGGATAGATTCAGGGTGGGTGGGGTGGTGGTGGAGGTGGAGGTGGAGGTGGTGGGAGGGGGAGTGGGTGGCTTGTTGGGGTGGGGGGGTGGGGGGGCAAAAGGAGGAGGGGGTGCATTGAGATGCATTCTTCCCAGCACTGGCATAATTGGTATCGCTGCTTGCAGACATGCAAACCAATCTCTCCACAGATAGGACTGAGACTATCTCTTTTCCCCCCTTAAGGCTATTTCTTTTGTCTTTTCGATAGCTTGCACATCCAAGATAGAGGGGAAGGGGGGGCGAGGGGGGTGGTTGAGGGTGTTAATTTGTGAATTAATAGCTTTTCTCTGCAGAATTGCAAATTCTTTTAAATGTCACTATGTTCACTGTGTGAGGAGCATCTGAAGCTACAGAGTTACAAACAGAAACACTCTGCACACACACACATTCCCAAGCATAGGTGTGCACATATATATGCATGCACAAATCCTAAAACTAATCCTTGCTCAACTCTCTTTGATGCTGCCAAGACCTCCTTCCTCCTTCCTCCCTCCTCCCCTCAAAAACCTCTTTTTTCCTCTCCTTCCCCTGCTCCTCTTTCTCTCTCTTTCCTCCTCCCATCTTCACTCGAAGCCGTCCAGTGTAACATGCTACTTTTAATTTGCAATAACACATGACAAGGACAGATTAATGGCTCTTATGGCACCTATGTCCCTGAAGCTCGTCTTACGGGGACCCGGTGTACATAACGCGTGTCACACTACATTATCTCTACAGCCCTCCAGTAATGGGGACCTTTTTCTTCCTCAAAGGGCAACCGCTGACTTCAGCCACTACCAAGATCAGCCACCGCCATCATAACAGCAGCCCTACAAGGACTGCAAAGCTCTTTCTTTCATGTACATTAAATGATCACTTTGTGGGCAAAAATATGTGACACTTTTTAGCTTAAATCTTCAATAGGTTCACATGCATGCAGCAGAGTCCAATGAGTCAATTGTTGGATATTTTAAACAAAGTAAAACTCTTTGTTGAACTCTTCCATTGTTTTTATTCACTTATCAGTTGACGTATTTATGCAATTTTTGCTTTGTTTAAAAAAGGTAAGCTGTTTATATTTTAGCAAGAGACTTTTTTCCGAGCATAGTCATGGCTAGCTCAGGTAGATGGTCGGCCTGCAGCTGAAACCGTCCCTCTAGCTTTGTTTTGTAATATAATAGCCATGCTGAAAAAATTCTAAAAATGTGGGCAATTGAGAAATACCATTCATAACTGAACACAAAAGCTGCATAGGTTTCTTAACATTAAAGGCCACATAATGGGGAAATGCTTCTTTTAGAATTATTTAAAAAAAAATTAAAAATTTACAATAAACTGCATCTTAATATTAAAAATCCACAGCTTTCTTTGCCGAATAGCATTTCTAAATAAGCTACACTGTGCATTACTGTATATTGAACTGCATGTCATTACATGGAAAATAGAATTTTCCACAGTCACTTTAGCTCCATTTCTTTTAATTTCTCGGGAGATTATTTATTGGAAAATTCTCCCCCCGTCTCATCCTCATAAACTCAAAACCCTGGAAGAGCAAAAAAAACAAACAAACAGCAATTTGAAAGGAAAGAATTGTCATCTGATTGACCAAAGCAAAAGAGAAGGTTGTCTAACTTCAACTTACAATGTCCTATTTTCCTTCCATCCAAGTGGTTGCCACTCCAGAGAACTAAAGAGACAGAAACATAAAAGAAGGAAGCGGCCTGTTTTGATGAGTGCTCTTTGAGATCATTTTCAACCACATCATACCATCAGCCACCTCAAAGCAGTACCACAGAATCACACATGCGCACATACATACACACACACAGAAACACACACTCACACACTGGCACACGCGCAGCCCCCTCCCTGCCTCCACCGGTCTGTTCCTACACCTGTTCAGGCCTCCACCAGGGACATGTTAATTCATAGGCATTAAAAAAGCCAATTGTTTGCAAAACCGATAATCTATTAGCCCTGAGGCAGTGTGTGTCCACTCTCATGCCTTGCCTGGGAATGAGAAAATTCTGGCTTGTACCAAATAGGCTTCCACTTAATCTTTGAACGTATCTACTTCTTCTATTTTCTTGCCAGTCTCCTGGAAGTGAAATCTGGTATTCAGTCGTATTAAAAAATACTTAATATTGGATGTCTTAATTCTGTTTAACAATACAGAATAACATAAAAGTCAGTCGAAAATATATTCATGTATCTACATGGCGCAGAATTTTACAGTAAATCACTGACTGATAGTGTCAAGCTTCTTTTTCGGCCTTTTGTTACGTTACAGAAATGAAAGCAAGGAGCAACAGCAGCATTGATGCCTTGCCAAGGGGGATTAGAGCTGTATGACAGCTATATGGGATATCTACAGTACATCTGAGCGTGGTATAAAATTGAGATGCAGCTCTGTAGGCGTATGGTAAAACGCAGGGCATCAAAAAGCTGATTGAATCGCAACACTCTCTCAACACTCACCCTGCCTGATATACAACATAACAAGTCACTGGAGACAGCACAAAGAAACACACTTGGCTGCAGCGCTGTCATAAATGCCATCTTCTTCACACACAGGAAAAAAGTAGGAGACGAGTGATGGAGAGAATTAAAAGGTTGGAAAACAAAGGGGTCTTGTGTCTCCCTTACCGTCATCTCGTTTCCTCTTCTCGCCGTTGGAGCGGGGGATACCCAGAATGCCGTTGATGGAGTAGGATCCTACGGGATCGTTGGAGGCGCTGGTCACAGGGGGCGAGGCTGTGCTGGGCACTGATGGAGAAAGCTGAGTTAGTGTGTGTGTGTGTGTGTGTGTGTGTGTGTGTGTGTGTGTGTGTGTGTGTGTTATTTGTGTGTATATTCAGGTGCACATATGTATAAATGCATGCATGTTATGCTGTTTTCACTTTGGTTTCCTCTTCTTTCGACAGCCTCAAATTGCCTCTTATTTGACTGTGCTGTAATCTGTGTGTAGCCTTCATTCACACTCACCTATGGTGTGGCCGGGCGTGGAGAGCGGCGTAACGGATCCGTCAGGGGACGGGTGGAATGGCTGCTGGACTTTGGTGCGGATAATCCTGGTAAAGTGAACAACAGACACGGATCAATCAATACTGCTTCCAGAGCATGGAGATTTCACAGCGGCCCAGCGGCCCCCAGGACACTTAAACACGGCACATCAGGTCCACTTACGCCCGTGCATGTACAAGTGCTCCATCGTTTGGGCCGCTTGTGTCCTCATATTCAGGGCCCTGTCACAAATAGCCAATCTTGGGGCTTTAGGGGCAATCTCTGTGCTTCTGTGTGAGGCTGAATAGGGGCTGCCCCCTGAGATTGTGGATTCAATCTAGCTGGATTCTGAGGTTAGAAATATGATAAAGTCCCCATACCAGTAAGATGTGATGTGGCGGGAAAGTCTTCATTGCACTTTGGTCTGAATGATCTTGCAAACAAAGCATGAAATCACATCAATTCACCTCAATGATCAGCTTCACTGGCTCTACCTGGCCAACTCTAATAATCTCCCTCTCCTGCTCCCCACTCCTTCTTTTTTTTCCTCGCTCTCTCTCGCTCTCTCCATCTCTCAAACCTGATCTTTCACTCATCTCTCCCCCAACCTCATCCCCTTTTCTCATTTCTACTCCACTGTTCAATGTGCTCTCTCTTTTACTGTACTTATACAATGTCTATCTTTTAAACCTCTCGTCTCTGTCTTTCCTTCTTTCCCTCTTCACTCTTCAGTTCATTTCTTTATTCCTCCCTGTACTCTCTGTCGCCTCTCTGGTGTCCGTTGTAGTTTTTTGGTCTTTTTGTTGCTCAGTGTAGCACACAGGAATCCTCCAGGCTCACTGAGGATCAGAGCCTATTGATTGGGACTTGGGATAGAAAAGTTGACGACGAATGGCAACGAGGAATAGCGAATGCAAATGGTGATCTATAAATTATATGTGACAGGAAAGCAATAGTGTGTTATTGGCCCAACCTGAGACCACTGCCAAATCCAATGTATTTTAATATGTGCTGCACTTTGATAAAATTAAAGAAAAAAAATAAAAGAACATGTCACAATAGTATGAAAACTTAAAGGATTACAAAAAAAAGAGAATTTAGTGATAATGTTAGATTTGTAAATTTGAGGGTTTTTAAAAAAAATTCTTTTAGTAAAACAGAAAGGTATGGCGGGATTTACACGAGCCCAGCTTCAACTCTAACGGGACATGATGGCATTTCATTAAACCATGACCATGGTAATCTTTTGATTGACAGACGAATGTGAGATCATTGAATAACAGGCAGCGTTGTGTACCGGCAAAGATCCCACGTGGAAACCCTCTTGCCTGAGAGGTGTGACAAAAACACACTTTTACAGACTGCAGATGAGGCCAATGACGTTCACACGTGCACGCAGCATCTAGCAATGAGCTATCAATACCGAATCAGGCAGCTACAGGGTTAACACCCTCAGGGGCAAAAAAATGTACATCAGACTCTTTTCATTCCCCTCACTATCTCATGTGTCCTCCATACTCTCTCCTTCAGGCAGGGCAACAAAGGCTCGCAGCCTCCTCCAGAAAACACACATCAATATTTTATTTGAATTTCTAACATCTCACCACAACAGTTATCTGACCTCATGACTCGAGGGAGCCTCATAAATTCAAGGACTTTGTTTCAAGTCTATGTTGTTGATATTGAATAAGCAATTTGGATGGGTGAATTAACGACTTCGGTGTTTGGGTGTTGTAAAAAAAAAATATATCTCCAAAGAAAGATTAAAATGTGGATCAATATGATTGAAAGCCGCTTAGGACCTCATGGGTACGCCTCTGTCCACAGGGCCTGGTGCAGCGGGTGGAAACTCCTCTCTGCGGCAACAAAACAAAGTGCAACCCAGTCTCTGTGTAATCTTTAATAATTCATGCAGGAAAAATGTGTTTAAAGCCAGGACATCCTCTTTAGTCAACAGAGCAGAGGTCAGCCCCTTAACCACAGAGACCACCAGGGGTCCACTGTCTCTTTCTCTCCCCCAGCCTGACTCACTCCTCTCCTCCTCCACATCTTTCCCAATCCTCCCTTTAAGACCAACATTAAGATACAAAAACAACATGAGATATTTAAAATAGTCTATAATGAGGAAATTATAGACAATCGTTTCTGGAGTTTTCTGAAGTTAAGGTTATTATGAGCATTTCAAAATACTATCGCGCATTGTTGTGCCATAAAATAAATACAAATGAACTATTCTTCAGTGCTAAAATACATAAAACCTACTCTTTGTTCTATAGTGATTTGTGAGTTCATGCTTTAAGGATCAAACGTGCAGTTTTGTGCATTGTAACAAGGCCTGATATTAATTATTAATGTAAAGGCGAAACTTAGTTTTAAAGGACTGAATTTCCCCTAATACTTAGGCTCCACACAGCTCAACCCATGCAGATTTTAAGAAATGTTTTTTAATAGTAACCCATAAAACCTGCTTGCATAATCAAATAGGCCACATTAAGGAACAACAGGTGAAAAAACAGAGAAAGGCGCCTGTTGAAACCATCATTTCCATGGCAGCATAATTTCCTAATATTTCTCCTCTCTTTTGTTGTAAAAGATGCATCCATCTCCTGCATTTAGCTGGATGTGTTATGAGACTCTCTTCAGCTCATTAAAATGTAATGCCGATGACCAGCTCTCTGGAACAGTGCCTCCTAACCAAAGTTCATCACTCGCAGGCACTATGGGCTTTTTTCACATTGCACACATGCACTGGGGTTTTTTCACGGGCGTCCTCTGTCCAAAGACACTTTTGTCTACTCTCTGTTGTCCCGCTTCAAATGAAAAAAGGTGAAGGTGTAGAGTGTCTGCTGCTTTTGCTACTTCAGTTGAACAGAAACTCTTTTATAGTCCATCTGCTCACAAATAAACGCTGCTTTAGGACGCAGTTTGGTTAATTAAAATTTTCTAGAATTTTTTATGTTACTTATTATTATTCATATAATAATGGTAACACTGGGCCTGATAATAATGTGGTTTTACAACCGGAATAATTCAAAATTGTCCAACCACACTGTTCGACTAAATGTGTGATCTGTCGCTCCACATTGACCTCCGTGTTGGAAAACAGAGCAATTGGTTGGCAATAAAGAGGCTGCTGCCGCCAGTGTGGTCCGCGTATTGAACGACTGTGTTGGGTATTTCCCTCTGCCTCTGGATCTGGTTACGCGGTATTGATCGGTTTTTATCGAGACAGATGTGATTCTTCGTGGCCCCAGCCTCAGCCCCCGTGCTGGCTGTGTTGCGGAGGGCCGCACTGGGGATTGAATTGCACAGAGGAGACCACCCCGGATAGGCTCGGCTGGAACTGACTATAGTTCAGCCTTGTATATTAAGATAAAATAGCTATCTGCTTATTTTAGAGCTGATTTATCCAATTTACGCATGGCCTTTTTCGTCATTGGCTTTTTTTTTGTTCGCTTGAACATTTTTCTAACATTGCTACACTCGCTTTGGACAAAAGCGTCTGCTAAGTGAAATTGTAGAATTGTAGAATTGTAGAATTGCTACACATTAAAAAAGACATAAAAAATGCATGTTTCAGGGAGAATTCAGGCAACGCGATTTGGAATAAATCGACATGCGATCTTATAATTAAATCAGATTTGAAAAACTGTTTTCCACCTACCTGTTGATGGATGAAACGCTGGGGACGGTGTCGTTGTCGCAGACGCCCTCAGCCAATAGTCGGTCCCTTATCTCCCAAGCGAACATAGTTGGATTCTGTCGCTTATATTCAGCAATTTTATCCACCACTTTCGGAGTTGCGACCTTTGGTTTGGAGCCACCAATGACTCCGGGTTTAATACTGCCGGTTTCATAGTACCTGCATGGGAACAGAGAGAGTGTTCCTGAATCGACCCCTCCTTAATTCAACAATCCAGTCTGACTGATGGGAGAGGTGGTTTAAAAAAAAAAATCATTTGTGTGGAAACAAATCTCTGCCGACATTCTGCACTTACACGTAAGGTAAAAAAAATATATCTACAAATATTACGGCGGATTTAATCTATTAATTAGTCTAGAAGTGTGCTGTTATATGGGCCTGATTGAGTGTCAGCTGGTAAGTGAACAAAGCGGATTTTCAACGAAAAGCAGTGTAATTAATATCACACAATATAAGCAGTGAGACGGACAGAACAAAGGACAGTTTAGCTGTAAAAGCACAGTTTAGACCTCATTTCCACTCCTCATGAGCTTACAGTAGCATGCACGACATGCCACCATGACCTACTGGTAAATGTTGGTGACAAACATTCAGTGTGTGTGAAATGAAATACCTCTGAAATGCCTTCTGATAGCTGAAAAAAATATATTTCAAAATATTATCTCACAGCATTTGTGCTCTGAAGTAAAATAATGTAGACTTATTTTTTCAGGTTTAAAGTTGACTTTAAACTGAGGAAAAAAAACAGGAACGTGAAGTATGTATTTATGGTAATTTTTTTTGTATATTATGACACTCAAAGGCGAGTCTAAATTGGTCGGAGAGTTTGCTGCTTTTTCTTCATCTGCGAGTACTATTATAGTTTGTGTTTGCAGGTCTAAAAAGTCAGTTTCAGCTTGCCTCATGGCACTTCACATGGTTTCTTTTTCATCTACAGTCTCTTAATATAATAATTCAGCCTCATATTCCTCTGGGATATTTTTTATCCTTGATGTCTGGCTGTAAACCATCCTCCTAAAATTTATTTCATGATTATGATGCTTTCCTCTCGCAAGGCTGCAGGTGATGGATAGAAAATCTCGCACGCAGAATTGCTGTGTTCAAGCAAAATAAATAAATAAATAAATAAATAAAATAAAAAATATAAAAATAAATAAAGAGAAAGAAAGGAAAAAAATGACCTGCCTATATATAACCGATGACTGAGGCTGAAATAGAGCTGGGTGCGCATACGAGCTACAGAAGATTGATGTTTGACACACATAGGGCTCTGTTGGTGGTGGATCCCCTCCTTTTACCTGCCGAGGATTTTGCTGACACAGCCGTGACTGACCCGTAGCTGTCTGGAGATGTCGCAGGGCCGGACGCCCTGGTGGGCCAGCTCCACGATCCGCTGCCTCACCACGTCCGGGAGGGGTCTGCCGTTCACAAACACCCCGCCGAGCTGGTTCACACCGCCGTGCCCTGCGTGGGTTACAACAGCAGCACAGGGGAGCATAACATTACATACACACCTGCAGAGGACATGGTTTCCCTTCACGTGGATTCACTTGTTTTTGTTTTCTATTTTTAATTTCTAGGACAAATCTGTGTTCAAATTTCAGTCTATAATGTTAAATCAGACTAACAGTATATTATACATATACACATGCACATTTTCAAGCGCACATATTTAGATTTTGTTGCTACATGAAACCTGACATGCTATTTAATCCGGATTATTTGAATAAAAATTATAATAATAATGCGAATAATTATTGGGTGAAACACAAAACAAACTGAGGTGTCCTGAGTTTAAAATCCAAGTAGGCTTGTGTTGTTTTATGTAAAGAAAAAAAAACTTAATAAAGCAAACATTATTAAATTTATAAATAAATGCACCTCACCGCCTTTTTAAATTTCCTAAAGAAATAGTAATAATTTTAAAAGAAACTCTGCTCTGACTGTAAGTTTGGTCTGCTTAGGCAATATTTTCCGAAAGCATCTCTTCCACTGCAGCCTAACACATGTCGCAGATATTATGTTTCAACCTGTTTAATTTTCCTCGCACAATTATTGTAAATAATTAAAATGAGCTTTGATAACTCATATTACAAACGCGGATGGTGCGAATGAGGAGGAATAAATAATTTACAAACAGCCCGGGTCTTCCTTACCCATATCGTATGGAGGAAAACATGAGTGAAATGAAACAGTTGGAGCAACTTTGTCATTTTTCTACGTTTGGTTTTTTAGTTTTCTAAACCGCCTAAATTTAAAGTGAGAGCTAGTAAATAAAGTGACACGTTTACGTCCATTTACACACAGCGTGCTCTTGTCTCTGTCATTTCACAGGTAATAAAAGCTTTGTATTTAAATTTGGGAGTTTCTATTTTACCACCTACAAGTAAATGAAGCTCAAACCAGCCTTCATTTACTTATTTTGTCAACAACTGAGACGATAAAGCTTTCCACATAGCCTCAATAAAAATAAAATAAAAGCAAAACCTCTTAGTGACCCATGTGCTCTTAAAAAATAACACGGAATGTTCCTATTTTAAATAATGTCAGCAGCCATCTATGGCTGTTAACTCATTTTATATGATCATCAAATTAATTTAATAAAATCTATTTTGAATGACTGAACTGGAAAAAACTTTTGCAATGTTTTTTTTAAAGAGAAAATGGTTTAAGAAAAAATATTAATGATAATAAAATGATAAATAGATTTACAAACTGATTTCCTACTGTACGTTAATGAAACATTGGCGAATAACGAGCCTTAATGGACTTAAAATGAAAAAAAGCCCTATATAAGACGATATTCCGAAATTTTCCATTTCTTTTTTTGTGGAAATTAGATGCAAACATCTTCTATCAAATTTGTGCAGGACATAAAGTTACTGCACAGACATGCCGCTGCCTATAAACTTATCCGGTATACTCACGGTGCATCGCCGAGAAGGGGTCTGCTTTGCAGTGAATATCCATGGGATAGCAAAGGAAAGAAAGGTAATCGACTGAGGTCGCCGTTTCGCCTCTGTGGTGCAGCTTTAACTGGATAAAAAAAAAAACAAAGGTTTATATTTTGGTGTAAAACGGTCCTTGTGGGAAGAGTCCGCGGGCTTTGGGGCGATGCTAAGTTTTTCCTTCCTGTTCAAGTCTAAACTCAGAAGTCTGCAGAAGGACTGTCAGGTGCAGAGCATGACCCACGCGTGTGCACAGCGCACCAGTCGCAGCAACATTGACTCAAACCGGGTCACTGTTTGTGTTTAAAGGACATCATGAGGAAAACAAAGGAGTAGCTGAGTGTCCACGGGTCCGCTCGGGAATCTGCGGCCGACAAAAAAAAAATCCCCTCTCCTCTGACGGCGTGGAGGACCGGCGGGCTCTGTGGTTTAATCAGATAGGGGCGGAGATGACAACAACATGGACACGGAGAGGTACAGAGCAGTGCGTCCCCCTCTCCTCCAGAATGGGCTGTGCCTGAACGAAGCTTTGGGTTGAGAATGAAACCCCTCTCCTTGTGTGTCTGTTTCTAAAAGCTGCAGTCCCACAGATCACCAGCCCACCTCCCCCTCCGCCCCCTCTCCTACCTCCATCCCACAGATTTCTCGCATAGAGATGGATGACTTGTCAGACAAAGGCAATAGATTCCAACACTTTGTGATTCGCCCACGTAAAAACCTGCAGCTCAAATGAGGAGGTCCCTGCATCCGACAGCCAGGAAGGGGAGGGAGACGAAATGGGAAATGATGAGACTTTGGGGTGAAGAATCAAGGAAATTAAAGGCAGGGGGTAGAAGAGAGGTAAAGCACTGTCAGGCTGCTGTGTTGTTTAAGGCGACGCTTCTCAAATGTTTCATATAAAGGACTGCCAATAGAAACTCATGGTGGACTTTGACTCAGGCATCCCTATATAAGAAAATTTGGGTTCTTTTCACAATTTTTAAAGTAATACCGAAGAGCCTTAAAATAAGTATTAGAAACTATAATGGTAATAAATTTTCTAAATGTTCGTGTGTGTTATATAGTAATAAAACCGAACTGTTCCTCACTTTGCTGCAGACCTCTGGACGCTTCTGAACACAAGTGGCGGCCCAGTAACCCACTTTGTGAGCCTTTGGTTTAAATGTGAGACAGAAACAAAATAATTTCTCTTTTCATTGCAGACGCTATTCAATCTTGGAAAAAAAAATGTTATGTTTTTTTAAGCATGTCACCCCATGTTTCCCCTCTTATGTTTTCTCAGCTTCCTGTTCTTGACTTCTTAAAAGACTCTTTAACAAAGAAATGTCCTCTATTTGCATTCAAATCAGTTACCAAAAAAGCTGCAGTGCTTCATGTCCTGACTGTATTTAGCTGTGCATGGTCAGATAGAGTGATGTGTGCAAGGTGAGCTCGCAACCTGCAGAGGGAGAGAAAGTCAGTAGGCCATCATAATCATCATCATCCTCATCACCATCACCGCCTGTGTGCAGCATCGCTCTGTAGATGGCGCTCACACAGTAGGTTACACAGCCCGCTGTGCTCATGCAGCAGGGCAGGCGGGCAGGTAGGCTGATGCCGCTGGGACTGGCCGGGTCAAAGGTTGTGGTGTAAGCCTACTGTTGCTGAATTATGCACTCTTAATCTCTTCCGGTAGATCTAAATCCGAAAGGAAACAAAGAGTAAAAACACACAATCAAAGAAGATTCCTAGATTTTACTTTAATGGTCAATGAGGTTAATATTAATTTCTGCATGTCTAAAGTCAGCTGCTTAAGCTGCTGCAGTTTTTCCTGCATAGTTTCAATATTATGTCTATGGACAGATGAATCTAAAGCAGTGTTTGTGTGTAGTATGATGTGTTTTATTGTGGTAAAATTTTTCAGTGAAAGGTGTAAAACTACCTTATATTTTTCCCTTTATTTTAATTATTTTATTTTGTTTTGGGAAACAACGGCCTGATAATAATAATAATAATAATAATAATAATAATAATAATAATAATAATAATAATAATAATAAATATAAGTATCTTGGGTTTGTGGACTTCTTCGTGGAACAGGACTCCGTGTTGCGTTCAGCTGCCCTCTGGACAAGTTTGAGGACGATTCCTCTTTTTGTTTCTGCCTTTTTTTTTAGGGTGGTTTGGGGGTGGGGGGTGCTTCTGGTACAATATGTAGCACCATGGGCTGTAATTTCACACGTCAGTGCACTTTTGCCCTAAAGCTGCTGCTATTTCCCCCACAACACCCCGATTTGCCCCCCGTACCTCACTGCACCGCTACGATGACGTCCCGGTGTCACAGTGCTACAGCAAAACAAACGGCGTGATAATTAAGAAACTGTTAGTCCTGACTTCACCCCTTTTAAAAGCCCAGCCACCAAGGACCTAATGCGATTATTGTCTTCGATTTTTTTTGCCTACCTTATACAATAAAGAGCTTCGGCACAGTAACTCACGTGCCATAAGAACAGTGGAATTTAATATATTTCAGACACTTAAAATAATTGCAAAAAAGTTCATCTTTCTGATCATGTTTCTTGAGCCTTATTGATATCAGTAGAAGTTAAATTTTAAGCCCGTTTTTTGATCTATGTTTCCTTTAAAAATAGAGTAAAAAATATAAATTCAAATGTTAAGTAATACGAATTAACTGATATTAATATAATAAATCTATTTTTATTGGTGTTTGAATACGAATATTGTAGTGGAAAGACAGAGCAGATAGTGAGGGAGGGGAGGATGATAAATTTCCACGGAGGACAAAACAAATCCTTCCCTTTTGGAAACATATGGCCTGTAACCGCATCCGCGTCAACAATCGATATTGCTGTTTATGTCTTCCTGTTGTGTCTTTCCTGCGTGTTTGAGACGATGCAGAGGTGCCCAAACATTTTCATGTCAGGGTCTCTTAACAATCTACCTCAAATGATTAAAAAAATATTCGATATAAATTTGATCATATTTTTATATATCAAATAATAGCGCAAATATGTGTTTGCAGAAATTTCATTTAGAGAGGAAAATAAAAGTGGAGCAATTTTGAATTTTTATCAGCAATTTGGAATATATTTGAGGAGATCCCCTGACCCTGAGGGAGCCACTGCAACTTCAAAGTTTGGCTTTGAGTGTAAAGCTCGTTAACATGAGTTTCGTCCTGTTCAAGCATTTATGTACAACCTTTGTGTTATTAATGAGTCATTTTGATTATTGATTCATAACCACCAGTATATAAACATTTTAATAATGTAAGAGATTTCAATCTGTATCACTTAAATGTATCGACTAGAAGCTATTTATAATGATCTCATTGAAGACATCCAGGTGTCAGTGAAGTAAACACCAGTAAAGAAAAAGAGCACCTGCTATCAGCATGACACATTCACTCCATATTCAATATTGTATTTGATATATTTAGAGCTAATTTTACAAAACTGTAATTCAGTATACACCAGCCTTGGATCTATTTCTCCCCATTAGTCAAAACATCCGCATCATACCGGGAGTCACTTGTAATATCCCACAATGATTTGGTGTCTCCTGACACCCAAAGCCATATGGGTAGGCTATGCCAAACTGCAGGATATCAGCTGCGTCCTTAGATTGCTTATTCATGTGCTTTATAACGGGAGCAGATGGATATCAATTTGACTCTATCCTCGACACCATCACAGATTGATTTTGTACTTGCTTTTAATTTTGCCATAATTAATTAGATCATTACAACTGTTTTCCATTGATCTTCCCATCTAAACCCAAAATTGAGAGGTGAATTAGATTGTGATCTATGTTTTCAATTACAGCCCTAAGCATATAGGTGATGCTAATACACTATTAAGCTATTTTTTGAAAATACAACAGCAATAATAATAATAATAATAATAATAATAATAATAATAATAATAATAATAATAATAATTCTTTACCTTAATATTTGAAAATTGACTATAACTAAAATCGAAGTAAACGTAAAATACATGAAGTCATGGCACAATGAGTAAAACCACAACATGCTTCGTTTGATCTTTGAAAAAACAAAAACAAAAACCAAATAAAAATCCAAATATATAAGCAGGGAGCTGTAGCCTTCTCGCAGTTCTGTCCCACATGCAGTGTAACCAACATACCTTCAAACAAACACTGACATTAGTATGAGGCAGAGGGAGAAATCCTTACCTGATCGACCAGCGCTGTGAGGCATGGCTCTCCCTTGTCTAATGGTGCGTCTCCCCGATGCAGCCCAGTAGATCTGTCCGGCCTCCTGCGCTCCCTCCCCGGCTGGGCGTCGTGCTTCTCCCCGCTGGTTGTCAGAATCTTTGACCGATCATCCAAAACTAAACGGTTTAGGCGACAACAAAAAGCGGAAGCAACCCTGCTCCAATGAACTAGGAATTGATAAAGGAAGAAAAAAAAAAAGAAATCAAAGAACACAGAGCGTTGCAGGTGCTGAATTAAAAGGAACTGTAAAACTTGCCTATATTGGTGCTTAAAAACTGGATAGCATTCAGACTGCTGGATGTTTTAGTGTTTGACTCAGCACGATGGACGCACTGGCACATTTTAAAGCATTATATTTCACAATCATTGGTATTTATTTGATCTGTTTCTCAAAAATTGCAAGTAATTTTTTTTTGACTTCTCTGAAGTTTACAGGAAAAATACTGTGCTGGTTTGTGGTTGAATAACGCTGTTCTGTTTGACGCATAAATTCAGTTTAAAAATAATCAAATGTTGTCAAATGATTTATGAATTTTCGTAAAAGTTGCCTAATTGCGGACGTCATGGTATTTAGATGCGCAAAATGTCCCCATTCTCATGAACACACTCTACAAACACTCAAAACAGGTCATAATGATTTATTAAAACGAGAGTCATTTATCTTTGTGCTACGCTATGACACTTTGACTTCTAGACCTAAAAACACTGACTACTGCTAAACATTTACAAAATTACCATCAGCCTTTTTTTCTCACTCTGTCTCAAACACACATACACACACACAAAGCGACAAAGGTGTGTCCGTGCGTGCCCGTGGGGGCGTGCATGATCAAGGAGGGGAAAAAAAAGCATTGAAGGCATAAAATAGAGAGACTTAAAAAAACAGTTAATATAAGTTAAGAAGTTAATTCAAGTAAACTCTGTAATTTAAAGGTCCATTCACATCAGCTATTTGAAGATTTTACTGTTTTATTGCTTCAGATATTTATTTTCTCTTATCCAACATGGTCTCCACACCTTGACTCCAAAACAGTTATCTCAAAGTGCTTTTCTCCAGAGATTTAGCCCAGTCAGATGTCTCACAGATACATAAACTTCACGGAGGAAACTTTCTCTGTGTGTTTAACAGTGTGAGGGAACACAAAAAAAGTATAAGGGAGAGTATAAAACTTAGTAACTGGAACATTAACAGATGAATAACCAGTAAAAATGCAATATTACAATAACCACAAGAACGACAGAGCGTGTTAAAGCTATAAAATTCAACATTAAAAGATTATAGCTTCTCTATCGGCTATTTAACAAACATTTTGTATTATAAGTCTCTTTACAGTGCTTGACGTTTAGAAATGGCAATAAGAATGCCACTGGACCAAGGACCAGTAATGGATATTAAAGAACACTTTAAGCATCTAAGCTTAAAAATACCTGTTCCTGACTTACTTCACATACTTACTGTTCTCCTGCTTTATAACTCTCAGTGCTGTCTGCTGTTTGAGGCTTAGATCAAAACATCATTTAAGACATCACAGTTTCATTACAGCCGCATATTAATAACAATTTTATTCATTTAAATAGATTATCCTTAATGGATAATATATGAAAAACAAATATATTTAAATAATGTATTAAAATTAAAGTAAAACAGTGAGCTTTACATTTGTAAATTGCCAGTTTGTGGAATTATAAACTACTTATCCAAATATGTGATACACATTTTTCTATAAAAATCATTTATGTGTAAAGTTCTCCATAATAATCCATAACGGAAACAGCCAGCATGTTAATTTAGCCTAATTTACAAACTCGGACATACAGACTGGCACACACACACTAACACACACTAACACACACTAACACACATTTGTATGAATGCTACAGTGTTAGTGTTTATTGCTATGAGTATTAAAAATACATTTCCAGCAGTAAGAGCTGAGTCTGCCTTGGCAATCGTGACATTAATGATCTTAATAAGTGTTTTTTTTTTCCCTCTATCTGTTCAGGCGACACACTGGGGGTCTGCAGGAACATCCGAATGGGAGGAACCCAAATCGAGGAGCTTAAATGGCCATAAAGCTGTGTGGGCTGTCAGTAATGGAACCTAAGCTCTTCTCAGAGCCACACACCACATTTACGGGTTATGACTGTAGTCCGCAGGAGAGGCAGATTGAAAATTGAGGGAGAGGAGTGATTTTGGTTGGACTGTGTCGTGGGGAAGGGAGAGAGATCTTATGGCATAGTCCATTAGACTGGTCAGCGGTATCTACTCTGTCCAAGATTGCCAGGGGGGCTGAAAGGGAGTTTGTGTGTGTGTGTGTGTAGGGGGGGGGGGCAGGTTAATGCTGAAGTATGTATCTTTAAACTCCTCTTTTCCTCTCTTCTTTCTGAGGACAGCCAAAGTTCTCACCTGCACTTCCCACCCTTCATCCTCAAAAGCTCCCAAAACACCGCCACCTCCCACCCCTCCTTTCCCCCCCCTTTTTTAAAAATAGTGTCCCACTTGCTCATGGGCTGAACATTAAATAAACCTCCCTCCTTCACCCTTCATGCCCCCCCATCTCTCCCTGGCACCACCTCCTTCTCTTCCCTTGGAGGCCACTGTAACTCTATGCACCAGGCTGTGCCCATCATTTATCACACCATACACCAGAACATTGAAGTCTGAGGCGTTTGAAATTTATTCAGACAAATTTTAGAAATCTCTTTTTTTTAGTTTAACATGTAATATTACTTAATTGTTGTGTCTTTTAACATTGTATAAATGGACAAATATTAAGTTTGTATCATATTTCTCTTGTCATCTGGAGGGGAAATGGACGGCCAAACTAAGACAACAACAGGACAATATGTTTCCTGCCTGATGTCTGGATGGTTTGTTGGAAATCTGTGCTGAGCGACAGCCAGTATCATCATCATCAACTCTTGCCAGCTTTTCATATTTAAAGCCAGCAAGGGTTTAATTACCAAATGATGACAGTGTCATATGGTACCATGATGGCACAGAATGAGGGCGTGTAATATGTGTACGTGTGTGTGTGTCTCTCTCTCTCTCTCTCCACCTCTCTGTTGTATACATTTGTTTGTGGCAAGAGCCTGAACACCTTTGTGTGTTAACATCATGGTAGTAGGTAGCTGAAGGGCCTGAGCGGGGAGACAGACAGCGGGCAGGAGGTGTTGTGCGATAAAAAGAAAAAAAAAAACACACACACACACAGTAAAACATCTGTAATTTGTAATTCGCTAGTATTCAATGGCTGCTCATGGATTAAAGATTAAAATCTATTGTCTTGACAGATGGGAGAGTGAGGGAGAGAGAGGGTAAGGAGAGCGGGACACTCATGCACATCCCATTTCCATTTGTATATGAGCAGCACAGTTTGGCTAATCACAGTGGAAAAATAAGCTGTCTGCTTGCCTCACTCTGGGCAATGCCACCGTGAGCCTTCATTCCAGCTGTGGGGACATTAGAGACAGAGGACTCGTTCTGTTGTGTTGTGATGTGACTGTGTCAGCTTGCATCGTGTGTTTGTTTATTAATATTCCTGTGGGAATAAAGCACATAGACACACTGTGATCAGCAGACAGGAATGGCAGCGTAATATAATAACTCCCACCTTCAAAAAACATTAAAGCAGCTGTGAGGAAATGAGCTTCCAAGGTGCTGCGGATGACACCAAGAGACGGCGTGTTTGTCAGATCTCAAGGTCCAGGAAAGCAGCAAGTCAGGTGACTTGTGTCGTTATAATATGGAAAGGTTCTTTTTTCTTTAATTAAAATGTGTCATTGGCTTGTTTGAAATGTTGATAATTGTGCAGAGAAGGAGCACAAGAAGCTGCACGGATGAGTTAGAATTTCTTGTTTAGTCTGTGTGGTCTGCACTGAAAGGGCCGTGTGTGTGTGCGTGTGTGTGTATGTGTGTGTGTGTAGGGGGTAATGGTCTGGTCAGTGAAGTGAAGCAGACCACCTGAGAGTTGTTTTTGGGCATTAGTGTGTGTTCTCTCTCTCTCTCCCTCTCTGTCTCTCTCTCTCTCCTTCTATGTGTGTGTGTGTGTGTGTGATATATGACACTGGCCATCTGAAGGAGGTGCCTTGCTCTCCCTCTCCAAGCTGCATGAAAGGGAGCTGAGAAGCCTGATGAATTAAAGCCTCTCTTCAATAAAACATCAGAGTCTTTCAGTAACACACGCTTGAGATGCCCCAGTAATTGACTTTTGGACTTTAGGATTTACATGAACCCTCCAAAAGCAGCTTACCTGTGCAGCGATGCCCCTTGAGTCTGCATCCATTCCCTGCTGATGTGGATTTCCATAAACTCATGCAATCTTTTTTTTTCTCCATCTCTGATAAATGCAAAACTATCCACTGTAGATAATTTGAGGGATTTATTGAAGTGTTTGAATTTATTTATCTTGAAAAAGAAATCTTAAAAAAAAAAAATCTTAATCCATTGATATTTGGCACAGTTGTATTAATGCAGTCAGCCTACAGATTCAACTCAATGGGTGTTTATTCATTTAAAGAATTAACATAAGCATTAACATCACTCTGATTTTATTTATCTACTTGAAGGGATTCTACTCTTGCAGCACAGTCAGTTCAGTGGGTTTTATATTAATATTTGACATCATTTAAAGGTAAAAAACTTTCATCATGTTGGATTATATAAATCCTGCATTTTTTAAACAAAAGTGGAGGAAAAATACAACTTATCTCATCAAAAACATCTTCCTCAAGCTGAAATAAAAACACGTGTGATATATCTGACAAATCATTATTTCAATTATTATTTATTGCAGGCAGTTAGAGTAGTCCAAGAGGCTTTTGTACCTTTCTGTTCTCTAACAGCAGCTTTTAAAAAGGGCAGGACTTGTGCAATGTATGCAATTTGTTCAGTTAAGTAGTATTTGCTCCTTATATCTTTCACCATATGTAAAATGTAAATTCTGGATGGGTATGAGAGACTTGAAATTATGATATTACTCATTAGATCACAGTTAGAAATGTAGGAATCTCTGTGTTGCAGAGATGGACAAAGTTGTGAATTTACTCCTCATCTCACGCACCACATAATAAACTCTTTAACAAGATGGGGAAAGTAAGAATGAAGGGAGATCTATGGGAGGGGCAGAGTAGCTTGGCAGATTTAATTAATTACTGCATATTAAAATGTTTGTTTACAGAAGTGAGCAGCTACAAGAGGTCCGATGTTAATTAATTTAAGGCGTACTTCCCACCAGCCTCAGCGATGTGTCACAAGCTGCAGAGCTATACTCCCTTTGGCAGGGACTCTGCGTCTTATTGGATATCCATCAATTGCTGTGAGGTGTGTAAGAAACAAAGATGCACAGTGCACAAATTAGACTCAGTGTTAACATGATTGCATATTAAGATCTCTAATTAGCGAGCAGAAGGAAAAGGTGAAGTCGTTGAGGAGTATGTGGTGCATGGATGGCCATTCAGGAAACACAGCAGTTGAACAGTTGTGGATGTTTATCCGTGGAGCTTCTGCAGTATTATCTCTTTTACTATTTAAATGAATGAATCTGAAGCTCTGGCTTCATGTTAAGAAGCTCAGATGCTCGAGTCCAAAGCATTTGTTGACCGTTTCAGCGGCTGGACAAAGTCAGACTTCTTAACACATGTGCTGCCTCTGTCCGCTCTCCAGAGGTTCCTCTTCGGACAATGATGTATCTCAGTCCCCTTCGAGGTCAGCTGGACTGAGTCCAGAACATCACCTGCAATCAATAGTGTGGGTAAAGCAGGCCCAACTGAACGCATGTGAGGGCAAAGACTCCACTCACAAGCCCACTGTGGGGAAAAAAAAGGCCTGCATGGCCCATTGCCTTGCTAAAACCAAACCCCAGCCAGGTTTAGACGCCTGACACACTGGTGTCTTTAGGAGAGAAGCAAAAAGAGGATAAAAACAGAGACAGGGGAAAAAGAAAGTGTGGTTTTGAGAATATAGTGAAAAAATCTATAAAAGCATCAAATTTCAATCAAATGCTGCCTTTTAAAATGCATGTAGCTGGTAACAGTTAAGGTCTATTTGTTGAATAGGCTACATGAGGACACCATGAGAGAGACTGAGACCCAGAGAGGGGTTGTTCATTGAGGTGAAGAATGGCTGTATTTGTGGGGATGCATGTAATTATTTCACTTCTTGGAGTCATTATTGGCACTGCCTGCCGTACTGTCAGCAGCTAAGAACTCTTACATCTACACACGGAGCACCAGTGTAATGTTCCACTTTGGCAATCTAACACGTGTTTTGCTCAAATTGCTCTCTCACCTCTGATCGTGATTATTAGACCAGAGCTCCAAATAAGGGCAAGCACCTCCTCCATCCTCATACAAAGAGGCAACAAGCCAAAACACGATTTAAAAAACAATGAGCACTGACTTCAATTTTTTATAATAAAAACCCTGAAAATTGCTCCATGCGGACATTTAAAATGAAATTCATATGAAAATATCAATGAAATAGATCATTTCTTTAACTTTAAGTTATCATGCTTTTTAACTTTAACTATATTATTTGATATGTGACAGGAAGAGAAGGGGAAATGAAGACAGGTTTATTTTCAATCCTAATACAGAAAATTCTGTTGCACTTTTATTTGGAAATACATGAAACCTGAGGTTTTCTGTCCCCGTTGACTCCATCTCCACCTTCCTTCTGTCTAAAATAAAAAACAAAAACAGTAAAAGGTCAGTGGCTCACCAACTCTTCATTAAAAGAAAAAAATCCAGCTAAGCAATTTGAAATGAATCGATAAAACCATACCTCCATGTCTTACTCACTCTCTCATACACGCACACAGAAAAACACGCTCCTGCAAAGAATGTGACATAGAAAAACTAACCCATTTATCCAATATAGACTTGTGTTTCTTCTGCCCAAACAGCCATGGTGTATTTTTTATTCTTAACTCTCAGCTGCCGACAGAGCTGCGACTGCTTCCTCAATCAAGACCTTCGGTTGCTACAGTGCAGACTCCACCGCTGAAGATGCCTGGGACACAGAGGCTGGGGAAAGTGGCAGATGCTCTACTGTGTGTGTGTGTGTTTGTGTGTGTGTTTGTGTGAACTCCTACTGTAAGTGGGATTTGAAGAATTGGCACAGTCATCTGAGCAGCGCGCCGCATCTCTCACAAACAAATGAAGGCCCAGAGCCTCAAAGTGAGATTGATATCTCTTTCTGAACTTCACAGGGAATATTCTGAATATGGAGAGGGGTTCCTCAATCCCAGGGGATCCAAAAGCCGCCTCCTCTCTCCTCTTTTCCCCACCTACACGCCAACAATAACAGGAAAAAATGGGCCCGGGTACATCTTTTGTGTTCATCAATATTCACTCATTCATCGTGTGTCCTGGCAGCTCGAATGTCGACAAACACGGCGCAATGGATGGGCCAGAAATCCACTTTGTCTGAAATTGAGTTTGGAATTAAAAGAGAACAATCCCCAATTTTTCTGGACCGGAGGCAGAGCCATACATTTCACTTAGCGATTGAAAACTTTTCAATTTGTGTGGCGGGGTCTTCAATAGAACCCAGCCATTAAATAGGTCAAGGATGGATGTACCCAGGCTACATTGCTCTCTGAGTCAAACAAAGAAAGTTGGGAGCATGTTTGCAAAGCAACATTTGTTTAAAACAGAAGGAAATGATTGCAACCTGAGGTTTACACACATGAGCTAATAATGCATTGAATAGATGTATGAGTTAGGGTTTTCTAAAGTGACAACAAGCATTGCAGGAAAAGCAGCTAACTCCTTTCAAAGCCCGCTAGCTCTGACTGGAATGATGAATAAGAATGCAAAATCTCAAAATGCCACTACACACATCTCAAGTACAATGTGTAGTCACAGGAAACAGATCCTTGGGTGGGATTCATCACAGCCAAATATAACGATTATCTCCACATGGTGACTTTGACAAAGCTGGCCCTGATTTGACTCAGTGACCTGGTCCTGCACGGGTCACAAACTGAGCAAAAGTTTATGACACGGAGGCAGCGGAGCTCTGAACATGTCTCTGTTAAAAACTGTCTCTGGGAAATGTGGTCGTATATGCCCGTATCGATACAACAGGCTGATATGTTATTAATAATGTGCAATTGATGCTGATTTGTCTACCATTTTCAAAATGGATGCACATAGCTGCTCACAGCACAGCACATGTCCACTCTATGGGTCAGTGATTCCGGCCTTTTCAATATTAATAAGTCCAGTTTTCCCTTTTTTATTCACACGTCTTATATCTTTTTTTATCTGTTTTTCATTAGTGATACTGGGTTACAAACACTTGTAAAATAATTTTATGATCCTGATAAGGATTTATCCATCAAACTGCATTTATTATTTCATTTTTGTTTTTTTTAAAGCTCTTTGACAACTGTGTGTATAATTGTATACATATATGCTTATATGCTTTTTGAGAACATGTACAACTGAAGCTAATCCCTTTATGCCCTCTTTTAATCCCACCCTCCCGAAGCCACTACATAATGATCTTTCCCTGAAAGGTAAATCAATTATATAACGACTACAAAAGAACCGTTTTGTCATAAAATGGTAATTAGTTTGGGTCCTGACCTCCCTCTTGGCACCTCGACTCCCCCAGCTGAGGACTGAGGCAGGTCCGCAGTCCACACTTAACGACAGGCAGGCGTAACACACTGGCTGAGCATTGTGGCGCCTTTGTCTTCATTCAAGGGGAGATGAAGTTCTCGCAGCCACGTTTATCAATCATGGAGGGGCTCCAGCTGTTCCACGGGCTTCGGCCTGGCTTCAACAGCCGGCCTAACAAATTGTCTGTGAATAGAAAGGAAAAGGGACCCCCACCACATACAAACAGCATTAGCATCAACATACATGCACAGCCATGCACAGACCAGTATCACATGTACACAATCACACCACCACAAATACATACAAAGAGCTTCACTGCACATGCAGATGCACCGAAATACATAATGCATCCTATTGTTCACGTCTGGTGACAAATGTTTCTCTACAGCCTTTTCACAGACACGACCAACCCTGCCGTCTGCTCGATGCAATTACAAGATGTATTAACAGCTCTTTCTAACGCTGTCATCATCACCTTGCATGCCTTGGAGGAATCTGAGGATGCTGCATTCCTGGATGGGAATCATGTCCAATTACAGCTTAATGAATGAAGGAGAGACATATACTACTGAACAAATCAGGCATACTGAAGCCACACTGAATTTACAGACAGCAGGATTTGGAGAGTATCTTTCTTTAGCATCGATGGCCCAGCAGTGTCAAAGATCAACTAGCCTGCAAAATCAAATCTTGCAAGTAAAAGAATTATGATCGTATGTTTGCATGAATGATCTGTAGGCTCTCACTGAAATGAAAAGTTACATGTGTCAAAAATATAGATAGATGGACACATGAATTAGCTGTTTTCCAAGGTCAAATAGTGATTGCATTGTTACTCTCACATGCCAAGGTGTCAAGGCGATCTGCACTCTCACTTTTTCATCATATTCTGCACATCAACAAAATAGCAAGAGAATGAAGTGAAGGAGACAAAGAGGGAAAGAGAAGAGAGAAAGTGGGAGCAGGAGAAGAAAGAGGGAGAAAGAGAGAGGGATACAAATTGATCGTTTGGTGGCTAGATCAGTCATAGTCATCCTGGGCGGATGGATGAATGTCTTTGATGGCCACTGCAGGTTCAGGCAGGGAAAGTGTCTGAAAACAAGAGAAATTGGTTTGGGCCCTCGGGAGGGGAGTCGGTGTGTGAGGGGTATGTAAGTGCTGTAGTGTTGTTTTGTGGGGGGCTGTGGGGGTTGTCTAAAGTTTGAGGGGTCTTGAATGTGACAGTTAAATTCTCCCTTGAAATGTCCATGCTTTGTTTGCTTCTTTGCAAAGGATAAAACTTTGTGTTAAAATGTTGAGACTTTTAGTGAGTTTTTTCCAATTTTTTGTGACATTTAAAGGCAGATTTATGGCATTTGGACATCCGGATTATACATCATTGTGTTGTTTTAGTTATCCTATAGAAGCTTTTCTACTAGACTGAACGTAACAGAAGCAGTATCTAAATATATTATTTAGCGGTAACAAAGAACAACACAGCAGTCCATTGTTTGACAATATTATGTACCAAATAATTTCACCATGTAAAATTATTCGGTGCATGCTAAGATCTTGATAATGAGTGATGGTAAAGCCAAGATTGGGTTAAGGCTGCTTTTATTCTCATCTGAAGTTTAATATTTTTAAATTGTGAGTTCCATCATTTTGAAACTATAAAATATGGTACTCAATGTATTGAGAAAATGAATTTTTTAATTAAAAAAACTAATGAAGAATTTTGCTCTCTAACCCAAACTCAGATCATTGCAAAAAACAGAATAACTAGCATGAAGTTAAAAGGTTTGTCTGGCTGAGTTTTAATGAGAACTAACACATCAGTCTTTTAAATTAGTCCGTATGCCAACCAAATACTAAACTCTGACGGATGTGTGCACTTATTAATGATTCCTTTGCTGCCTCGATAAGTGAAAACACAATAAGTGGCTTCAGATTTGTTGTCGTGGTTACTGTAAAGCAGCTGCATTTTTTTTAGCAGTGCTCAACCTTACTGTTATCCACAGTTTCTCCATCCATGGTGTCAAATGAAAAACCTCCACAGATTTCTTCTTTGGTGGTGTCATTATTATCTAATCAGCATGGTATGCTAATTTCCACCATTGTGCCTTAACAATAAGATCAATAGTTTTTTCATTGAATTATAGATTGCACTCAATACAAAACAACCGATCCCCACCTCTTTCTTGTATAATATTACATAAAGATTATAAAATCAGTTCGAAATTATTGTTTTTGATGTATTATTATCATCTCATATCTTTATTACTATGTTTTTTAGGTCACCTCATGTCACTGGGGAAACTGTAATTTTTTTGTACATGCAGACATAATGGCAATAAGAATATGTTGAGCTGTAGCTGTTAGCACAGAAAAGCTGACTTAAACCTCTGGAGAATACAGATCTATAAGGCCTTGATCAGTCAGCAGAAACTTTATGTGACCTCAAGGTACAACTGTTTCCAATAATTGCAACAATGTTAATTTTCTTTATTCATGACCAAATTAAAATCTGTGTCTATCTTAATATATCTAAGGGCTATTAAAGTATAATACAGACACTGGAGTTCACATTAATTCTTACTATCACTGTTTCTCTGTGACACCTGCTGTCCAGCAGGCCTGAGGAGGTCAGCAGCTGGCCTGGTCACCATTTTTCATTTTTTCTTTTATGGAAAATTTTGCAGCTCCAAATGATGTCACTTCACCTCCTTTGGGCTGCATTTTTTAAAGCCTAGACCAGAGGTAGTGTGTGGAGGTGGTAAGGCAGGATGTGTCCCACTAAGAGTGAAAAAAGCCAAAATATCATCTATCCATATCTATCTGTGGGAAGCACGGCTGTACTCACAGGCTTTCTCCACACTTGACACTAATGGCAGCCACTATCTCACTCATGGTGGCAGTAATAGAGTTTTATTAACTGATTAGTCTCCATTTTCAGGGTGGAAACAAGAATCAAAATCTCATGCTAGTTAATGAGGCCATTGTGACACGAACGGTTATATCTGTTGTATTATGATTTTTCTGCCAGATAGTCTCTTTGAACGATGATGCAACCGACTGTCAAGTCGACTGTGCTCCAGTAATGAGTCATATGACAACTCCTGGGGTTTCTCCTAACTATCCTGGCAAATGTCAGCAGTCTACCCCCCATTCCCTTTGATGACCTATTAAATATTATGAGGACCCCCTCCTGTGTGCACTGTAGTCTCACTCATATCAAGATGGTGTTTAATGCCCATGAGACAAACAACAGACAGATTAAAGCTATTATAGCCTGCTGCACTCCCACATTCACCCTCTACAAAGTGGAGTTGTGATGAGTTGTTTAATAGTTTTGTGGCTTAAAACCAGTTTATGCAGTAAAGCACAATGTTGGGTTATAAACGGTGTCTGAGGATTTATAGTACAGTGATCGTTCAAAACAAAAGGAGACTTACTGACCTCTGCAGCAGCTACCATCTCACAGCCTGACACTGTTCGCTGCAGAGGACTCACCTTGCTCTGATCCAGCAGTTGTTATTAATAAAGCTACTGAAACCTAATCAGCTTCAAGTACTGCTTGTCAGATAGACATTATATTAAGACAAATGAGGTTTTTTTTTCCCAGCTAAATGACAGACTTCACATTTTCTCTACATGGTCATTTTCTGGCTTGTGAGTCAAGTGTAAGGAGCTAATTATAAGACGATCCGAACAAAAATAACTTCTCATTTTCAAGAATAAGGGGAAAGAAATGTTATAGATTAATGGCACTATTTATCTTTTTTAAACTTCTGTCTTTCTCTGGTGATGGCAGCGCTCCCCAAGGAAAATATTCATAAAATGAAATTGAAGTCATAACTTAATAGGTTATTAAAATTTTTGAATGCATATCACCTCTCCTTTTGCAGCGCTGTAAATTTAAATTGAAGTTTGTGGCGTTCAGAGACACCGGCAGGAGTTTTTTATGGTGGCACAAGAGAGGGAGGACATGCATCTCTGTCAGTGCGGTATTTGCTATTCTAATTTTATGGCAGGCCAGATTATCAGGCAGGAATGTCAGTGTGCGCAGGCAGACTGCTGACAACACCTCAGCCCTCAGCCATGTGTTTCCATTAGAGAGAGCCTGTGTCCAGGCGTTTGTTCCCTCTATTATTTTCTATTTCTGTCTTTTATCTTGATTTAAACTGAGACTTTCTGCATATTCCTCTCCTCCCATTTCTCACTTCCTCTTGCTTCCCTCCACCCCTCGCACTTGCACTGTCGCTCTCTCCTTCTTCCCTCCTTCCCTCCCTTCAGATCTGCT
Organism: Acanthurus leucopareius; assembly: GCA_029814765.1. Classification (NCBI taxonomy): domain Eukaryota; kingdom Metazoa; phylum Chordata; class Actinopteri; order Acanthuriformes; family Acanthuridae; genus Acanthurus; species Acanthurus leucopareius. The sequence goes on along the minus strand of JAQMCX010000003.1, from coordinate 14,200,114 downwards.
ATTTTCTGTATTGTCACTCCCCGCTCCGTCTACCGCTGCTCCTCAAGGGGGGCCAGGGGTCTCAACAGAGACAGAGGAGACGGAGAGAGACTCTACGCAAACCTCATGGGGTCGAGGTATAGAGCGAGTGAAGGTGGGACACCTATCTTTAGCCTACTATCTATGTATATGGACACAGTGCCAAAGAAGGTAAGATGTATGGAGGTGATTGAAAGCGAGAGAGATGAAGGGGGAGTAAAGGAGGCAGAGGGGTCCATCATCTCAGCTGGATGGGTGGGAGGGGATTTTTCTCCTCAAGGTCAGGGGGCAAATTTATTTATTTCCCTGGAAGTTACAATGAAATTTTACTGAGTACTTTGCTCTGATGATGAGAGAGATCAGTGGCCATAAATTTGTCTTGCCATTTGGTTGCCAGTGATGAACCATTTATTATGCCGCCTTCAAGGACACAGCATGGTATTTGTATGATAGTGCTATTCTATGTAATGATATCCATTTCATTGTGCCATATAACACAAATGAGAAAATTAAGAATAAAACTGCTCGGTGCAGAGCAGGTCTAGCTTTATTCATAGCTATCTAATGGGATATGTACAGTAAATGTCACATGATATTTGTGATGCCCTTGTCCTGGTTTTACAGTAGCGGTTAAAATGTTGATGTTGTCTTGCCTTAGAAAAGTACCAAAGGTTTTTGGGAAGTGCAGCACAGGTGAAAAGCTTGAGTTTTGGTAAATCAACATATTGTTTTCACAGCCATAAAACACAACCCTGCTGTGAATCTGCTCTCAGATAAATAAGAAAATAAATAATTGTCCTCACAAACAGTAAATTCAGCTCATGTTTGCTTTCTCACATTCATCATTCACAAAGAATGGAGCTCCTGATTGCACTTTTTTTTTTTCCTTTTTTGTGCTGCCCCTCAACACACAACAGACACCTCCAGGGTCCCTCAGAGGACATGATGAACTAATGCTCTTTATTGATTGGCCATTTAAAAGCCTCTTGTAGCCTTGGGAATATGTTAATGCCATGAGGCCCTTTCCCCTGCTGCCCCGGGGTCCCCAGGGCCCTTGTCTGTATTCCTCAGTGGGCTATCATAGGGAGTTCATTAATGGTCAATTACTAATATCTGAAGAGGCTCATTGTGTTACGACGAGGCCGTAACTGGGCATCTGTCTCTGCTGCTTTGCAAACAGACATCACAACAAAACAGGGGCTTTCGCAGCAGGCTGACACACTTCAGGCTACAAATCACGTGCTGAAAGGAACGTGTTAGAGCTATTGAACAACATCCCTTTATTTAAAACAGTACTTGTGGCTCTTATGTGGATTTAATATTATTTATTTGACTTCTTATTTCAAGTGATATGTGTGTAGTTCTTGCAGAAAGACCTGCAAAGATACCTCTGGGAATTTTTTCCTCAGTAATTTTCGATTTCTGTTTAGTGATTGTGCATGGTGGAAACCTTAAAGTATAACATATTGGAGCGCTCACACGAACCTGACCTGTTTATGCGAGGAGACTTGATAGGCTGTCAGGCCCCAAGTGGAAAGAGCCCCCTGAATGAGGCGAGGCATCCTTTGACTGCCGGGCTGATATTTGTGGATAATAAAAGGAATAAATCAGACAATAGGGCTGAATATTTCATTTGTTATCCATATTCCTTATGGGAAAATGATACAGAAATGTAAAAACAGCAATTTCCCACCAGCCCCTGCTGGGATTGTGCCAGAGCAGAAGGGCTGTTTTCATGTCTGAAGATAAAGTGCATCTTTACCACCCTATTCTCTCTGGTATAAATCTAACAGGCAGCTTATACATTACCTGTTCCAACGCAACACAGTTCTGCATAAATATGTTATTGTAATATGTTATTATTTCCAAGTATTTTCCTCTTCTCACTTCCTGTCTGTCAACATGTCTCTTTCTCTCTCTATAACTGTCCCTCCTCCGTTCCTTTCATGCCATGTATCCACTCCCCTGACGACAATATTCAATCTCTGGGACTTTGGGGTCGGCAGAATAACTTGTGATGACATTATAATGACCTTCACTTTTTTGCTCCTTCTGGTGATAGATCCCCTGAGTTATCTCTCCCTTTGCTGAGAGGTGAAGATTATCTGAATGAAATGGGCCTGTGAAGTGATAACCACCATGCTTTTGTGGGCACTCGGCTACCTTACAAATGGTAGAAAATAAACTGCAGAGTAGAAAAAAGTCACTGTGCTCGACTGGCTTTTGTCCCAGACTTTGTGAAAGTTTGGAATGTAGTTTTGAATGTTTCTCAAGGCTGATAAGAAGCTGATCAGAAGGCATATTACATAAAAAGTAATCACTCATAAACATAAACAGCTCAGTCTTCATAACAATTTCCACTTTTTAGAAAACTACATGATCTGTTTGCTCAAATGTAACTATCACATTTTAATAAGAAAAAAATGTGGACCCATTTTCATTCTTTAAAAATCTCAGCTTTTGATGTTGTTTGAGGTAAAAAAAAAAACACACATCCATTATAAACGCAAGGCAAAATGCAGAGACTAACAATATCAACGGTGAACTATTTGTGGAGACCTCTGAAGCGAAGGAAAAGACCTATTTGGTGGTCCTTTATGCCAACTCAGCACTCTGTCCCACAGTGCCCCGTCCCATCTGTCAATGGACCCTTTAGCGCTGCCGAGCACGAGGGTGGCAGGGGCTGAAAGCAGGGCAATTGGGATCAGACTGTGTCCCATTGCCATTATCAGTTTTGCCCTGACAACACATCTACTTTTCACTTTCACCCCCGAAATGAAGGAGGCGGAGGGGGCCTTCACAGAGGCAGTGGCAAGAGCAGGAGATGATGGACATGAAAATGAGCTTCTTTTCCCCCCTTCACTGAGTGGATGGAAGAAAATGTGGTGTCATATCTTGTCAGGGCTTGGCTCCCGGCCTGTAGGATATTCATGCTGCACGTCCAGCTGCCTACTGATTTCATTGTTAAACAAGATGAACAAGCCGAAAAGTGCTGCTTGTAGGTCTGAACTTAGAGGTTATCACAGATTCTGTGCTGCAGATGTCTGCATGGTGACTTATATTAAAGACTGGACATGCTAAGTTTGGTGAACTTTGACCTCTGTTTGACTTCCTCAGCTTTCTAAACTTGATTACAGCTGATTTAAAATTTACATTTGCATGCATTACATTACTGCAGTAGTACCCTCTTCCTCCTCCAGAAAGTGTTAAGTATGCAAATCACTATTTTCCAACTTGTTGTTATTAATCTTAAAATAATATATAAACTATTATTTTCTTTATTTAGATAAAGGTGTTTTGTGCATTTTGTTCTGGCTTGGATGCTCCTAAATATGTTTAAAACTGCATGTACCACTTGCAATTAAATCAGTTTACAAAACGCACACAATGCTTTCTTATTTTCTCTCTTCCAACAATGTTAATTTTATTGCAATAGAAGCAGTAGCAAAGGGTAAAAAAAACAAAACAGTTTGTGTTGTGCAAGCATGGGTGTAAAAATAAAGAGAAAAAGAGAAAACACAATCCTGATATACTGAGACGATGTAAATCATTATCCAATATAAAAAATGCAGCAATAATGGCACCAATTGCTGCTTTAAGTACAAAAACTGTCGTTTTTTCCAGCTTTTTTCACTTTAAAACTGCGACTCTGCTGAGTGATTTGGATCTGGTGGGCAGAGTTGTGGGCGAGGGGCCGCTCTTCTGATCATTGATGACCGTCAGCCAGCGCAGGCCTCTGGTGATATGTGGGCCCTCCGAGCTCTGGTAGCCCCACCACACCACACCCTGGGGTGCAACAAATATCAGCATTGTAATTTCACGCCTGTGATTATTATCGCGAGCTCTATCTCTGACTGGGAATCCTCCACCCATCCTCTTTAGTCCTCCCAGCTGAGATACTGTTTAACAGCCTCTCCCCTGGACCTGTGCACTCAGACACACACGCACACTCTCAGACACACACACTTATGCGTGTACACACACACACAAACGCACACAATGTTTTAATGTCTGCCCTCCACGGGCCCGTTTTCAGCTTTCTCATTTCTTCTTCTCCCATCTTCTGTTAATTCACCACCATCTGCCTCAGCATCTGTTTGAGGAGGCAGAAAAAAGTGTCTGCCATGCTGGAGAAACTCTACGCTTTTTCTCTCTCTTGTTTTTTTTTTTTTTTTCTCTCAGCTTTTCTCGATTCCTCACCTTCTCGCCCATTTAAATGCCAGTGGCAGCATCCTCTTCAGTCTTTGTTTGGCCTTCTGCTCCACCCCCTCTTCTAACTGGCCATGATTTAGCATAATCTCCAAAAACCTTGAGCCCTCCCCCTCAGCCTTCTCCAAAAAAAAAACAAAAAAAAACACACACACACTGAAACTCTCTCTAATGAAACTCTTTTTCTCCATCTCATTGTCACATCTTCATATTCAAGCACCATATTCATTTATATAGTCAACAGGAACATGCAAAGCAGTTTTCTCATGTCTTAAACTTTGGCAAAAAAATTCAATACATCCTCTTTTCATTTGAAACAAGCAAAGAAACGAACACAAAACAATTTTGAAATTGTACGAAAATCAGCAGATACCAACATAATAACATTTTTCCTGGGACAGCAGAGAAAGTGTGAGCTTTATAATGAGGATTATAGGAAGATGCTACCTGCTCCTTACCGTCATCTCCACACGGTTAATCCATCCATCCCTGCTCTATATTTAACTGCTTCCAGAGCTCTTTTCCTCCCAGTCCTTTCTTTCTGCCTCCTGCCTGCCGTCCTATCTTCCTTCTCTCCTTTGAGGTTTTAAGGAACAATAGGACTGTCCACTCCACAGCCGGCCTGAGCCGCAGGATCCGTCCCTGCCAGGAGAGATTACAAGCATTCTTCAGCCGAGCCAGAGTTGTCGTGGAGATCTGGGATGCTGGGAGGACGCTTTCCTCAACATGTCTGTGCCTTTAAGTTGGAATTTTCTTTAGTTTTGGTTGTTGCTTATTGGGATTTATACACTGAAATTTAGGTACATTTTTAAGGTCAAAATCTTTTTAGATTAATGAAGATTTTTATTTTCAGTGACTGTTATCTTAAATTAGCTTTCTCAGGACTTTTGTAGACAAAGTTTCTATTTTTTATTCTGTAACTTTCATTAATGGGACTTGCAGAAAATCAGCTGTTTTTTTTAATCATAATGATAGTATGATATTATTTGTCTCCAAAACACACATCCTTGCCTCCCCCTGTTGGTCTATTTCTGTCCCTAATTCTGTCACTTTCTTTTAGATGTGTGTATATCTTGGAGTGACATACGTCCTCTTAGGCCCACTGGGACCTGCAATGTTTATTTAGCAGCTCTTACAGACGACAGTAACGCTAACACTTCGGGTCTTGCCACAGGCGCGAGGTATTAGAGTCATCTAATTAAATACAAAGCTGGATGTCCTCTGCTCCCTGCCTCCCCTCAGGCCGACATGGATTGGACAGCTTTGTGCAATATGCTAAAACATATGGGGCGATGCTTGGGACTCTGAATAGACATGTGATCTTTGACACTGCAGCCACTTCAGATAATTGTGATGATAATAATTTTTTACTCATCGTACTATTATATTATCCTGCAATTCTGTCTGTAGGCAATGATGTCTTCCTCCCTCCCTCTGCCTCTCTCTCTTTCTTTCTCTCATTTCCACATTCTCTGTGGGGAGCTTTTGTCTGATAAGTTGTCACATTAAGTGCTAACTTTTGGGTGATCGCTGGGCTTTTCTTTCTATCTCTTTATGGCCAGACCCTCTAATAGCTGTCCTGCGGCAGCGCCCGAGGCAATCATGTTAGAAATAAACAGGCTGACACAGTCATTTACTCAAATCGTCCCTACACTATTCACAACCCTCCCCTGGTGATGATCCTTCGAACAACAATTATTTCAAATGTCAAAGATCCAAGCCTTCGGGGCATAGACAAATGAACATTAAAAATCTATTACCAAACACTTTAAAATATATATATAGGCTTTCTTTTGTTTTCTTGAAAAAAGATTACAATACAAAGAGTCTTTGTAGCCAAAATTGGACAAATTTTGACAAATATATTAGGCAAACATCTCATTATAGTGTTTAATGAACATAGATTTGGAAAATTCTTTCTATTTATGACGATGTAATGAGGCCATACGTCACTGGTGCTGCAAGAAAAAGCTCTGAGGTGATAGAGTTTGTCCACAGAGGTTTGTGTTTGTGTTTCATCCTCTTGTTTCCTTTTGTTTCACGTGACTCCATCCGGAGGGGTGGCCTCTGATTTGCTGTCACACTGAGCTGTTCTACATGACCTCTCATAACCTCATCTCATCTCTCCGCGGACTCCCAGGGACTGTCGGCCGACCATGCTGATAAGATGAAGATATTTCCACCTCAGCCAACTGAAACCTCTGGGCGCTAATGGTTTTTGAGTGATCACAATAGTCTGAGTTTGACCTGCCTGACTCTTTGATTATTAGATTTAAATCACAGCAATGGAACAAACAAAGATAATAATGATTAAAAAGGAAGAATAAATATGAAGTTTTTCTGAATTAAGTTGTCTTCTTTAGTCTGCAGAATTGCTTTGTCAGCCACTTCCTGTTTTGCCTTCTTGAAAGTGAATTGTCCACTTAAGATATACAAGCATAATATAAAAGTATTGCTTGCAGTATCAATCTATTCCATGTGATTGCCCCTCATGATGGGCACAAAATCCATCCAGTGATAATGGCATCCATCTCCGCCTTTATATTGCATGTATTTGTTACCTTTGGCCCAGTAGCAATAAATCCAATCTAGTCTCCTGGATGTGGACCGCTGACCACTGCGAACTGGTCAAGGAGAGTGGCTACAGTTCATTTCACATCAACGCCCGTCATGATTACAGGGAGATTAAAGACCCCCCCCACACACACACATACACACACTTTGCAGTTTCCATAAGCATACATGTATTTTTATTTTAATTTCAATCAGTATTTTGTGATATTAATTTATCTGATGATGTCAAATCTGTTTTCTGTAAATTGAGAGTCTCTAAACGAGATAGAAACACCTGAACTGACTGTGACATGAGTGTTGACTGGTTAAATCCATCTGAAGTTTAACCCTAGAAGGACACAATTTCCTTTTGACCTCTATTTCTTTGCATTACTCTGACAAGCATCCTGTTTGCTGGAATCTAACAGCATTATTAGCAGTATATCCAACTAAAGCCTAACACAATAGGTTTCTCTTGCTTACCTTACTCTTCAGGACCTAATATATAACTATGCATGTGCTGTTTTTAAATTTCTGAGTTTTTCTTTCAAATAAAGCTTCACAATTTAACCCTACTTTTCTATTTTGAACTTTCACCACACATAACTTTTCCAGCATATTGAATCAGTTCACTTAAAAACAAGTCTTAACAAGCTTTTGAACTCAAACAGATCACAGCTGTCATTTTGCCTCTCATTTTAGAAAAACAAAGTGCTAACTCAAGCTGTATGGGGTTCTTCAGCTTTTTCCTATTAAGGACATGTTTTTGGTTCTTGGTACAACTTTTTCTAAAGGTTCCACCTGAAACCCATTTAGAGGATCCTACCTAGAACTCAAACAAAAGGGTTGTACTCACAATCATTTGTGAAAGGTTCAACCCACAATTCCTTATAAGGTTATACAGAGAAACCCCTCTATGGTCTTATAGTCCCACCTAAACCTCAGTCCAAAGGGGTCTATCGAGAACCTTCAGAAAATTCTAACAAGACTCATGCAGGCAGTTCAATCAAAAACCCTTTTATATATCAAGGTTTCCATCCCGAACCCAGCAGGGGCTTCTACTGAGACCCCTGGGTCTCTAAACAAAGTCTTTTTAGGTGTTTCATAAACCATCTCACCATTTAAAGGGTTCTAGGAAGAACATTTTTGTATTCTGAAGATGAGGTAAAAATTATTGAATACCACAAGCACTCAACCACACAAGCACGAGTTAAGCTCCCACCAGCCAGGAGTGTTAACTCTACTAAAATAGCAAAATATCTCAAAACGAGTAAAATTAACAATCTGTGGTTTGGACCAATGAACACACTTTACAAATGTTTAAATTACCTACAGAGTCAATTTGTGTGCTGATTTTGCAGATTTCCAAGTCTTATTATTGTATAATGTTAAATAGTAGATATTTAACAACAAAATACAATTACTTTGTACAGAATATGATGCTCTCTGTGAGATTAAACTCAATTTATGATCACCCAGGTCTCTCGTCAGCAGTGTTTTCTTCAACCAATCACGACTATCCCCAGGGGAGCTCTAAGTGGAGCAGATGGTAGACAAATAGTGTGTAAGGGGAAAAGAATTAAGGAGTTTTACAGGATTTTCATCAATTACCTGGGCTAATGTATCGATATTGAGTAAAAAAATGTTATTTGTAATGTTTCTGACAGCATCATCAATATATTAATGGCAGCAATGTAAGACATCAATCCTAATTTTTCCAACTTGAATAGATGTTCCTAAACAGCACTGCACCTTACAGTAAAAGTTGAAATCTTTTGCTCTCCTAAGGGGCCCAGTCTGCATTTTCTTTTTTTTTTTTTTTTTCTTTGCAAACATTTAACAAGACATACAAAGGAGTGAAGTGCGGTATAAACTATCCAAACAAGAACTAACAGGAGTTTT
>JAQMCX010000003.1:14118966-14191332 GCA_029814765.1 Acanthurus leucopareius | reverse complement strand
GGTTGCTTCAAAATAATGAGTTTGGTCTTGGAGAGCGGCTGAGGATTTTTCCATGGATATATATTCTGTAAGGATATCTAACCAGTGTGATATGGTGAGTTTGTGTCTTGTTTTCCAGTTCCTAAGTATAGTCTTTTTGGCTGTGGTTATAGCTATAAGTATTGGTCTAGTATTGTTGGGTGGTGCAGTCTGCATTTTCATGTATCATACAATCATTGCTGTCACAGCCCTCATGTTGGGCCTCCAGTACATTCCATAATAGCAGGCAATGAGCGAGTCATTGTCCTGCATTAGCATGTTACGGTACAGGGAGTTAAAGAGCCCAATTTCATCTCTGCCCCGCATCCTTCTGATGGGATTGGCTCTGATGGGCTTGTGTGTTAGAGGGCTGGTTGCTAGCTTCATAAAGGATGATATGAGTGTGTCATAGCTTCATAAAGCAGTAAGACATGCTTTTTGGAGCCTGGAAAGATGACTAAACTCAGACCTATTACAAAACAGTCCCTCTGGTTTAGGCTTTAAACATGCAGCCATTTCCACATTTTGACAGAGAGTCTGCAGTTACATCTAATTTAAATGATTTATTACTTTTACTAGTTAAATCTGCTAGTTAAGGCTAACCAAAAAGATAAAAATATAAACAAATTGGATACTAAAGACCATTCAACAGTAACAAATGAAGAAATTCAAAATACAGAATAGAAATTATGCAGATGATTAGTTAAAACCCCCCCAAAAACTAACAGATATAATAAAATAAGCAAGCAGCATCAAAACCTGCAAACTTTGGTTAGGCTATAGATGTACAAATAAGAATTTTAAGCGTCTTAGGTTTGGCCCTGGGGTTTGTCAACTGAAAAATAAAATATGCATTATGTGAAGCAAAAAAGAACAAAAACAAAGAGTTGAAGAGGAGTCAGCACACAAGAGAGGCAACAGCTTTTACTTCAAAATCTTTAAAGGTCCAAAAGTTATTTTTCAGGTCTTTACTTTCAGCTGTTATGTTTCTCCTGAGTCCTAATTAATATGTTAAGACTTCTGTAATTAAAATGCTCCTGGTGTAAATGCAATATTCAACAGTTTTCCTGACAGTGATATATTCTACATGGATTATACTCAGTGATTTTGACTCGCTAATTAATCAACATTATTTATGATGATAAAAGAGGAAAAAAAAACCTTACTGATGAACAGACTGCCTCAGCGATCATGATGTATTCAGTCAAGTAAACTTCTGAAATATTTATTATTCGATGTAAATACTAGAGTGCAGCTGTGGCCCCCAGCTCAAGGTGGTCACAGTACTGGGCCACTCCTGAGGATTTATGTTTATCAACTGACTTTTTCATGTCAAGATATAATTATGCAAAATGTGTACAATATGCTGCAGACTTCTAGCTTTTGAACAACTTGGTCAAGGAACTGTGGGTTACTCTTTACAGTAACCCCCCTGATTTCACATTCATAATAAACTTATAGACACTTAAATGCTTCGAACAAACTATATTGTTTTAAGAAATTAAGAAGTTTTTAGTCTTTTGTTTCTATGTTGTTTATTACTATACTGATCACCAACTTCCCCTACCGTAAAGCAGTTGTAATTGGTATATAGTGTTGAGATGAATGAATGATGACACAGTGTTACATGAGTGTGAAAATATTAAATTGTGTAAAGCTACCACAAATCCACAGCAAGCCTCTATTTACTGTATATACACATCCATTATGTGTTAACCACCCACATATTAGGCTTAAGGATATTTCTTGACCCCTCCTATAATAATAATAATAATAATAAAATCATGATTGAAGGTAAATTTACTTAGTTACTTATAAAGCTATAAGCTAAACCTCTGGCCTTCTTGAGCTATTATTTGTTTTATTGAAAAAATGATTACAATAATAAATAAAATACTATAGTATAGTATGGCATCAATAATCATATTAAAATTATTATGGGAAAGTATTGAAATAGAATAAGGAATATGTAATGTGAATATTACATAAATCATACCTTATGATCCATTAAAACGATTACAATTGTTTTTAGAGTTGCAAATAATTTATTTTCCATTACACGAATATCTGTTATACACTAACGCCAATCAATCCCTATACAGTGTGTGTTATTGAATCTTTGCGTATCCAGTTGATCACTTCCGAAACAGTTATTATACATGGTTAAAATAAAGTGACACAGCTTTTTATAACAAAGAGATAACTATTAAAAACAGAGACTTTGAATCAATTATTTGATCTAACGTGCCTCTTTGGATTCCTGGTTGCACTTTTCTTAAACCTCATATTATTCCCATGAATTCTAAGGGTCTTTAATTATTCCAGCACAACAAGGGCTAATCTACAATTTTAAATCGTTCTCCCTGAAATAAAGAAATATGCACACCCACTTCCCAAGGCTTCCAGGCTTAGCCCTGCCCATTTTGCTTTTCCGCAGTTTTACGCTGTTCATTTGCATTTTTATGCAAAGTTTTTCGTTAGAGACTTAACTGCCTCAAGTACATTAAGAAAAAAAAACATTAATCACAATGTAACAGAGGGTAAATCAACAACACACCTGTCCTACTTGCTGGGGGCCTCGTTACTTATCACTCACACTGGGCAGATCAGGGACATGAACCTGAGGCGAACACATCCAGACCTGCCCTCTGCAACAAGATGGATACAGTTCAGTCATGGTTACAAAATATTTTTCAAAACTTTCTTAAACATTAAATATTTCCTTTTTCCTTTTTCCTTTTGAAATTTGAAGTGACATTTTTTGTTTTGTACCCAAATTAAAGCGTTCATTTCTGCTGCATGATTTCTGATCAAATCAGAGAAATTCATCAATAAATAATCATTTTTCATAACTGGAATGATGATTTTTGCTGAAATCTGAGGCATGAAATTGTTCTAATCTGTTGTTGCAAACCAGCTCTTTAACCTGAGGCTAAATTTAGCCTAACTGAACGTTCAAGCTATTAACAAACAACCAAAGCATAAATTACAGGTTCTTAAAATGCACTTAGACTGAAGAAGAGCTGCACTTCTAAACATCATGAGAAAAACGGTAAAAATTAGCCAACCATCAAGGAAATAAGCAAATAAACAGACAGCATAATGTAATAGCTGTAGTGTTGCATCTGAAGTTGATGTTCCACCTACCTTTTCTGTTTTTGTGAAAGGAACATTAATCTGACGCACCAGCGGAGCTCTGTCTAATGTGAAAATTTTCCCCCCTGCTTCTGCAAGGAAGAGGCTTCTATCACACTAATGATAATAAATGGCAACTAATGGGATGACCAAACATAACAAATGGAAAGTTTTAAAGGTATAGGGCCGCATTAAATCTGCAATGACATCCTCAAGTCAGAGCTGTGTCTGTGCTAAACAAGAAAAATTGATCACAGTTATGAGGAAAGTTTCGCTGTTCATAATAATGTATATTATATACATTCTGCATAGTGTATTTTTTCATTTGTTCTACAAGTGGAATATATAATAGTGCTCATTATAATGAATGTGCTAAGATGCTGAGCTACTGTCCTCTTCAGGCAAAGCTGACAAGACTGATTTGTCCTCAGGCAACTTGACCGCCAAGATAGCACAACATTACAACATCACAACTACTTTCTCATGTCTTGTTTGTCTTCTGGGGCTGTTTATTTTGAATCATATGCAATAGTCCTGCAGATAAGATCAACGTTTTCTTTGATTTTGTTGTTTAATTTTAAAGGTACTATATGTAACATTTAGGACCAAGCACAATGCAATTTTTATTGAATGATGAATGTTAATTGGAAGTCATGAAACCATACCTGACAGGAGCTGAACCTTGGACACTTGGGAGAATCAGGGATCCCAATCAGCAGAAAATAAAGGACCTTTGATGGCATTTTTTGCCACACTCCAAAACAAGATATAACGTGTTCTGATCATCTGTACTTGAAATGAAAAGAATACATTCAGTACTGTGAATGTAGGTATGTAATTAAGTGCAATTACTCAGTAAATGTTATTAAACTTAAAATTGCTGAAGGGTTTCCATTTCATGCTACTTTATACTTCTATGCAGCTTAATTCGATAGACAATTGTAGCTCAGAGGCTAAGATTTTCTCAAATACTTATGTATACTTTTGATGCTGTATTAAATAGAAGAGCAGTATTGCTAATTTACTTAAGTAAGAATCTGACTATTTATTCCACTGATTCTGTCCTTTGTGTATGTGTTTTATTTAGTCTTAAAAAAATCCCAAAAGTACAGCATTGCTTACTCTAAATAGTGTTTTATAGGTAATTGTTCTGCACAGACTCCACATAAACCTTAAGTGCACAGAGGACTGGTGTGTACTGTATCTTCTAAAGTCAGACTCTGAGAAGTCTCTGAGAATTTCAGGTCTTTGTGCGTTTGGCATTGAGTGGAACTGCATTTGTCTTAATGATGGTGCTCCTTGAGCTGATTTTTGTTTCACAATAATCAATATCAAAGTCGCCAGTGGCAGCAATGCCCAAGAAAGGGGGGAGTAAATGTAGAGAGGCATTCTTTCTCCGCGTCGGCCTTGTCAATGTAACAATGCTTTTAGAGTTTGGCCCTGAGCATCTAAACACACTCTCAATCACTCCTGAAATCCTAGTAGGCCACACTTGGCTGCTATTGTAACTTAGATACAGTCTCAATTTGTATGTTGTCTCTCAGTAGACATGGGAAAAATAAATGGATTGATCTTCCGTCCCAGTCCAACAGTTACAGCACATCTTTTTTTTCCAGACAGGATTTATAAAAAGTGTCACTGCTGACAAATAAACAGGTATGTTCACAACTTCTGGATTATATTGTTATCATACCTGTATGATGTTTTCACAGCTCATTCAACTATCATACCATAAAAACACAGCCTCAACATCAAACTGTCTTCTATAGCTATTTGAAAAATATGTGAATTGAAATTAATTTGGGAATTTTGTGTTTAATGCATAAAAAACAAGCAATAATCATTGGATTCATGTGTTGATTTAAAAGATACATGAGAGGCCAAAAAAAACACAGGATCAAGAATACGAAAGAAAGTAATATCATCCTATAAATCATCTTTAATTTTTTTTTCTATATAAGGGTTCATCCATTCATAACTCTGACTTAATGGAGTCATAATCTACTGCATACCCCTGCAATTACCCAACATAAAAACTCAAACAAACAGAGGCTAATGACTCTATTTACACAGCTATGATGGGCCTACAAACACTATGTTTGTCAGAGATACTGATTGGCTTCATCTCACTGCACTGAGTAAATTCAAGAATGTTTAAAACAAATCAGCATTTGCAGTGGATGCTAAAACTGCAGTTGCTCACATAATAAAATTCAGATACATTTCCTGGTGTTATTGTTGTAATCAGATTTATTCAGACTGCGGTCCGATGAAGCAAAGGGAGACTGTGAGAGGCTCGCAGCCCCGTGTGGCCCCTCAGTGACCAGAGAGGAGGTGATAAATGACTACAACACTCATCCCTGTCAGCACTGGTAGGAGGGGGAGAGCAGCCCTCCTACCGTGAGCTACATCATCCTAACAACATTATTCTTTTCATGCGGCTTGTCGATAGAAGCCCTGTGTGATTGGCATGGGGATCCGCTCAGGTTAATTGGAAGCCTGAACTGTGTAACGGCACGGGAAGCTGAGCAGACATTGTCCCCCTTGTAATAACACAGGAGGCTTGTGTGTCTGTGTATCGATTACATCTTAGGTTCATAGAACCCGTATGGGAACAAAATATCAGAGGACAAGTTATGGATGTTGCCATCAATGGCACTGCAGGAGCGGAGATGGGCCGCTTGTACCAAAGGAAAAGGCCTGTAATGAAACGCTTTAAAAGTTTACAGTTATAACAGCTTATTTAATGAACATCCCTAATGCCTCGAAAGCACTTTGGATTTTATTCCAGAAGTAAAGTTTGAAGTTAATGGAATAGACCTGATTTATTAGCAGAGATTTAACATTTTTTTTGGCTGGTGACAGGTGTATTTGCCCTCATGTCAGAGTTCTGAGGGCACAGAAACGCTCTGTCTCTTCCTCTCATTTTGCCCCCCCCCCACTCTTTAGTTCCCTTTTGATCAAGGGCCCATAACTTGCATTAGATGAGGGACACATGATACCCTATATAGGAGGTAACCTAAAACACAGAGCTCCCTCCTTGGAAGCATGGTTCACGATCCTATGGACCAGGCCACCCTGGTTAGTGCTGAGATTAAGAGGACAGAATGAGTGACAGCGCTAATATGCAGGAGAGGAGAGTGAAAGCATGTTATTTTTTGAGATACTTAAAGTTTTTAAAATGAAATGAAATATCTTTTTTTAAAGATAAAAGATAGATCATCTGTAATTTGCCAACATCTGTGTTGCATTACTCTCCTATAAAACAACCTGCCAAGTTCGTGAAGTGCTCATCTCTTCCCAGAGTCACATTCTTATTATCACCTCCATCATTCCAGGTGGCACCTTGATGCATTGCTTAGCAACCAAGGTAAAAGGTTTGATGCCATAACTCAGAAATTTTGCGTATTAATTTAGAAATTAATTGCAAACACAAAGTGACATTTTACAAGAAATGTTTAGCATAGCATGAATTATCGCTGCTGTAAATTGGATGCAAGCAACGGAGTGCAAAGCCTTGACTTGAGCTCTTTGTGATTAATAAAAGAAGCTTTCACTTGCAGTTTTAAAGCCAGTCATGAATGAACGATACGAACGGATGAAACAAAACTCCTCCTTCGAGTGAAGGACATGCTATTTTCAGGGTGGATGTACATTTTAAAGACATATTAGATAAAGAGGAATCAGTGCTATCATTTATTGTATTTGTTGTCACGTCAGACAGTTCGGTGACTAATAGCCAATGAAGGGCATAACTTAAAGATGGAGGTCACACATTTATTCAGTAGATTGCAATTTCTTCCTTTTAATATGCTAAATAAGTCAATGTATGTCAGTAAGTTTTCTTTTCTTTTGCTGATGATCACATTATTTTGTGACACTTTGTCATAGACAAAATGCCTGCATTAGCAACTGCACAGGCAGGCAATGACTTGGACACCCTCACTCTGTTCTGTGGAACACAAACAGGAGGTCCAGCTCCATCTCCTGTGGAGCAGAGGATCTGGATTCTACATGAGTGACTGAGACACAGCATCCTCCATCCTGCCTCCTGCAGCCCCCTCATAGAGCCCCACAAGGCCCACCACGTGGCTCTCAGCGCCGAGGTCCAGATTGTGCCACTGGGCTGGTACCGGACTGGAGGTGGGCGATGGAGCCCCAATCCATCTCCCGCAGGAGCGCGGTGACGGGAGCATCGGTTGCCCACTCCTCGGCTCCGAGCACACTCAGGAAGATGGATTGGTTGGCCAACTCACCAAAGGAGGCAAAGCATGCCGTTAAGAGCCTGTGCATCACTTGGCTGCTCATATGCAAAGTTTGATGAAAGAGGTTTTTCTGGGAGCGATGAATTAGGGCTCCGCTGTGAAATTAGATTTCTGGTGAAAACCTTGCAAGGTTTACAAGTAGCATTGTTTCTTTACTGCCGTTTCGCTCAATGGTAATTATAGATAAAGTGAAAATTGTTGGGAATTTAATGAATGATAAAGATAAATGTCAGACCGGTTGATGAACCCAGAGAAATATGAGTGCAGTATATGCACCACATAGAAAATAAAAGGCAGAAGATATAGTGATCAATATGAAAAATGCTAAATTGTGTGTTAAAACAGTAAAAAGCCTTTTTGTGTTAATTAGATGGCTGGTGAAAGTAACAATTGTCTATCATGCTGAACTGTATCACACTAAATGCAGGTTGTATGGTATTTGAGGGGAGATTAGAATAGGAGACATACAACAAACAAATGGAGAGCATATGAAATATTTCCCTCTGATGAAATAAATCTTGTGGAAAAATTGTCTCATCTTCAGAAACAGTCCAAATTGCTCGGCACTTTAACCTGATACACTAAGGATCCCACCTCCTCCTCTCTGTGACCCAAACCTAAAACGGCGGCATGAACACTGACAAATTTGACAAAGGGAATTTGCTCAAAAAACACAGCCTCTATTTGGTCAGCCAAGCGGCAAATATGTCGGATGATATGGTTTATTAGGCAATCCATTTCTCCACAATAGTGGGGCCATCTGCAAAGGTTAGCGTGCATAAAGTTCGTATGGTAAATTCTATCTAATCTGCCTTCGAAGGGCCGCCGCAAAAAACTCAGTGGCACATTTTTCATGTACGTACGATTTGGAATGCAAATAGAATAGCTGATGAAAGAGGTGACCTTCTAAGTGCAGAGCAGCGGGGGCTTTGTGGAATATGCAGAGGCAGAATAGAATAGAAAAGAATGAGTTACTGCCACTGCCACCTCAGCTGCATTGTAATATACGACTGTGGCTCAGATACAAGTGAACCTGGCCTCAAGAACATCTAGGTTAATCTCTGAGGATGGCACATCATGTACTCTGTGCAAAAAAATAGCTGCCTCGCAGTATTATATGCCTTCATGCACTGAATACGGCTTCCAATGTAAAACACAAAACACCTAAAAAATCATCTTTTTAAAAATGTGTACCAGAGTATTGTGTTTGAAGTAAAAATATACAGTATTAAAGTTTATACGAAGATAAAAAAAATAAATGAAATTCCAACTAAATTTATGGTTTTACTTTTAAGACAGAGTTGACTGACATTAATTTGGAGTTATGCCCTCAAAGAGCATTTTGCGTAACAAATGGCTGCATGTATGGAACATTAAGTGGCCAATCCAGTTGATGGATGCCCTAACATGCTCAAAATCTGACTCAAAATGAAAGTTGCAACAAGATATTCCATGTTATAAAGGTGAGACTATATGTCAATAGTGAAGTGTGTGGACTCCTTTGTCATACGTAGTGCAAAACTTGAACACATAGACAAATGGGTGAGGTGTACCATGGTCATTCAGCCGTGCATGTCTCATCTGTAGCCAGCTTTGGCAGAGTAGTCATCTTCATTCCCTTTGTCCTTACTGCAGTAGGTAATCTATCAGCCTTGAGACGTGCTGGAGAGTCCGGCTGGCCTACTCGCTCTCCCATTTGAATTGGGAACCCAGTTTCTGCTTTACCCGTGGTCCCAGTTAGGCCCAGCTGCAATTGAGAGTGAGTGAGCTGTCCTTGATTCATATTACTGTCCCCGTATGATTGAGCTTCTTTGGTATCGCCAGAGAATGGAGTGAAAATTGAGCACTTTACTTTGTGGGGTTGAAATCCCACTACTGCATGTATGCATTTTCTCAGGGTTTTTCATGGGACACGCTTGAGGTGCGTTCTTTATGCTGTGCTCAATGAGTCAGAAGCACCGAAGTATTTAGGGTGCTATTTGGAAGTTAGCACCGACCATTATGTTGTTTTCAGTACATATGAAAGTTGTGGCTGAATTAAACCAATTTTGTCTAAAGGACATGGCGGGCATTTTTGCATATATTTGTTATTGTTAGTGAGTCTAATTTTAAAAACAAAAAACAAAAATAAATACATGCTAATCAATCTCTTATTACTTTCTGACTTCCCCATCATGTGGGTAGCTCTCAGATGCAGACCCTTCTAATGATGTAAAATATAATCTTGATATGGATAACAAATACATAGTTTACTTTTTTAAAGAATCTCCTAAAAACCACTGCTTTTCCTTCCATGTCAGCTAGGGACTGTAGTTGTTAGTAAACATAAAAAAACAGGAGTATAATGTGCATATGATGGTGACCATTTTCAAAGGTAGATTGAGGCACATTTAGTATGACAGTGAGCTTTAATGGCACCAAAACCATTCAACAGATTCAAATTTAAAGGACCATGTCAGCCAGTGGAATAACTTAGTTTTATGACAACAATGGAGGGGTTTGATGCAGACAAATAAACTACAATATCACAGTCAGTGCTGAGATCAAATGTTGACATTGGTTTTGGTTGTGAGATTAAACACATACAGAAAACTGCAAATCTTATCCTTTAAATCACATGAGCAATTAAATGGGGAAATGATATACAAAGTTTTAATCTAAATCTGAAGCATGCTCGTAAATAACCTGACCATAATGTAGCAAGAGAAACACCGATACAAACATCTGCTTGTTATCTACTGGGGTTGAAAAAAAGTTAGCTTCACATCAGGTGACCCTACGCTGTGAAAGCCAAGAGAGTATCTTTCGGTTGATGATTAAATCAATAGAGATTTGACACAGACTTGTGGGAACATGCCTGTCTTATTTCAGTCAGTTCCTCCCCTCGTGGTTGGCTGTGAGGAGATTCATCACCTGACTGATCTCTGTCACCTGATGGAGATGGGCCTTTAGCCGCGGTTTGATAGTGGGAGCTGATTATGATGCATGTCGATCGTTCCAGCAAATATTGACATGGAAACAGTGCGAGAACAACCCCACGGCTCATAGCTCTTTCTTCCCATACTGGCTGCTTCACCCGCCAACTCAGTATCGCACAGACGCGCACACACACAAAACATAATGCGCCTACAGTTTGCAGACATTTTCACAAATATACACACTTACACTGTGTGCACACAAAGATGCCCAGAAACCAATCATCCCAATCGATGGTGTCTCATTAGCTTCTCGGGGTACATCCCAGCTCCATTTGTTATTAGTACTCTGGTGAGTGTGTGCAGGAGGCTGATTGGTTATTCATGTTTATTTACTTAAGGGGGGAGGAAGAGGCCATTTCCCCTGCCACACTACGCTAATACTGCCTCTTAACCACCTTGCTGTCTCTTCTGCATCTGCACAGAATCATGCTCCTTCTGCACCTGTCCCTGGGAACCAAGAGGGTAAGTGATGAAACACAAACAGTGTTTGCTGTGAGAGAAAAAAGCAAAGTCTGTCAGGACTGTGAAGACAGTGGAGAGAGACCGGGGGAGTGAGAATAAAAAGAGAGGATGGAAGATGTGTGGAGGAACAGAGGGGGAGGTGCTAATGACAGGTGTGTCTGTAAATTCTTCATCCTGCATAGACTGCTAGGGAAACTGCTTGGCAGGGCATTCAACCATGACTTTACAACTAATCCTGTTTGTAAGTTATTATTTATCTTCTGGAAAGTTTGTCAAACTCCGGCTTTGATTTCTCCCCCTGAGTTCCCTCTCGTGGCCCGCTCCCGCACATGCTCCCCACATAATTTATGACTGCCTCTGGTCCTGATGACAGATTATTAAAAGTAGAATTAGTTTTTTGCTAGGGATTTTTCCTGTGGGAATTGGGAAGGCAGGGCTCTCAGAGGAAGGTCTCTGACGAGGTCTCCATTACTAATAGAGGCAGATTTTTTTCCTTCCCTGTGTGATGGCGGAGTGAGAAGACTAATGATTTGAATTTACTGTGGCAGCCGTCACGTGGTCTGGAAGCCAGCATCGGAGGAGAGGAGAGGTTAAGTTCTTCCCTGTGGAGAGGTTTATTGGATTGTTTAGCACCAGAAGGATAATGTTTTTGTCATAGACTGCTGGTGCTTCTGCTGCTAGGCTAGAGGGAGGCCAAGAGCAAATTCTCTAGTTGTGTGTCTGTGCATGTGCGTGGTAGCTAAGATCAAAAGTATAAGGGGTGATCAAAGAATAGAAAGAGAGATACGTAATTTTTTGGAATGTAGGCCAAAGGAGGAGGTAACAGAAAATGACTGTAGTAGCTATTATGTGTGGACAGAAAATCAGATATTCACTCTGACTGCACCCGACAAACTGATACAAGCACCCTTTCTTCTTCTCTCTGAACTTGTTTCCAACTCTCTGATCCTCCCATATCAGCAACTCTTTTGCACCAACTCCACACTTTTCCTCCTTCTCTGCTGACACACAAAGAGGATGTAGGCTTTCCCTTTTCCCCTGTTCACCTGATGGCCGTTTGGAGCCTGTTCCCCCAGCGTGTGTCTGCAGCCTGGGAAGCAGAGGGGAGTCTCAGCACAGCTGAGAGGCTCGGCTTAATCTTATGCATCATTAAGCACTCAGCGGCACGCCGCAGCTCCTCATATACATCATCCACGCTTAATAAACATAATGATGACATAAGATGTAATTCCAGATGAATTTTCATTTTATAGGGAAATGGAGAATTCCTGTAGAAAGGAGGGGAAAAAGAAAAGAGGAACGAAAGAGGGAGAGAAAAGTAAATTATCTGGGAAGTACAGAATAAATGATGTTTTTTCTCCACAAGATGGATTGTGGGGTTCTGGGGGCAGTTGAAGTGAGAGAGGAGTGTTGGGGAGGGAGGGTGAGAAAGGTGAGGGGGCAGAGGGCTGCAGTGACGGTGGCCTGAGAACGGAGGGGTGGCATGGGGGGACAAGGGGTTGAAGGGGGGTGGGGGAGAGAGAGAAAAATGTTGGTCATTCCAAGTGTTTTAATCGCAGGGCTTGATGGACAGGCTGAGAGGACCTGAGGTGCCACCATCCATCATAGGCAGGCAAGAATGGTGGAGTGAGGGGTAGAGTTTCAGAGGGGGCTTGTGGGCTGTGGGGGGAAATGGGATTCTGATGAAAGTGTTAGAGAAAGGCGGCTGTACACTGTAAAGGCCAATAAAGGCAAAAGGATCAAAGATTAGCACCGCCATTCTGCAGCATGTTGGGAATGGCAGGAGGAAAGGAGATTTTAATAGCACTGCTGCCATGTGACGGCTTCGCTCTGCATGTTTATACGTTCATTTGGCTTCAGATTCTTGTTCATGGATTGAAAAAGGCTTATGACTCAGGAGCCAATGAAATGCATCCAAAAGTTCATTCACAATTTCACAAAATAATGTGACAGTCTGAACCAAACTCTCCCAGTAACAAAAATAGAGAAGAACACACTGCGTTCGTGCTCAGGCATGCATCTGTTTGTGTATGTGTGTGAGTGTGTGTAGTTTTAGCATGTTTTTGGCATGTTTATGTGTGTTATGCATCTTATGTGTCACTCTTCACCTCAGTGGATCAGGGTGAAGTTGGGTGACTGCTATGTCAAAAATAAGATATGGTCACAAGGGGCTCATCAGCAACAAACACACACACATGCACGCACACACAAACACACACCCTCTGATGCACTTTTCCTGAACTCAGCCCTCACCCACACGTTTTCTCCTGCAGACCACCACATCCCAGACACCCATCCAACAAACTAACTAGTCAGTGGGAGATGAAATTAAAAGAAAAAAGAAAAAAGGAGGGAGGAGAAGATTAATAGTAAAGTAGGATTTGGAAATTATCAAATCTGTTGCATTCCAGTTGGAAGATCCCATATAAACCTCCTCCATCTTATCAGGCAAGATAAAACCTTTGTGGGCCAATCAACAAATCATGATATAATAATGGCTATGGAGGGGGTAGAAACCACAATTTAAAAAGCAGCCTAAGGATTTTAATGTAAATATTTGATTTTACTTTACCTATTTCTTCCTGTAACCAAGCATTTGAAAATGAGAAAACTGTGCAGTCCTTGCCAGTGAAGCCAGTTTTGTCAAGGGAAAGCAGCATCCCATGCATGCTTCCAGCTGGACCCTGTCCCAGACTGCCATGCCTGGTTAATGTGGCCATTCTGTGCTGCCAGAATTAGAATTCATGGTTTATATTAAACAAACAAACACACAAACAAGAAAACAATGACACAAATTGACCTTGCATAAACTGAACGTGCTGTAAATGTTTCTCCAAATTGAAAAAAATGTAATACGTGCAAACTTATTCTTAATCCCACTTATTTTGAATGCTGGATGACATTTTAAAGCAAATTTTGCTCAGGGATTGCAGATACACTGTAGATCTGATTTGTGTGTTTAGCAATGGAGTCTTGACGGGTGCGGTACAGTTGGGAATATATTAATGGAGCCTCCCACCTCTCCACTGGTGGCCTGAGCAGCACAAAAGCATTTCTGGATTCAAACCTCAGCATGTTGAGGGCCAGTGGAGCATGCCCAGCAGTATGCCAAGGTTAGATGGGTGCCAAGGGTGCCACTAAACAGAACCTCATCCTCTGCTCTATCCTCTCATGCCCAACACAAAATGCAGCAATATAACACAACGCCATATAAAACAAACTGCAAAGGACAGAATGCGAGCATATACCACCCAAACAAAAGACCACACAATATATCAGTGCTGCTAGTTTAACACAACAAATGCTAACAGTGTTTATGAGCAAAATTTCCCTTTTAATTCACAGCACTCAAGCTCTTGAAAGACTAATAATGTACACATCAGTGACTAGCCTTGGCAACAGTAGATGCCTATTTCATCTACCCTTTTCTCTGTCTTATGGATCCTATACACTTCTCCCTCCTGTTGTCTGTGTGTGTATAACTCACAGATAATGTCTTCATCAGTGATGTACTCACAGTGCTCTGTTTGCATTGACTTACAGGCCACACTCCCTCCCTCTCACACACACACACAGCCTCGGTCCGCTCCTGGCACCGAACGCAGATTACATCTTGTTTCCCAAACTACTAAAAGTGTCAGAGGCTGTCTGGCTTTGTTTTTATATAGTGTTATTAATGGCAGTGAGCACCCACTGCCCCCAGTCTTTGTGTATGTGTGCTTGTGTCTAATTAAAGGGTCGCTGCTTACAGAAGCAGAGAATGGGTTTGCAAGATATGAAATAATAATTGCAAATATTATCATTATTGTTTTCCAGGCTTATAGAGAAATGACATGAGGTTGAAAGACTGTATTTGAACTGTGAATATAAAGTTGCTCAGCGATTGTAATGGAATGATGACAACAACATAAAAGCCAGTCACTGCTATTATCTAACCTCTAACCAGGACTTTTATAATATTCCCAACTGAAGAGGAACTTTGCACTCACTGCTTGACTATTAAGACACTAAAATTGGATGTACAGATTAAATCCTCCAACCACAGGATTTTCCACTGACTCATACTAACACTGTATAATCTATAAATGTTATGGACACCATCCATTTTTACCAAACTAGAGTGTTATACGCTGTCCATGTGTGGAAATAAAGTTGGATTTATTGTTTGTCCTAATCATTGCACATAAAAAATGATAGCTATTCTATTGAAAAAATTCAGTGTGAACATTAGAATTCTTCAGATGAAAACTGCAGGTTGCCCAGAGCAAATTTTGAAAAATCAGATTAGGCTACCAAAATCAGATCACATGTTTTCAGACAGTAAACACAAAGAAAACTTTTGCTAAAGAAACTGAAAAAAGAAACTGGCTTTTCTCAAACAGCTTTAAAATGATTCTGCATGTTTTCACTGAGAACGCTTGGATTTAACCTCAGTTTATGACACTATTCTTAAATGTTTTGTCAAGCTTGTTTCTGATTCATCAAACATTTCATATAGATAGATTGTTGCTTGAACATTCAGTCAGGTCCTACCTATTTTAGCTAAGCCTTTAATAACAAGTTGCACTGATATGCAGTTTTATTTTGAATTGTATTTGACCACGGTCTGGGACCTTAGGCCCATTGTATAGCCCAGCCCTGTCTCAGACAGCTGTGGCTTGGCTGGCTCTCAGCTCCCCCTGTCTTAACCTGAAGAATTATGTGCTCAGATAATTAGCTCTTATAGGTACACTCTCCATTTCTCCACTCCACTGGGCACATCATCTTCCTCGCCTCTTTATTGTTTGGTTTGCTTTGTCAGATCGATGTCTTGCTACTGCGTAACCAGCACTCATATCTCAGGCTGCATAAATCACAACAAGGTTTCTGTCGCTCGGGAGGGTGGTGTGGCTTTGCTGCACACATGCACGCTCACAAACACACACGCACACACACACACACAGACATACACACATAAACAAGTGGGTGGGCCACTTTATGCTCCACATCCAACAAACTCTCTTTACCTCTCTCCTTGTTACTCCTGTCCCTCTGCTCTCTTCTTCTCCTCTTTCCTCCCTGTATCTCCACTACCGCTGAGTGACCACTGAAGAGGAACCCATCAGATTATCCTCTACCCGGTAGTGATGGGTAGGGTGGGTGCAGCAGAATGGAGGGAGGGTAGGGGTCTCTATCACGCCTTATGATTGCAGCGCCACCCTTGTAATGAATTCGAAAAATGCAAATGGCTCTCCCCATGTAAAAGTTGACATTGTCTCCTGTGATAAATTTTCTGCTGAGGTAAGAGACAATTTAGATGCGAATTACAAGCAGGCTCTTTGTCACTCCTCAGTTCCATTTACATCCTTAATTAGCTGATTCCCTCCCGCTCCCATTAGAGGCTGAGCGAGAGGATGAGAAAGAAAGACAGACGGACCAAAAGAGCGACAGGGAGAACGACATAGAAAACCTGACGTCTTGTGCTGAGCTCTGTTACACAAAAGCGAGCTTTCAAATATTATAAACACACCCACGTCTATTCATCCTCACACAAAGGTACATAAGCCTTGATTATGGTGCAGGAAATGAGCCAGAAACACCATCCCATGTGTTAGGACCTCAGGGTTGATCAGCATCCCTGGGTCTGTGTCTCTGTTAATGTCATCCTTAACAGCAAACTAAACACCACAGGTTTGTAGACATTAGCTATGCCTGCTAAAACACTCATTTACCAAGCCTCCTCATCACACGACGCTCCTCTGCTTTGAATGACAGGCCTAAACATGCCATTCTATTAGGAGGCTTACTCAATAGAGCAATGTTCAGTCATTCGTGTCCCTCCCAAGTGCACGGCTTGTCTGCGAGACCCCACAAAGAATATGCTCAACGAGAGGTCATATATTACAGTTTACAATATGTGCTTGGTCTCCGTGAATGGAGAGTCACTCAGAGCATCACATCAAAGCCCGCACTGGCACGCATGATATGTTTTCTACGATGTAAACTAAAGCGTGGTGTGAATATTCATGTTTAGACCAAAGGATGATGATGTCCTGATTTCATGGCGCGGAGTAGGCCTTGCTGTCTGATTTTGTTCTGCTATTTTTAATGTATACATTCGAACAGTGGGGACTAATAGAGCATGTGGCAGCTTTACAATGCGAGGGATCTGTGGGTGGCCAATTCATTCTGCCAGCTGACTGTCCCTAAATATGGTCTGCCAAACACAGTGTAGAGTTGTGTGAACATACTGACAGTGCAACTTATATTTAGATCAGTCACAATTTCATTTTTAAAGGCTTTAGAGCGCTGCTCCGTGCTATTACACCCAAGCTCGCTGTATGATCTTGGCTATAATAAAGTTGATTTGAAATTTAAAGTATTGTCAGTTTTTTGCAGAGAAATACAAACTTTACTACAGGTTTTGGCATATTTGGGAAATTTTTCAGAGGATAAACAGTTTTGGATGCATTTGTGGGATCAGTAGCCTATCTTAACCTTTGGCCACTGGATGGCCATCGCCCACAGTAGTTCATGATAACATCCGACTATGTCTACAAGCCTACATTGCTTATAAACATGCTGGTGTAGCCATGTAGGCCTTTAGTCTATGGTTGCTGACACAAGACTTCTTTCCCTTCTTTTGAACAAGCACATGTAGCCTTAGATGTGTACTGTTAGCATCTTAGGACTTTTGTTAGCTAGTCCAAATAGTCATTAGTTGGAAAATGGAAGCAACTTAGCCAGGCTTGCAAAGCGAGAACTGGTTCTTGTATGACGTTAACTTTCATTTCACATTATTTTTACAAGTACTGATTCATCTGTAGTTTTCATATCACCAATCATGTTCACTTCATATGTGATGCATGATTCAAATCATAGAAAAGTCATGTGTGGATCATTGTTGAGCTCAAATCAAAGATCGAACTAACCACTGGCTAAAAACATTAGCCTCCACTTGGTTGACTGCTTGAGTGAAAATAATTATATTGTCAGTGCTTGTCCAGCAATTCTTGGTAGCAAAAACAAATAAATACCAAAATTTCATTGTTGGTTGTAGCCAAACATTTATGCTACCTGCAGAACTCTGAGGAACTCTGATATGGGGGGGTTGCTATCATAGCAAAACATGTATTAGATTTACATTTCTTTTTCGTAATTACAAATTTGACCTATTAAATAGAAGTGTCAAAACAAATAACAACAATTCTGAATTTTAGCAAAAGCCAGTTCAAGCTTTTGTCATAAAAAAATTGTATTTCCATTGCACCTGTTTATTAATCCTAATTGTTTATCTGCACAACCAATTTGCAAGGCTTCTTTCAAAACAAAACACCATAACTGGAGAAAAACATCTCATTGGCAGAGGCCTCCCAGAGCCACTCACTTGCCAAATTTTTAGTCAGAGGTCATTGGTTTTGTCTAGAATGTGCTGCTTTCCTTTTTTAAACTTGTAAATGAAAAGCAGCTTGTTTGCAGTTATCCGTATAAACAATTGATCAGTGGAACAATGACACAATTGACTGCCCACTTGACCTGGTCTCATAGCTGTAGCAGATCAGATGGGTTTCAAATTTTTTTAGGCATATGTAAGAGGTTTATGAATGTGCCTTTCTCTCTAATAGGGCTGTTGGTGGGGAAGAGACTTTGTTTATGCTGGTGGCTCATTGTGTTGCACTCTAATTGATTCGGATGACCAGCACTTCAAAATAATTAATTTGATTCACTGTCTCCTTCCCATCAAGGAGTGTTGGAAGTGTTTTTCTCAATGCATATTTCTCTCAATGTGAGCCAGTGATTGAGAATATTGTCTTTTCCCTTTTATTTGCTTTGTTTTTTTGTTTTTTTTTTCATATCTTGTTTCAGGGCTTTGGTATTTTATTTTCTCTGGGAATTTAAATGTAAAGAAAAGCACACATATGACTTTCACACTGAGAAAACACTGTCATTACCAACATCAATCATGTGCGAATTTTCAGACATGTTGCTTTAATGTACCATTTTAAATGCAAAGTCTGGGGGACACGCCGCTGCTGGCCTCTCGTGGTGGAGGTACACGTTCTTCAACCACTGTAAAATGTGTATGAACAAAAAGAAGCATGGCATTCAGGAGAGAAAGGATGCATTGTCTGTCTTTCACTGTCATTAGGCGGCGTCTGGAGGATGATATGGAAGCAGTATGGGGTCTGGGGGAAGTATTTATGACCCTGTAGGAAACTCGTTGGACTGTGGTGATCGCAGGAAGATAATGGGAGGGAATGGGATGCAGCGAGGTGTTCTGACGGCACCAACCAGACAAGAGAACATCCAGGATAAATCAATGTTGGTCATTTTCTCTTCACCGCTATCACCCCCCTGCCTCAACCCACCTACCCCGAGCCATTTACACATTTCATCATTAAGACCTATCCCAGAATTTTGAATGAAATTGCAGAGTCAAAAGGAAAAACAAATTTTTATGTAAAAATGAGGAGAGCTCAACGTTTTTTACTTGAACCGTTTGATGTAAAATAGCAGCATAGTAATGCTAATTTGATTTAATTCTGACACAGCCGCATGAATGACTTTTCTGGTGACATTGGGAGGCATACAAACAAGACTTCACCTCATTAAACAGGAACAAACTGAGGGGAAATTACACTTAGTTATGGAAATGGATTTTAAGCATGCAAAGCATTACTTTGCGCTGACTTTAAGATGAAATATGAAAAACATCAGTGTTGGTGTTAGCTTAGCTGTGACATCAACACCATTAAAGGGTGTGAGGATCAAGGTACAATCTAACCTCTGATGATCAAAAGAGACAACTCATTACAGGAGTATATTGACCTTAAAGAAGGCTTAATTTAATAAAGTACTATCAGCAGGAGTGCATTTATGGTTTGCTCAGGTACAATGCACACATTATATTACAAGCGCAGCTAAAACAGATGGATGAACTAGCATACCACAGTGAATGAAGAGTTTTTGGAGTTCTGAAATTTTATCAGGCAGGGTGTAAAGTTTTCTTCTTAAAATCAAAACTGGGACATGAGTCTGGGCCCACAGAAAAAAATAAATAGAAACCAGTCTAAATTTTATATACCATTAAGGCTTTAGAAATGGTATAAAAGAAGACTATGTAAAGATTAAATGTATAATATTAGAAATAGAAAAACTAAATTCATCAGCCAATAAACAGCCTTCACAACTCTTCCCCATTTGTTTCACTATTACATGATATTTAGCAATTATATATTGTTCCACAATTTTGATTATGACCACAGTGTCTGCAGTTTACTTACAGATGGCTTACAGAAAGCTGTGGTTTGTAGCAACAGGACCTCCTCAGTCTGGTTCAATCATTCATAACCCCTCTGTTGAGACACCCAGGACTCACAGGTGGAGCTATACTAGTCAGAAGAATCAGAGCAGACAACCGACTGCAGGTGAAGGGAAGGGGTTCAGTCCTGAAGCACAGCTATAAACCCTGCATAGATTTAGAAATACTGTGTGCAGTGGAAACACAAAACATATCTAGGATGTAGGTACATTTTTGTAAGGATTAGGTACGAGTTTGAACAGTGGCCTTTTTAAAGTGTCAGGTGGAAACAAAGCTTTACTGTCTGTAGCTTGGTATCCAATTTAGATAGCATCAGAGAGCATAGTAGAGAGGACAGGGGACAGAAGGAGGACCTACACATGGACCCTTTAAATGTGAGACAGAAAGGAAAATCTGCTGTCAGAAATCCATAGTAAAGCCTGTTTATTAAATGTCTCAAAGTGCAAATACTTGTCCTGTCCCTGTTCTTCTCCAACGAAGGTTTTATTGCTGAAACAAGATATTTTTGTTGTCATGCTAGAAACTGATTTAAATAAAGGGGTCATCCCTTCACTAACAAAATTAAAACAGCTTTCAGACTAACAGGTAGAAAACACATTAATAACTAGTAAAGCAAGTATTGTTTGATCATATTAGAAGGATTTGTAAAACAGGCCAATTTCCACTTATGATTAATTTAGACAACCGATGAATTACACAATAAATATATTGAAGTCTTCAATAATGTTGAATTTATGTACATCAAATTCATATGGTAAAAAAATTGAGGGGGGCTTTAAAATACCTCCATCACTTCTAAAATGTTTTTTTCTCCTTTTTGTCCTCCAGCTTGCTTTTGTTTTCCAAGGTACTTTAAGGTGACATTGAACAGGACGTGTGTTTATCTGTTGTCTACAAACTAATCTGTTTGCATTACCGCTTGTATTCCAATGTTCCCATTATGTATTAGAAAAGCAATTAACAGTTCATTAAACTTCGAAGGTGTTAATACAAGTCATAAGACTAAGCCATCTGTCGGATTCTCTCCAAAGCCCGACTTTGATACCATCCACTAAACGACGTTTCGAACCAATTAAGGTTAGACTTGGTAATTTAAATTTGAAAATAGGCCATCTTCTGCTGGTTGTCTAATAATAGGGATACATATGGTGAGGGTTTGGAGTGTGATAATGAGGGAGATAGCCTCCTTAATTTGTCTTATAAATATTAGGGAGGGAGGCAGATTGAGGCCTCAGGACTTAACACATGTCTGCCTTCAACCTCCATACTATGTTTCAAATCAGACGAAGAGGATAAAAAATGTACAGTATCAGGAACAGTAAAAATCTGTGCCGTAAAATCCCCAGTTTATTACTACCCTAAAAAGCCAGACACCGTATGAACAATGATGGACCCACCTGCTCGTTTGCTATTTGTTGACTAGATAAATGTTGTGTTTTGTCTCATCTGTGAGGACGACAAATGAACAGGGTGAACATGATTCAATTCATCATGTTTCTTGAGGATTTAGTGAGATTTGCTCTCATTAGTGGCTCATCTGTCAGGGAGACACTCTGATCCTGGAGAGAGAAAAAACTGCCTCTCCTCACTTAATTGGGAGGCACACACGCAGTGAAAGAGACACAGCAGCTATGTCAACCTTTTACATCCCAAATTTATCTTCCAAAATCAATCCGTCAACATCCTAATTGGCCCTCACTTTATGATTGCTGTGCTGGCTCACTCTCGGAGGATCTAAAGCTAAATGGAGTCATAAGCTCAACAGATAAAATGTTGAAATATGTGATGCTTAGCAATCATCCGTTTATATAAATCTTAAACTGAAAGATAGGGATTAGATGAATGTGTCTGGAGATGTTCAAGGAGGAGGAGGGGAGCTTTAAAACCTTTAAGAATATAAAAGTTCAGCATTCAGCCTCCATAGTACAGGAAATTTGAATTATGATCATTACATTATGTGTAACCCGGACAGTTTGCCAACTGCTGAATGTTCTCAAGAAAAAAAGGGAGATTCTGCATCACATTAAGTGAAAGTAAAACAGGTAGCATTCAACATAGCCTGAATGAGTATCGACATATTATTCAAGGTGCTGGCAACAGAATGGCTCTCATTAGTCTTCTGTGAGTCGGTAATGGCAGATTACCTCTTAGGGCCAGAGAATTGACAGGCTGTGCTCCCCCTCAGCAGATATCTGAGAGCTTTTTATTGGCTTCCCCTCCAAACACCCTCCTACTAATGCTGCCCGATGGCCTGGTTAACCTTGGTGATGCCTTCTGAAGCTGGAAAGGTATCACACAAAGTTCACTCAATCATTAGCAGTGCAGAGGAGTTCAATGCTGCATGCTCAGAAGTTTTATTGATATCTGTGTATAGGTTAATGTGCAGCTTTAGAGTACATTCACACTGTTTTACATTTGTATCATAGAGGCAGGAAGGCTATTGAATCTAGCGTGTGGTTTTGTGTAAAAATACTGCTGAGAGAAAAGTTTCTTTCTGCTACTTAATGAACAGGTGTCTACATAACACAGCCCACCCCACAGATGGCAGCGTAATTAGCAGTCATTATGGTGGTCTTCAAGAAGGCCGGGATCTGTGCGGCCGCACAGAGCGCCTAACCTCTTCACCCCCTGAGAGGGCCCACGGGGGGCCACTGACACGTGTTGTTCTCCCGGAGAAGCCAAAGGTGGGGTTCCCCTTTCACGAGGTGTCATCCTGATGTGCTAGAAACCCCGAGACATGTGTTAAAGGATCAGAATGTCAAGGGCCTCTCTCTGGTCAGAGCACCGTAGGAACAATGGGCAGAAAAGTCCAGTGACTTGAACAGAAGGCATTCGTATTGTTTGGAAGGTTTCTTTATAAAGGGGCATTATCAAACAGAATACTTCACTAATTATCTGTTATTGTTTACTAATGTGTTGTTCTTACTTTTTTTCATTTTTAGTGCATTAAGTTAAAGAAAGATACATATTTTTAAGGTCAAACAGCTTTGCTTAAAAATGATCCTTATTTGCGTACAGGGTAGCTGTGTGTCCCGAGCAGCAGACATATGCTTGTGCGACCTCAGACTGATCTGACCTTTAAAACAAAACAGCTTCCTCCTGCTGCATTGAAGGTGGCTACAGATGTGGATTGTGGGGTCATTCCCTGTTCATGTCACTGTTCATGCCCGACTACCCCTCCGTTGTCGGGCCACTGGTGGGGGTTAGCTGGTGTGCTTTCATGTAGGGGGGGCGGGGGGGGTTTACCAATAGGCTTGTAATTTCCCCTCACTTAGAAATGAATTCCATCTAATCTCATTGCACCATGTCAAATAGCGGTGCGACACGCTGTTTTATACTGTAACATTTGGTTATACTGAAGCAGCTGACTGCCTCTCGCTCCAGCCCGACACCCTCTGGATATTAAAACTCTGTATAATATTTCACTGAGATTGGATGTGGCTTAAACACAGTGCATTAGCGAGCCCCCGACAAACACTTCCACCAAGTTTGCAGTCCTACATTTCTTATCCAATAAACTTGGCTGACGGACTCTGTAGCCATGATTTACTATGATCTTCTCACATTAAGAATCAAGGTTGAACTTGCAGAAGGAGAAAATGACCCCTGGCTATGTTTAACTGTTACAGTCTCCTTTTCTTTTATCAAGGTCAGACAGTTCATCCATTCAGGGATATATTGCAAAATTTTCCTTATGATGGGATAATCACATGTTGATGATACAACTTCATTTTTTGAAGATAGCTTCTTAGATTTGTGTGGTATTATGAATTTATTAACAGGTAAAAGCAAAAACACAGGGACAGCTTCTTCAGAGTAACTTGGTCCACCTTAGTGACCTCAAAAAAGTTAAAATACTGACAGTACACTTCAAGAAACGTGCAGAGCATTTATGTTATGTTAAAAATACATAAAATTACCACAAGATTATTCCAAACATCCCAGCAAATATCAGTAAAAGCTAAGGTGACCTAAAAATACCTCCTCAAAAATGAATCTCAACTTTCATCAGCAGTTACTGCAGTATTTTTCACCTCACCTTTTTTTTTTTTTTTTGGCAGAACGCAGTCCCAGTTAGATGGAGTTAAGATTATGAGGTTGTTTGCAGCAATAATTTATTCCTTTAAAGTCATAATCAGGCAGCATCAGAGGAATGTAAAAAGTTCAGCTCCATTGCTACCTTCCCATCAGCGAGTCATTATTACAATATTGCTGCTCTTAAGTAGCTCGCTGACTGGCTGACCAGCTTTGAAATACACACTAAACCACTTGCAAGCCTGCACAAAATGGCCGATTGGCTCATTGCTTTCAGAGATAAAATGAAAAAGCTCACAACAAGGAGGACACTGACACCTGCAAACACAAAGTTGTTTGCTGACCCAAACTTCCATTTAGGTTAATTATAGAATGACAGATGCAGCACATTAATAGGAGACTGTAGCTGAAATGGACATATTTCCATAAAAAATAACAAAAATAATGTTTGTCATCATATTTTGTAAAAAGACATGTGAAACTTACCTTTCAGTTTATATAAATGAAATTCTGTGAGCTCAGTTCATATACTGTTAAATAAAGCATCCTTCCTCCCTCTGCAGACAAGGCCATTAGGACAATGTTATTCAATGAAAATTCATCTGTAAACAAATCTTAACTGTATCCCATAATCATATTTGATAACGGCTCGGTTAGGACGGTGCTTATCGAGTTTGTGTCTATTATGACACTTGTGAGCGTAATTGCTGTTAAAACCCACTTTTATTAATACATGCTGTTGATTATTGCGGATTAATATTAAAATTGTAAAACAACTGGAGCATTTCGTACTATCAGATTTTTCAAATGAGCAGCCTAAACACACACACATACACGCACGCACACACATACACACAATCTGGACAGCCACTTAAATAAATTCATTTGTCTGGTGTTAAGCTCATTTCCAGGAGATGAGGAAATGGAGTGTTTTTTTTTTTCCTTTTCATCTTTCGATAGGATTTAGGAAGCATGTAAGTGAGGTTTTCTTTGTTATTTACACCAGAGCCTGGGCCCCTAAGTTTATCCTGCCTCATATGGAGCCAGCTTAAGAGGCGGTGAGCCCTGGGAACAATGCCTCTTAGAGGAAACAAAATGACTCCTGTGTTTCATCTGTTGTTATGGTAAAATGCAGTGGCTCTAAATGACCACTTCTATGCATATGTGGATTGGTGTTTGCCTTTGCTCTTGCAGGGAGCCAGTGGCTGATTCTTCTGTTCTCCATATGGCAGCATTGTGGTGAAAATGCTGGACAATCACCCCCTCCCTGAGAGAAGCCCCCAGGTCTCGCCGCTGGAGGAGAAACTGTTGGTTTCACTTTTTATCAAAACCCCCCCAGGCGGGACCAGGACAGCCTGCAGGCATACACATTCATTGATATATATATATACACAGGTTATTTAACAAGCTGTTACAGCCGCAAATGAGTTGCATTAAAGGGTGGGCAGTAAATTTGTCAAAGATAGTGTGTAAGAGGGCATTAGATGATTGCAATCTTTACAAAATTATTTAAAGTCATTCAACATTCTTGTCAGCGTTTTTTGAAAAATCTTTTCCTCTCTAATATCACTATATAACTCTATCATTGTATATTAATCCACTAAAAGAGAGATTAAAGTTAAATTCAATAAGTTCATAAGCCTACAAATCTGATCTGCAGCTTTTCTTTTCTCAGATATCCATCTCAATATATAAACACGTATTTAGGAGATAAATCACTTTGTTTCACTTGCACAAGAGTTGATAAAAAAGAGGGAAAAAAAGGAAGTACGCAGCTCTAAGAGAGTGAGGCCCCTGGTGGATATACCCACAGGCTCTTATAGCTCACTTGACTAATTTGGAATTAATTTTAAAAAGTTCATTAATATATGTAAATGCATAGCCAGGATGAAATCTGCCCTGTCTGCAAATATGCTGACGATGCAGCGACAGACAATGTAGCCCGTGTTGTTTTATTTTAATGAACAATGCTCTCCCCGCAGACGGATAATGTGATTACCCGTTGCTCCTCCTCGGCAGTTGGGTTGTCTCAGTTTGCTGAAGTTATCGTGTCCTCCCTGTCACTCCGCTCTGTTTGCATGGCTGTCACATCGACCACCCTTAATGGAGAAATTAATTACCACTGGTGTCATCTCTCATGACACAGGAGTCAATTTGATCATGTTAACCAAATGAAAGGACCACTTGATATACCCGTCCTTTGTAATCATGCTTTGATGGAGAGGATTAAAATGCATTTAGGCTATTTAACAGTATTCATTAGACACAACTGCCATTATGTGATGTGAACTATTAATTGATGAGAGGGTCACATTCTCACTCTTTAACCTTGATAAAAGTACTGAAATTGAGATGTCACACACATCAAAAATAATGTAAAGATATGAGGGACTCTGACATATATATATCAGATTATATCACGCATGTGAGATGTTATAACCAAGTAAAATAAAGGAGCAGATCTGTAGAAAAATATTAATTACAAGCTTTAAATTTGCAGTCAGTGATGTAAAATACCTAAGCAGTTATTAGAAAACCGTACCTAAATAAAATTATTACATTTAGAAGAAAACTTTCTAAAAGTTTTAATGCTCTCTTGTCACCTTTTTTTTGCCTCTTTTTGGCGTCTTCCTTCCCTTTCTTTCACCATTTTTCTCCACTTTGATGGACAGAGTGACTGGTTTTGTGTCCTCTTCATCTTCTTTTAGGTTTATCAGTTTTGTTTCTAATTTGCAGCCTTGACGTTGAGTTCTTCTCTATAACGGCCACGGGTAACATAGTCTATCATCACAACTGCCATACATTGTTTTTCCACTATAATAACATTTCTTAATTCCTCAGATAGTTTCATTTAAGTAAATATTTAGAGTCTGTAAAGGTAAAATAATCAATATTCACAAGAAGTAAAAATTAGAGCAAAACAGATTTCTATGTCAGGACTTTTTTTTCTTCTTTTCTCTCTGATTTATCATCTCATGACCCCACAGATTTACGTGGTGACTCCTTGAAAAGGTCTAACCCCTCAACAGCAGGACAGACTGTAAATATAAACTAGCTTCACCTTAACAAGCTACATCCATAAAATGCTGCTTAAACGCTGATGCATAAGTATTAACAGTTTAATAATGTCACATCTAACAATATATCAGTCACAAGGCCATTTTACCTCAGAATTAGTACTTTTACTTTTGTTACCCTAGATATATTTTCCTAATAATACTACACTGTAAGTTGGATTTTGAATAAAGATTTTTTCGTGTGATGAAAATTTAAATTTTTCTTCATGGAGCAGTTTTATTACTTTAATTTAAATGAAAGATCTGATTACTTCGTCCAACACTGTTTTCAGTCCTAATGTATCTTGTTAACCTACCGCTGACTAGCTAAAATGGGAAACCCCTGCTTGCCTCTTGAAAACACATACGCACACACACACACATACACAGTGGACCTGTCAAAGGACTCCTTTGTTCGTTCCATCATTCATTTCTTTTTCTACCAAAGTTCACTCCTAAGCCTTCCCTGAGCCATCTGAATGTTGCTTTGTCACTCCTCGCAGATTCCTCATAGAGCTCAGGCGAAGCTTAACTAATCACTCATAAATGTTGCTGAGTGGACGGCCACCGCACACAGCAAAACAAATCACTCGCCATGAACACCCTAATTGGCCCCAAGGTCAGAGGCGAGCCAGAGTTTTAAGAGAAAAAATACAACTCTGTTATTGAAGAAGATAAAACGTGTCTGTTTCTTCTATTTTCTTGCTTCCACACAAACCCATACACCCATGCAACCTTGTGCATATACATATAATCTAGCCTGCAGTATGCACACACTCCTTAACACTCTCCACTCTTCAGAAATGACCCTCTTCACCAGTGTGCGGGTTTGTGAATTGTTAAAGAGTAACAAAGCTGTTTTGTGCCCGGCAGATAAAAGACCTGTGTACCAGCGAGGTCGGCCACTCCATAAATATGTTGGCTCTTCTTATTACAAGCTGTGTCCATGACAAAGGACAAACAGCTGGGGAAAGAAATGCTACATGGCAGGAATGGACAAGGGCCATTTTCAGCCTGGCTGGTCAGACACCAGCCCCTGAGCTGTCCCCGCGAAGGCTGTTTACTTGACCCACAGGAGAGAGAGAGAAGGAAAGTTGACACAGTAAGCCTTTAGCTCTCCGCCCTCCATCTCATACACACAACCTCTCACTCTCTCACTCCCTCTCTCTCTCTCTCTCTTTCTCTCTCTCTGATGACAAAGATTAAGCCTTGGAACAATATCCCCAATGCTGAGAAAGGGTCATCAATTACCCTATGATACTCTTCATTACCTTCCACCTGTTTCATCCACCACCTCCCCTCCGTGCTCCGCCTGGCTGTACGATGTTCGTCATGTCAGGAGGGGAAGTTAAGAACAAAATGCAGATGTGTATTGACATACCTTCTCAGCTTAGCTTTGCATATTCGAAATAACAAAGTAAAACATCCCTGAAGTGTCTGAATAAGATTATATACCTAAGTTACACATGAAGCACACATGGCTGGTTTTGAACAATAAATATCCTTTTTTAGACAGAAAATGTAAATCTGGTAACTCTCTCAAAGAATCCTGGCATTGTCAAGTTAAATAAATGAATAAAATAATTCTTCAGTGGCTAAAGTAGAGGTGAGATGCTGGGATGAGATGACCTCAGAAAATCACATGATCACATTATGACACTGAAGCTGTCTGAATTATTCCATTAACAAAATCTTTGATTACCTTAATAAAATCCCCATATATATTTGTGTTTATCTGAGATATGACAGCTATCCCATTTTATTACATAAGCATGATGAATAAATGTAAATCATAAAAAACTAGAGATGGGAAAACATTATTATTTTTGATTAATTGTAATTTTACACTGCAAATCACATCGTATTATTTTTTATAAATGTATTAAATCTTCTGCTATGAATTCAGCTTTAAGGTTTTTTCTCTCTGAATTAGATTATTTCTGATATGTGGATCAGTCATAGTGGAGAACCTGTTAATGTCTGATAAAGATGATTGGTTTCTGAAAGAGAGCAAATAAATTGGCAGCGTGTGAGTCACATTCGGAAAATAGCAAATGCAAAGCAGCTTTTATTGAATTAGACTTTTGAAAATGGAGTCATCCTGAGAATCATAAGAAAAGTGAATAAAAATAAATAGCAAAAAACAATTTCAGGCAGTTTGCTTCCTCAAGCCATCTCAGTTAACCTACAAATTTACAGTGATGCTAATCAATGCTGAAGCAAATGCCATGTTTGACCAGTTAATTTACTTGTTATTCTCACAGAGGACGAGCTTGAGTGAAAGTTATTTTTATACCCATGCTCAATTTAAAATTCATACCAATCATTGTGGAATTTTTAATTGAGCAAGACTTCTAAAAGATGTCCTCAACATAAGAATAATCTATCAAAGAAATACATTTTACATTTCAGTGGTGGAGGTTCAAATGGCTACTGATCAAAAGTCTCAATAATGGTAGCTTCTTTATTGGCAAAACTATTGATAACTTATTTTTTGCATCTCTAACAACTTGAATGCTTCCTGTACAAAAGAGGAACAAAGCTGGAGGCATCATTTGTCAGACAGTGAGGTTGTTTTTCCCCCCTTAACACATTTATGTAAAGTACAGGATTTCTTATCTGGGCTGACCCTCTGTGCCTGCTGTGTGTCAGAGTGGGTTTGATGGTGAGGATTTGTTTGTTTAGCTGATTTTGGCTGCTGTGTTTCTCATTTTGTTTCAAATGATGTTCATCAGAGCGGCACTCTTTAGGGAATTGTGCCTCTGTTTTTCCTCCTCTGAGATTGTTAGTATTCAAAAGATGTTTGATAACTTTAAAATGATCACAAATGATGAACAAACATTCACTTAGTACTGAAGAATCACTGGAGCTTCATTTCATAATCAAATAAACTTATTTTGTAGATAAAGCCTGTTTTTTTAAATTTATTAACAGAATTAATATTATAAACTTAAGGTATAATATATAGAATTTCCACAGCAAAATGTCTAAAAATAACTAGATCTAAGTTTTATATTTTGTTTAAACATGTAATTACATCACCCCAGACACAGGAAACAGCAGATGATACATTAAAGGAAGAGGGTACAAGTCGGCAGATGTGAGTGAATGTAACAGAGCCTCTTTGCCTTGTTTACGAACATTTCTGTCACATCGGACGGATTTTCATTTGCACTGGTGGCTGTTTAAAGGTGATATGTAGCATTTTAGCACCAAACTCTCATTACTTTGTTTGAGTTTGGCTAAAAAAATGATGCTGAATTGCTTTCAAATCATTTGACCCAATTCTAACTTAGCGGTCACAATAAAAAACAGCGATTATAATGTAAAAGCCCTAAATTGGTCGAGTTTCAGGGATTCCTGGTTTTCACTTGAGCGGCTTGGAAACAGGTTCATGTTTGTCAGTTAACATTCATTACACTGCCACTCTTGTATTTTCATAGCAGGGTTTAAACTACACATTAACCCTGTAAATCAGTTCACACTATTTCTATGCAGGAATTAACAGTTATTGGTGCTAAAATGTTATATGCAGCACCTTAAACAATAAAGACAACAACTCCCATGATCCCATGCTACTTCATGACATCATCAAACAACATCTGTTGTTTTTATTGTTTCAGTTAATGGACCCCCAGCAGCAGACATTACATAATTATATTAAATACTTCACCTTAATACCTAATTTTATTAAAAGTACACAACATGTTTACTTGGATAAATGCAGTGGAAAAAGTATGATTGTAAATTCAGTGAGTCATATTTTAAAGTAATGTCAGCCTCTTCTTTTAGATATAGCTGTAATATTTTACTGTAATGCAAATATTAATTGTTAAGCTATAAGAACTCTAACGATGACTCATACTTCACTCCATTTCTCAGCTATCACTTTCAAAAGGTCTGCAAAATAAATTAAGGGGGTATGTATAAAGGAAACCTAATTCCCAGAGGAGGAGGATTTGTCTAAGTGTATTTAAGAAGCAATGCTTGTAATTTATGAGCTTATTTTTTCTTTGTTTTCTTTGGTAATTAAATACCACCTGAATATTTAACACCAAAGTGTGGCTCTGCAGCGAAATGGGCGCAACGCCGTTTGGACTATCAAGTAACTATTGTCTCACAAAATGAGATATTAACTGAATTGAAAACCATCCCCTGTCGCATTTGATAATATATTTGCATAATTAGGTCTTAATTTTAATTCACTATGCAAATATATGCTCCTTTTAAATTGCATTTAAATGTGAACTGGATCCAATGTCAGGCCTAATGTGAATGTATTTAATTTTATTATCTGGAAAGCATGAGAAATTGTTCAGGGCTAAATAGGAAAAAAAAAGGGAGCAGCACTAGTGATTTAACAATATTTGACATAAAATACTCAAACATTTCAGAACATTTGAGCCATATCTCAAACAAAAAAGTCTTCCCTTACAATAATGTTGTTTTCACAGTGTCCCACAAGAACTTTTTGTTGAATTATACAGTATCTGTTTCTATTTGGATGTCCCTTCCTTTCTAGGGAGTGTTATCTCTTGTTTCACTTTTTCAAAAAGGAGTTGTGCTTAGGAGGCATGCATTGCCATCTATTATTCTGTGAATCAAATGGGGGCAGAGACAGGGCAGCTGAGAGAGAGTGAGCCTCCGGTCCAGTCCAATGGTGGCCTTTGTGGACTGAGGGAATACAAACTCCAAGACAGGACAAAGTCAGAGGAAATTGACCTGCTTGATCCTTTCCCTGAGAGGGAGGCGGCACTCGTCCTTTCATCTTTTCCCATGGGCCCAGATCTTTGGGCTACACTTAACAAACAAAATACTGTCTGGACCTAACTCAGGGTTGTGGTTGTCTTTGGAGCTGGGAGATGCTGATACCCAGGGTGGCAGTGGGCTGGTAAAGAGGAGGAGGGGGGTAACCTGAGACAGACAGGCCTCTGGGGCAGGGAAGTAGCCAAAAGGGACAAATTAGCTTTAGACAATAGGGGACCTTTTCCACCAGGGGTATAATTAAACGTTTCTTCATCAAAGCTGAGACAGTTTGCAAGCTGCTCATTTTGTAATTCTATCATGTTCGCCCCTGAGATATGCTTTCTGTATTTTGTCCACCCCCACCACTCGAACCCCTTCCTCAATACATCGCCACTGCCATAATTTAGTCTCTGTTTGATTACTCTGTTGGGGGTGTTAATTATACAGAGCTAGCAGTGGTCTAATTGAGCTCAGTGGAAACAGAGGGTCCATTGGAGTGGCAACATGTATGCTCTCTCTT
Organism: Acanthurus leucopareius; assembly: GCA_029814765.1. Lineage (NCBI taxonomy): Eukaryota > Metazoa > Chordata > Actinopteri > Acanthuriformes > Acanthuridae > Acanthurus > Acanthurus leucopareius. The sequence continues at coordinate 14,158,816 of JAQMCX010000003.1, read as the reverse complement.
AGCAAACGGCACAAAGACCTTTGTTTTCCAGTCTTGCTCAATGTGAGAACCATTCAAAAACACATCGTGAGTCTTCCCAGCAGGGTATAATCATGAGGTAACAGGTTGATTCCTCATGAATGCTGCTGCTTTTCTATAAGTTAACCAGAAGTATAAAACTAAGATTAGAAAAAACAGCAAATAATATCAAAGTTATACTTAGGTTATACTTTCACAAAACAAAACGTATTTTTCTTTTCTGTGTGCATGCATGCACTTGTTCCTGCGCCGCGTAGTACATGTCCGAATGGGGGTGATGCATAATGTGCATGCCTCTGAATGTGCGTATGGGCAAAAGACATTGTGTGACGGGTCTTTTTCCTTGGCCACTGAGCTGTGGACCACAGGGTTTGTTGTGTGCCTTGGATCACACGGAGGAAGCTGAATGATGTTGCCCCAGCTCTCTGAAGGAAGGCCATGCTTGGCTGGCTCCAGAACAGCCTTAACAGGATATCACAGAAGAAACTGTGGCTTTTGTCCAGCTCTCCTTTTTAAAAAAAAAGCTGTGTCAAAAGGGACTTGGGAGGGTGTTTCTTTTTCAACAGATGCTAGAACAGTGTGTAGTGGCTCTCTGGAAGCCCATATCTACAATGGCGCCTATCTAACCCTGTGACATCATCAAAGAGCGTGCTGTGTGGGGCTGCCGGGCAGCAGTGTAGGATTCGTGCCATTACAACACCAGCAACGTGTCTCGCAAGGCACCAGTGAACAAGGCTGAGCGCCGAATGCTTTTCCCCCTGCTGGAGCGTTTTCTAACATACTGCTGCAACAAGGTAAACCAGCAGAGTTCAGATTTTTTATTCTGTTCAAGAATGACTAGAATTTTCTGTAGGCTACAGTTGTATTTTAGTATCAAAAACTTTCTAAATAAAAAAATGAACAATATTTGCATTTGGAAAAAAACTAAACCAGAGCTTCTTTAATTGAATATTTTGTGCAGGAAAAAAGGAGTGAGAATATCCAAATTGCATAAGTACTAAATCTATATGGGCAGTATGTATTCACTCAGCATGCACACACCAACGTTCATGTCCTTATATGTCTGCATGTGCAGTGCAGTATGTTAACAATATGCCTGCTTCACATTGGGAGCATTACAGAAACAGTCAGAGTGTTTGTCAGGCTATAGCCATGCTGTGAGCAGCCCATCTCTGTGAAAGCCTTAGCCTCGGGGCTATAGACAGACCCCTGGGACCAGCTGGCACTCAAGGGCCTATTTGTTCAACAGAATGTGTTATTCTATCACAGCAAGCCTGTCACAGCAGCAATCATTCAAATACCCATTCATTTCTGGAATTCTGAATCCTCAGGCCTCAGAGGACCATCAAGACCCCGTTTATTTGTTTAGTTTTGGAGTGGGCTTGTCTCTTTGATTCATAGACACTGAAGTTGATATTGCTCAGGAAAATATTCTTTTGTTCTTAGGCAATATTTTAAGACCTCTGGTGTCCAATAACAAGCACAACAATTGTTGGGGCCTCTGTCTGTGAAAAGAATAAACATAGTAATGATGAAACTACATTCTCTACCACTGCCAACTCAGTCATTCACACTGAAGCCACATAATAGCAACCTCTCATCATAATGGCACATTGAGCCTGCTGTGACCAGGTTTAATGACTCACCTATGAATCTATTTATATTTTTCATTTTTTTAAATCATGCAGTTAAAATCACAGTTCTAGAAGTCTTTGGAGATACCTCTCAAAAAAATATGTGGAATGAAGTGTAACGTATAAATTACATTACATTTACTGTACATTATTAGCCTCCAATACATAAGCATAGATGGTGTGCCCTACACAATGCATGCTGGGAATGGCTTTGTGCAACCCTGAACAGAATGAATGGTATATGGATGAACTGATCACACACAAAACTGAAATAACAAATCTTTTTCAACCTCTCTCAGCTCTTATGGTTTACAGTGCAGCACAAAAGACAAAAACAAAGTGTATTTTTCAGACAAATAATACATTAGGGAGTTCTTGAGTAATGTTAGCAGAAATGTTGAGAAAACTGTTGTGTCTTTCTTGTTATTGAGGTTGAACATGATCTTTTCTTGGATGCAAAAATCTTTGTGTGCCTCTTGCAGTCATTTCAAATCCACCTCCATCCTTGCTCATGAATGTTTTTCTAATTGAAAGTGATATCTTAGTGCGAGTCGTTGGTCAGAGCCTGTGAGGAGTGGCAGTACAATAGACCTGTCAGGGTTGATGGATCTCCAACACAGCTGGGATATGGGTCCTCAGACCGAAGCCAATAAGAGCAGGGCCGGTATGTAAAAACAGAGGCTCAGAGCTGTCTGTCCACGACTCACACAAACATACATCAAAACTCACACACACACACTCACACAAGCACACTCACATCTGATCAATAGCATATTCTTCTGAGGGAGAGGAGGTGTGCTGAAATACGTAGCTGGGATTAGAGAGTGAGTGATATTGAAGAGAAGTGAAGGGGGCTGTGAAGATAGTTTCTCATAATCAGTATTTTTTGTTGTTGTTGTTGAACTGCTGGATTTATTTATTTATTTATTTATTTATTCACTTTGAGTGTAATCAATGAGAGAGTCCATTTGGGCTCGGCTGGTTGATGATAGCCAGTCATTACAGATTAGCCAGAGTGAGTAATGGGAGCCCCACAGGGCCATGTTGGCAATTCAATAACTGCACTTGTGGGAGGGTGTGAGGTTTGTGGTGATGGTGATCATGTGTTTCAGGTCACAGGAAATATGTCAACCTGGCCAGAATTAACCAACAAGAGACAACTTTTACGTATGATGTTGCTTATTATCTCAGGTTATCTGCGAGATAATCAAGGGGATTAAAACACATAGAGATAATATTTCCTTTTTATTCCATAACTTCATACGCTAATCCTATCACCTGCTGTGGTGAATATTTCAGTCTAATCTCTGGCTTACTTTACTGTTGTACCCCTCTGATGCCAATTAATTAGGAGGATATGAATATTTCAGTGCTCTATGATACAATGGTGGCTGCACTGAGATAGAATTCACAACAGCTCCTAATGGAATATTAATAACCTGGTGACGTTACGTTCTTCTTTTTCTCAGCTTTCAGTGAAGGTGTATAAGTGGAGAGGTTCATGCACTGGTCATACTCCCTGCTAGAGAGTTAATGGCCTAACTGTCTGAAACTAAAAACCTTTTATAAAAATTAGTGCTCACTGTATTTAAGGTTTATTTAGGTGATTGATCCAATAATAAAAACAAGCATTTGCATCTGCAGCGCTCCTGTTGCTGGATGCAATAGCTGTAAGTAATTTTAAACTTGGCTCAGAAGTGCACTACATTAAAATGAGTTGCACCACAAAAAACTAGTTCTTACATAGAGATTTATTTCTAAATATATACACCGCTGCAACTAGAAATTGTTACCCAACTAACTGAACTAAAAAAAAAAGTTACTTACTAACTAACTTTATTAACATGGCTTGTTTAGATTGAAAAAAACAAAGGAACATGATTGAAACATCTGACCTAAAAACTTGATCAAAATGCTGTTGAATAAATTGACAAGTTTTCAATGACATTTCCCAAAAATAACAAGATATACCTCAAATTAAAAAACACTGTGCTGAATTATTAGATTAAGGTAAATGGATTAATATTAATCAGTTATAAAACTTTATTCATATGTTTTCCTCTTATATCTGCATAAATAAAATATAATTTATTGCTCTGTCTGCTAGTAATGTTATTTTTTCAAGTTATTTGATATTCTCTGATGCAGTAGTAACGTCTTAAAGGTGATCATTTTTGTAGGGAGGTCTGACAGATGTTTCAGAGCATTGTATTAAAATATTTATGTGAGGAGAGTGAGTCTAATTCATTATAATTTTCTTCAAAAAGCAAAACTCTCCATTAATTTATTATAAGGAACCAACTCTGTACCTTTTAATCAACAGTTTTTGGGGGTTTTTTTGCCTCACCATTCTCTCTTTAACAAAAAGAAAAAAAAACATGCACCGCGACTCTTGATAACTTTGTAAAGTCCCTAATAACAATGCAGCACTCATTATTAAAATGGTCTAAATGATCTGTTTAGCAACATAAAACCTTAGAATTATTATTCTACTTTTAATTTATCTATTTATTTACTTCAGAAAAAAAATATAACAGTGTAATAAACTAAAACAGTCGCATCATATTTTTCAGGATTGATGACTGTTGGGTAAAGAGGCCAGAGAGGGTCTTTGTGTCTCAATATGAGAGTCCTCCTGATCATTTACCATACGAGAATAGCTGCACTCTCAAGTGAGAGTCTGATCTCAGGCCAGTAAAATCCATGTCTGACATGCAGGTCAAATTTACATGAGTTTCACAAAAATTTTGCCAATCCATACCTCACATAGTTCTGCTTCATTTTCTTAATACTGACAAAGATTTGCATGAAGGTGTTCACAGATACCACATGGGAAATATTTGGGACACAAAAAGCATTTCTGTGCCAGCAAAACATTTCAAAGCTGTTGTTTTACATTTATTCATTTAATTATTCTTCACTTTCATGCCAAACCCATAATTATTTTCACATTAACACCTGCTGCATCTCCCGTGTGTACGTATGTTTGTTCTGTTTAATCTTCATCATTAGGTGGGTTAGCCTGGGCTACGCACTGGTGTTTATTATTCTAGAGAGTCGGCTTCATATACTATCTGCTGGAAAGTGTGCAGCAGCATCAGGATAAACCTGCAGTTATGATTTGAAAGAGATGCAGATTTAGTTCCCCTCCTTTCTTCTCTCTGGCAAAGATCACACTGGCAGCGTCTATGTTATTCATGGACAGACTCATTTCCTGCAGCAGCAGCAGCACGGTTCAATAGTAAAGCTGTAAAACAGTTTCAGCTAGCCATAAACACATTTGATGAAAACAAATTAGGAGCGAGAAATATAACTGACGGAAAACATAACAGCCTGCAATGGAATCACATTAGAGGGGACGCTGGACGCCGCTGCAAATAAATGTACATTTAATAAATGGATAAATACAACACATAAAGCCCTATGTTGCCAAAACTCATTCATCATTTAAATGTCTCCCTCTTTTTCCATTAAATCTCATATTAAAACACCTTGCAAATAAATGTGAAGCTTTAACAACTTGACAGTTCACTACTGCAGTAACCTGTTGACACTGGAGTCTTGAAACATCACTTAAGGGGAAACTTAACGCCTTTCAGATGAAATCACTAATGGCAATAATCTTTTGACAACATGAGATGAAAGTCTCTCTGATTTGTTGCTGTGACGCAGTACTATTCTTGTTAATGAATTTTTAATATCCTTAATGACAGGAGAGGAACGATGTAATTAAAAGAGCAAGTTAGGAAAAACGCTGACTCCGACTCTTTATGGGGACCGTTTTAATGTTAGTTTAATTGGAACTAACACATTATCTTAATGAACAGATTGCCTTCAAGGAGACCATTTCCCCTCCCCTATAGCAAACTCAAACTAGCCACTATGCATGTAAAGAAATTTCTTTTGCAGTCTATGAAATAGCAAAGAGGAAGGCTTTGAGGAATCAGAACTTTTTTTTTTTCTTGGTGTGGCACAGTTTATTTTTGTAAACTTCCAGAAAGCACTCTGTCACAAAGCACGGATGACGGGTTTGAGGTGGTGTAGTGGAGGGGTTGGGTGCAGGCCCAGTCGCTGCAGAGAGCTTTGTGGCATGAAATACATGCATAAAGCCAAACGTGACCAACAAGCGGACAAATTGACCACTCCACAACCTTGACACCGTTGACACCTGGACACCTATCAGCGCTCTGTCTGGGTTTTTTTTTTTTTTTTACACCCCAAGCGGCTGAGGAAGACATGTGGAGGCAGGATTGGGGTGAGGGTGTTTTTCCGCTGGGGAGCTTTGGGCAGTTGAGTTTAATTTGGGATTTACAAGTGACATTGTGCCCCCATGGCTGTCTTCTTACTGGGGCCAGGTTTATGGAGTGAGACAGTGGGGTCTTTTCCTTGTGATTAGCAGGCCTGCGACCAGCCATGCACAAAGTATTATAGCCCACAGCATTATGTATCAGAGTTTACAGACCCCCTCCATCTCGACAGACCCCTTCATCAACCAACGATCAAAAACCCCCCCACCCTCACTCACACCTCTGGAAGGTCAAGCCTCTCAAACAAGTCAATAACCAATGAAGATGTGTTATGTCTCCACTAGACACAAGCAAATGAAAAAAATTTTGAGGGAAAATTTTGAGGGAAAATTTTGGAGCACAAAATGGGTGACACACACATGAAAAAAAAAAAAACAGATTAATATTATTAAATGATTTTGGGTTTCCAACTAAGGGGGGAAAGCGGAGTATGAACTGTGAACAGCCACATGACGACCCGGAGGCTTATCTCACGGAGGCTGTTTGGCTTAAGCCATGGCATTAATACACTGATAGCCTACGGAATAGCCAAGCATAAAATGAATGTGAAAGGATGAAGAAACAACAAGAAAAGGGTGGAAGAAAGAGGATGAAAGTGGTTAGGCCTCCAGCTTAACAGACCAGAAATATAGAACTACCAGAAGCATTACAGGGAGGCCCTTATTGATATGAGTGTTATTTCTGAGACATGCTTTTGTCACTGCTTTATAAAACAAAACCCAGAAAGACTAATAGAAATAAGTTTTTTGGAAAGTTTTCCAGGAGCAACAACACCTAAAAACATTAACAGTGAAAAAAAAAACAAAAAGCAAAAAGCAAAACAAAAGATAATATATTTGGAGACATTTATTAACAAGACAGAATAATAAGGTATTTTAAGACTGCTAATTAAATTTGAACAAACATCAAGATCTGGTAAAACAAAAGGGATTTAAATAAAAAAAAAAAACCTCATACATCCTTTGTAACCTAGCCTAGTGCTGAGGCTTTTATCCCTTTATTTTATTGATTAAAAAAAATCCCAGAGGCACTAAAACGTACAGTCAATGATTAATGTCCCTCTCAGAAAAAGAAATTATATGGAATAAATTAAACTACTGCAGCAGCAAATTGAAAAATAAGAATGTAAATGAGCTTTGAATACTTAATATCATAGAGAAAAATAGGCAATGAGGCCCAAAAATGATGAGGGATTAGCACAGAAACATGACATTAGCTCTAATGGCAAAGAGTAGATTTTCTCTACTGTCAAAATTTAACTGTCGCATCTGATTTTCTGCCAGGTAAATGAAAAATGGGAGACAGTCTGTAGCAATTGAAAGCTCTAACCTTGTTCACAAGGTGATAAAATACACACTCATAGTTGCAAATGAGTGAAACAAGTCTGAACTAAAAGAACAGAGAAATATATTTTTAAATGCAATTACAGGGACTATAAATAGTGCTTATCAGTGGTATGATTTTACTGTGCTGTTTTTGTTTTGGTTTGCATGTAGCAGAGAAATATCCTTCAACTAGTAAATAATGACAGACCATGCACAGAGAAACATTAGTATAGGAATAGAGGAGATGTTTTAAATAGATATTGAACTGTTGTAGCTTTATGTTCTCTTCCCAGTGCTGTACTCACATCTGCAGGGAACAAACGAGCTCTTAGACAGCACTTAAAATGCAGTTTTCGGCTGCTATCCTGCCTCCCATATTACTCCTCCAGTTATCCTGCAGGAGAGAGGAAAGGTGTAAACTGCATCAAGCGAGGCTCTCTCAGTTGGAACCTTTAATTATAACTTCACAGTATCAGTTACAGCAACCTTGCGCAGATGCTAAAACCCTCAGAGGCTTGGCTACTCTACCTTACTTAATCTGAGCGAGAGGCAGTGAGACAGTGCTGTACCATCAGCCAATTCAATCAGAAGCTGGGACGGCACCACATCCTGCATCAGGGTCCAATCATAGCACCAAATAGTTCGAGTCACGTGACCCAGCTACTTAGCATCCTTCATCAACACCTGTTTTCTTTTTTGTGGATGCAATATTGTTATTTGCCTCTTCCTCTTTGCCTCTCGCAGGCTCTCCTTCTTTCCAGAGGATATGGTGGGGTCTGTGCGTGCAGAGCTAAAGACGCTATAAAAATTGCTGAGGTATAAAATCGAAAGTGCTCAAGCTGTCTGCGACTGGAATTGCTGGCTGGCTCGGGCCTGTTGGAGGTGGTGAAGGATCCCCGGCCAAGACCCGTTAATGTTGTAAATCAGAGAAAGTTTGGGCTTGTTTGTTTACATATTACAGGCTTTACAGTGGGCCTACGACAGTACACAAGAAGCTGTGCTTGGCCCAGGCAATTGTATGGGTCATAAAACTAAAGAATATAACGGCTATGTGCAGCTTGAACCGCCCACTCCTGCACTTGTTCACTGGTAATACTGTTTTGTTCAGATGAGGGAAATATTGTGTTGGAAGAACAAACATTTGGAACAAACAAGGATTTCTGTCAGCATACTGTGCGTGACAAAATGATTTGAACCATTTTGTTCAGAATCACATAGATAGATAGGACAGGTACGAGAAAAATTATGTTTGCCATCACTTCATTTATAACCACAGAAAGATAAATAACATGGGGTACATAATGTTTAATGGTTGACAAAATTATACATTTTTGCAGATAGGATGTTGAAATTTTTTCAACATCCTTAATTTAAATTTCCTCTTAATCTTTTTTCTTTAGTACCTTTAAATTCAATTTTAAAACAATATGTGTTTTGTAATTTTTTCTACATGAAAGTGATTGATTAAAAGGAATGAGTGAAATTTTAATTGATGAGGACTGTGTACATTGAAAAATTGCAACATTTTTATGAGTCAAATCTCCAAACCCACAGGGCGAAGGATAACACGTAAAGTTTGTGTGTATGTGAGTGTGTGTACGTATAATCCCCAGCTGGTTCACTGATATATACTGTGGCACCCTGGTATACAGTACACTTTTAAAACATCCACTCAGGTGTTACCGTGCCTTTCCAGGTGCACTGTGAGCCAAAACACTTATCCTTAAGAGAGATCAAGCTTGCACGCTATCTTATCAGTGCTTACAGTGGCACACGTACAGTAAGAGTACACTCAGTTACTCATGCAGACCCTGCTTACAGGAGATCAAATGCAGGTCAGAGACTCTAACATACACTTGCTTATAATCCACACAAGTGCCTTTCTGTACGTTTGTGTATGTCTGTGTGTGTGTGTGTGGCAGAGAGAGAGCGAGAGAGAGAGAAAGCAGAAAGTGAGGGAGAGAGCAGCAGGGTTTTTCTGTGTGTGCCAACAGAAGTGGTCTGGTTGTTTTGTGACAGTCAGAGGAAGAGCACAGGAAATGCACCACGATGTGACCAGTCACAGTTGAATTTCTCCAGAGATAAGGATAGATTTTTTTTTTTTCTGAGAGCCCTGACGGTCCATCCATACAGTACCGTAATGCATTTGCTGGTTTTGATCAGTAAAGCAAAATACACCAGAACACACAGTGTATTATTTATGTGGACACAGAGGAAAAATGCTAATCATAGCAAAACTTTTTTTTTTTTTTTTTGTATTTGCATCTTACATTTCTATTTTTTTTTGGTCAGATTTAAAGGAGAACATGTGTAAGCCTGACCTCTTACACATGCACTCACAAAGTCACGCACACATAGACATGTGCACACAAAAGGGAGGGAAAAAAATGAAGGATGGAGGAAGGTGACAGGTAAACAAATTCAGTGTCATATTCTCCTGCTGTCTTCACTGTGCCACTTGGCATTTTAATGGAAGGGAATCTGATGTAACATATAGTGGTAACTACAACAGCAGCCTCGTACCAGAGGGGAAAACTTAACTCTTCAGACCTATGCATTAAACATATTGTAGAATAGAGTGTAACATTTATCACTGTCATTCCTAGAGAGTTTGTGTAAATTTAAATGCGCTCAAGCGTGCTGATTCCAACCCCCCCACCACCTCCACAATGTATGCGTACAATGCCACCCCAAAGCCCATTTTCCTGAAATCCTTCTCATTGTTCTGCACGACCATACCACCAAACAGCTATTCATCTTTGGGGAATATGCTGTACAGAAATGTCTTTGTATGTGGGGCCTTTTGCTGTTGCTGTGTTTCTTATAGCAGAATCTGTGCACCTATTATTCATGGTTTAATAAAAGAAAAAAAAAGTTAAATGAAAGAAAATATATCCAACAAGACTGCATATTTATTTCACTGTGAAGAACATTTATAGGCTGATTTCTGCAAGATATGTATAAATGATTACCTAAAAATGGGTTTTTTGGCAAATGTACTTTTTTTTTTACACAGAGGTTAGACCTGTGTGTGCTATTTCTGATTGGGTCATTTTATAAAAAGAAATTACATCGCTATAATCTTTTACTGGTTTTCCTTTTTGGGGGGGAGTTTCACTCTGACCTACAGAAAAGAATAGCAGCCACAGAAAGGCCTCAAGACAATTAAATAAGACTTTGTGGATTATTCATGACAAGTACTTTTCCAGGATTGTGAGCCGGAGTAAAATGGAACAATAATGCCTTTAAGTGTGGAATAGATCGGGACAGTAGTGCATGGCAATACCAGCTGACACATTAAACATTAAAATAAATTACCTAACCTTTACAACTTGCAGTGCCAATAAGAGGAAAAATGACAGATCATGGGTTATTATTCACTGAGAGATGCTATACATAATAATGATGTCATCAATAATGACCAAGATATCATGGCTCCTGCAGTTTTAAAAAACATTTAAGGGAATTACTTTATTTTAAATCATCAGTCCAAGTCCAGGCCTCCACCACTCAACCAGAAAAAAAGGACAGACTCTTTAAAACGACTGAAAGAAAGACTGGGAGAAAGAAATAGAGACAGAGAGAATGAAGGGGGCTGAGAGAGGAAGAAAGAAAAATGTGCTACATTACGTTTCTGTTTCCAAACAGCACTCATGATTCCTTTTGCAAAATATTGCAAGCAGAACAGAATAAAGAGCAAATCAGTCATATTAAGCTTTACAATTGTCAATGACCAGTAAATGACAAATACATTTGAAAAATAACAGAATTAACACGAAAGGGTATACAGCCAGTGGTGGTCTTTCATTTTTGGTTGGACTGCTGTGCAAGTAGAAGTCATGTTGATAGAAGCCAAGTTATTAAGCCTTTAAATATGTACGTATACATGATGTTTTGATGCTTGTCACCTTCCTTTGCTTTGTACACAAAGACTTCATTTCAATCATCTACAGCACTGCATGCATACTGTCACTCAAATAAACAACATTATATTCTATGCATTGGAAATGCTTTTTCTGTGGTGTTTGTGCCGGTGTGTTAACACATGCATCTGTGCCATACTGCATGTGACTGATCCTGTGCAAGTCTTTATTATATCTCTGCATTCTTGCATTACTATCCACAGGTTTGGATTTGAAAGAAGCCCATTAAAAAATACTAAATCTTAGACAAAAAAAATCTTTTGGTATTTATATTTGTTTATATATATTCACATAAAATATTATTAAAAAATACCAATTAATAAGATAAAATATCTTTAATAGTTATCTTATAGCTCATATTAATTTTAGAGATAAACACACCCTACTCCATTGTTTGTTTGTGCAAATGCTAATCAGATCCTGCAACTGGCAGATAGAAGGTGCTAGCTGTTCAGGTCTATGTAGAACTGAGCTCTGCATCCTTTTTATCAGGGCTCATTAAATCCCAAGATCTATCCAGATAAGGATGCATCTCTTTTGTGAGACTCTAATTCCCACATCGTCAAATACTAAAGTTCCTGTCACGCCCATGGGCACTTCATAGACCCATGTTGTACTGTTCAGCAGGTGTATGAGTCACCTGTCAGAAAGCCTTTATGCTGCAAAGTCTTTCTAACATTTGATTAACGTGAAACTTTTACAATTTGGTTAAGTTTAGGTACCAAAAATCCCAGTTAAGATTTAGAGAACAATCATGGTGCGAGTTAAAACCAATTGAGTAAGAATGACACATAAGTTTAAGTTAAGCTTAAATAAGTCAGTGTTGACGTCTAGTTTCAAATGAGACGCAAACACCTGTCTCCTTGTTAAAGTTTTGTATTTGACCCACCTATCAACTACATTGCTCTGGGCATTTGATATTGCAGCAGATGGGTTTGCATTAAAGTTAGCCAAAAGCCCAGTGCATGTCATTATAGCCACTAAAGAGTACCTTGTGCATCCATATGAAACGTTGAGGGGCGTGACTAAACAGAGGCTCACTTATTGTCCTCTCATGTCCTTTCCTGTGCATAGAAACTGTGCCTTGTATTGTATAAGTGTGAAAAACAAGAATGCGTTCTTTACTCTCCAATGATGCCTCCTGATTGATGCCTTCTGCTCGCACTGATCATACATAATAGAACGCATTACAGCATATTGTGCATTTCAGTAAGGGTCATTTTCAGAAAGCCGTTTACTCTGCCTCTGCAGAAAATCTTAAATAAATTTAATTGTCTGCATCCACCATCAGAAATGACTTTATGCGTTTTGCTTCATAATTAAGAGCTTTCACATCCATAAACTTAAATCACTGTGCACAGCTGTTGAGGTGTAATTAAAGCATTAAATATGTGAACGATCAACTCCCACTAAACAAGATGACACCAACACCCCCGGCACAGAACTTAGAGGTGAACTGCAAGCTGGCTGGGCTTTTTTCTAAAACTGAGACCTGGAGTGTTTCTTTCTTCTGTTTTCCAACTCTCAGATGTCATTCCCATAAATCTCACTGGTTCGCCTCAGCATTAGTAGCTGAAGTGATGCTAACACCATTAGCTGATGATTTAATGACACCGTAGATGAGGACAGTCATCCTCTTTCTATCATTCTGTCTTTTTTTCATCCACGCCTGCTGGCTGAGGAAACGGGAAATCTGTGTGTTTTTGAGGATGAGGGTGGTGGTGCTCGTATCTCATCCACCTCCATTACGCCAAGGTCACTCCGTTGCTTTTCTTAATGTGATCAGGGAAAGTGTCACTTTTGCAGTTCTGTGGCAGTAAATAAGAACTGGCTCTAATTTAAATGTAGTGTACCAGAGGCCCTTTATGGGTTGTTAATTTAGTGTTTAAATACATTTAACAGTTGAGAGAGAGTACTGATTAGACCGGCTCTCCATGTGAAGGCTATTTTTCTCTCCTCTATTTCCACTGACTTGCTGTAGATTATTATTGTTATGATGTGACAGATGAACACCATGCTTATTTTGAATTAAGAGGAACTTTAGAGGCAAAGAGAGCAATAAAATGTGTCATTTCATAAATCATTTCCCCTTTATTTCTCCTTTATGTTCCTTATTTATTAACTTATTTCTGATACAGATAAAACAATACTTAAAATGAACATTTAAAATATACATATATAAGTATACATACCATAAGCCTAAGTTTCAAAGGGACATACAGTATATATATGTAATATACAAAGCCCATTTCCAAGAAGTTAAATTCAAACACTACTATTATACCGCGGAAAATTAAATGGTAGTTCAACTACTTTTTCCACATAACGAGGATGGATTTTTAAAGGGTAAATTTACATTTTATGTTGTTATCCTTTCAGTTTTAATATTAAATGTGGTAAATTGAAGCGATCAATTACTGAGTGTTAGATGACTGACTGATGGAGCTAAATTCCCTGTTTTCCAGGGTCATATAAAGCGTACATGTACCAGGATGCATTATGCAAGAATTTCCATGCCCACTGATCAAAGCAAAAGCAAAGAGAAGTTTACTTTTTTTAGCCTTCTATCTTCTCCATGCTGAACACCAATAACGTCACTGGTGCTGGAAGAAAAACAGTTGTCGCGGCAGGAAAACTCATCTTTCTAAATGAATATAGCGTGGACTGGTGAGTGTTTTTCTTGAACTAATAACATTTATCATAAACAATGATTGGGTAGACACATAAAGTTTATTGAGTTTTCCCTTTAAGGAACACATCAAAACATTTTTGCACTCAAAAGACATAACTATGGTAGTCAAAGATTGTACAAAAATTGTAAAGTTAAATAAATCGAAACACAAGAAACAGATGCAATTTTAACACTCAAGAAAAACCACAATCGAGTCCTTTTGTTGCTTAAAATTTAAGCAAAAGCAAGATTCAGGATATGCAACTTACACTGGTATAATAATTTAATGAATGATTTGATTTCCTTAAGTTGTATTTGGAAAAAGTAATTTTCAGATGATAGGTATCTTTGCACACCCTTAATGTGTTAAAGCTTTATGTCAGTCGAGAACTTGCAAAGGAATAAGATATTATTTTTTTTAAATCTTTTTATATGGTAAGAATCCTCACTGACTACTTTTACACAACACATAATTTCACACTTAACAATATTAAATCAAATGTACGTCAATACACAATAAAACTGAGACGTTGCTTCACTGCTGTGCTAAGCCCAAAGGCCAGCCTGTGCTGTATAAAACTAACTGATAAAGTCCTTGAGTTTTCACTGTCTTTTATTATTTTTCTGTAACTCAACACTTTCACCCACTTCCTTGACCAGCTGAGAACACACAGTGGCCATGAAAACCAATAAGGCCCAACCAGCCTCCTCCACACCACAGATTTCTCCTGACACCTAATGCCAGTTATGAAATTGGAGGATAAGTTAATGTGTCACAGAAGCATTGATTTTTCATTTGCTTCTCACTGCCCCCAGTCCCACAGCCAGCCCAGGCCTTTCCTTCATGCTTCAGGATGGATTACTGTGGCCCCTGTTGAAGCAGAGCATTGTGGGGTGACAAGGGAGCCGATGCGGGTGTTCATGAGAGGTGCCACACCTGATTACAGGTGACACCATACCACCGTCATCCGCTGTGCCAGAAGAGCTCAAATATCTAGATCATTTCAAGTCCTCCGGTGAATATTGTGGTTTTATCACAACATCATAAATGGTTTCTTAATGTGACGCCTATGAAATATTTATTTCTGGGCATCTTACCGACAAAAAAAATGAACGTAATTTATTTTCTTTATCTGATCTATAAATTGTAAGAATATCAATTCAGTTTTAATGATGTATAGAACAATCAGGAGGTTTCTACAGCAGGGATAAAATAAGTGGTACAAGAAATCTGTGGCTGGTCCCTATGAAAGGAAAAATACGCTCACGTAACAACAACACGGTGCTCAATGAGCTATGTCCTCAGTTCCATATGAGATTGGTTAATACAAAAGCTTGCTGGTGAAAAACATTGTCCTGCTCCCAGTGACAAAGACAAAGTGCCTGTGTTTGGCGTACGCGAGTCAAAGGGACAGGTGACGACAGGGAGGGAGACCAGGGAGGGAATTTGAATTTCACATCTAGGAGGAGGCAGCATGTCATTAAAAACCCTAATTTCAGTGTCAGGTAGACTTACAGGTGATCCATCATCTTGTCAGAAGAATTTTATTTTATTTTCAAAGGAGTTCAAAGCGGGCTTTCCAGACTTTTTACTTCACTTCCAATTAGATTTTAACACAATTAACAGAAAAGTCTGGTCCCATGTGTGTGGTCGAAAGATACCTGCCCGCTCAAGCAGATCAAAGGGAAAACAATTTATAATATAACTGAATACCAAACAATCTGAATTAATAATAAATGAACTAAACTTCTTCTAAAGCACAAGTATTATCCTCCTGCACAATCAAGCTATATTAAAAATTAATAGATAAAGCCTACTTTAAAGTTAATATTTCAGTGTTGCATACATAGCTTCTGCACTGTTATTCATATACCACCAGCAAACTGCATATCAACACCCATGAATGCCATTTATTGGTACATTTCTAAATGTTAACGCCTGTCAACTCCAATCTCTCCAAAGGAGGCGCTCGGGAAATAAAATGCATCGGAGGGGACCTGAGAGGAGGACACACGTTAACCCAGATAGGCTGTGACAAAACACCATTACCTTCTCCTGTTCACACAGCGATGTACAGGACAGCTAGTAGTCCCCTGTCCCTGGGAGGAATCCATCTAAATGAGACACACACACACTCACACATGTGGACGCACAAACAACCACACACACACAAAGTTGTCTATGATCTCACACTTTGGAACTCTTAGGAAAATGGCTTTAAAGTACTTCTGTTTCTACAAGGCACAAACATGACCATTAATCTGCAAAGAAACGCAAACTGGTATATTTCATTGTACTGATAAAAAAGCTGCTACTGAGTTACTAATTCACTATACTTTCCTAGCTAAAAGTACAAAGTGCTAGCATCAACACACACTTCAAGCATCAGATGTTACAAGAACTATAATGCAGAATGGCCAATTTCAGAAAAATACACATTATTTGATTGGACTATAATTACTGACACATCATTGTGCATAACATGAGTTACTGGTTAGTTCAAGTGCACAGTGTAGTGTGCCACCAAGAGCATGCTGGTGGCTTTCTTTAACATTTGCAACCTTTTGAAAATTGTGAATTAATTTTAGAGTTATGCATTGGGAAGTGAGCACTACAACATATCAAGACACCCACTCATAATGCACTGGAATATTTAGATTGAATTTAGCTGAATTTAGCTCCCTGACTTGTTTCTGTTCTCCAAATAAAGTTTAGTCTCTGGGAGGATGCTGAGGACCAAAGCTCTGGATGTGTTGTGATATCTTCAGTGTTCACAAAAACATGTGTCACACAGATGCTGATGTTTATCAAGTTTAGTAGGTTTGGATGCTTATTCACAAAAGTCTTTTCTTGTACCTGCTACATGCTACATCCTGTGCAACCCCCATTTGTGTGCAACAGGACATGTCTTGGAAACTTTTGCCCACATGTTGTACCTTGGAGGAGAATTTCATTGAATTTAATTCAGTGCCTGGTGCATCTCATTCATGTTAAAGGGTAAGTTGTGTATCTGCATGAGATGCTGACGGATGTGACAAAGCATCTGCATATGACAACATGACACTGTTGAGACCTCAGACTCTATTATGCAAAATGTCCCCTGTGATTGATAAAACATTGAATCATTATTACAGATGCATTAACATATCAAAGGTAGAACAGTGCTCTAGTGGTTGAGGCGGAGTTCATTGTATCTGCTTCCTATACCACTGCACAGTTTAATCTCCAGTAACTTGTCATATTTTGGATTGAAAATGCAAAACTTGAGTGTGAAGAGTAACTATGGCTGTTGTAAAATTTTGTGTCATTAAAAAAAATCAATACTTTTCACTGAACTGTTGTGGAGCTGAAGGTTTAAGCAGCATAAGATAGAAATGCTCAAGTTAAGTAAATGCCTCAAAATTAAAAAAAGTACAGGACCTCAGTTATAATTTGTTGTTTAAGATCTGTTATCAATAAAAAGTGACTATCATTACAAAATATATGTAAAATAAAAGGAATAACATTTTCCTCTGAAATATGGTGCAGATGAGGAAAATACTAAGTAGAGTGTGTGAGATGTAGTAAAGATGAAAATGCTGAAAATGAAGCATCTCAAACTGTTAATCATTTCAGTAGTTTTCATTACTGTAAGTAGAATATGAATAAACAACTAACTATCCAACTGCTTTCTTTAACCAAAGAAAATGCAGTGTGAAGAAATTTAATGGTGACAGACCTCAAATAGATGTGACACCAGCAGTCCAATCACATTGTGCTCCTGCTAGTGTCGTAACATGGATATATAACCACTGTCGTCCGTACATCAGGCTGCCTAAATGGACAAAAATGCCATGGCAGCAAAAAATGGTGAACAAAACCCAGGGCTTCATTAGCAGTGCGTTCCCAGCATGCTTTGCGATGACAAATGATTGACTTGGAACAATATCTAAGGCGATCAGGATAAAGTACCAGCCATTTCAAGGCTCAGCAAAATTCAAATTCTAATTAGACCTTGCACCACATTCCAAATAAAAATGGGTCCCTAGGTGGCTTACCCTATCAGGTGTCTCTCCCAGACCACTGAAACAAAACGAATAAAGAAAATGATTAAAGCGATAACAAAGGCATAAAATTCAAATTATAGCAGCATCACATCTGGGATCTGTATGTCATCACACCACCATTTCTGCTTTCCCTCTCTTTTTCTCTGACTCTAACTAACCCATCCACACACACACACACACACTCTCTCTCACACACACACACACAAACTCACACACACACTCATGCACACAGCATTCCTTTCTTTCTGCATGAGGGCAATCAAAGAACGGGAAAAAAAAGACGGAGAGCAGGAGAGAGAGAGTGACAAAGCAGGGAAATTAAAAGGTAGAGAGCGAGAACGCAAATAGGCTCTCAGCTTTAAGGTTATTAATGACTCCTCAAAAATGTGCGACTTTTCCAATCTCTCTGAGAAGCGCTTGAAGGAGCCTGCAGATGAAGCTGACCTTCACAATGTTCTTTGGTCTTTAGTTAAGAAATTCACTCACCATTATGGCATCATTAGGGAAACAAGGATAAAATTACTCCATGGTTAATGACCTATAGGATCCCCACCAAAATTTGTTTCAGATCTAATAAAACTGAGCTTAACACACTCGAATGAATTATGAGGACTGCTACGCGGGGTATTAAAATGTGGGGAAATAGATTTTCTGAAGCTAGGAGGACTGGACTTTTCAAATCAGATAGTAGAATGGAATTTTCTGGGCAATAAATTCTACCATGTCTCAATTTCATTTTTTTTTACCTCACAGAATTTTTCAGGCTATGATGGAATCTGTGAGTGGGATGGCCTCTAAAAATTCATTGCCAATTGCTGTCTCCTCCTCTATCCCCTTAAGGTAGATAGATTGATGGATGAATGGCTAAATGGGCAAATAAGTGGAGAAAAGTATAACCGAACGAAAACTCAATGTATGATGGAAATAAATGATTAGATACACTCATAGAGACTTAAAACACCCCAGAAGGCACAGTAAAGGAGACATGATAAGTAAAAAAAAAAAAAAAAGGAAAATCTGCACTGATGCTGATTATCTTGTGTGTTTACATTTTCTACTGCTTGCTGCTTAATTTAGTTCACGCTAAACTTTCATTAGCATAGTGCAGAAGCAGTTTAAAGGATGCACGAAAGCTCAATGAAGAGAACAATATAAAGCTGCAGGTTATTGTGCCTCTGCAACACTCACACACATGCGTGCACACCCTTACACACTTATGAAACTTTGCATGTGACATGATGAAAACTATCATGAAATTTGAAAGAAAAAAAAAAGCAAAAGCCATTTTAAGAGCAGCATTGGTTGAGCATGGTTTGGTTGCAGCCCCAGAGAAGGGGTTTGTGAGCTAATGGCATTTGCTCTCTTTAAACTTTAATCTTTCCTATTAATTCCCTGCAACTGGAGAATGTGCGAGAGTTAATGTTCCATGAACGTGTTTCTCACTCTGCAATCTCTTCAAGCTAATTACCTTCAGGTGCTAAATGGGGGGAAATTGCAATCCATTTGGAAGGGAGAAATTTCACCTCCCCTTTGCCTATGTAACACTGTGGGCGCAGTTAAAAAGAAAGAAAATCAAACATAAGAGGCCAGGTCTAGAGCACATTTAATCAAAAAACGGACACACCATGCAGGGCTCTGATTGGCTCTCTCCTTCCAAGGTAGCTTTGGGAGAGTAAATTGCTTCCTGTAGTTTCCCGCCTCACTGCTTATTTTGCAGGTCACCTGGAGGTCAGCAGGTGCAGCAGTGGACAAAACGCCGAACAGATGTTTGATTGACATGGATCACACAGATTGGCAATCAAAGTTTTCTGATGTGAACGGAGAGGCTCGCTGAATGGCCATTTTGAAGGGTGAACAGCAAGGAGATGGAGAAGAAGTCCAAATACAAATTAAAAGCAGATTAAGTCAACGTGACAGATTCACGGTTGCTTGTACGGAACATTAAATCTGAGGGAGTGACACCGTATTCATCAATGACAGAATCAAGTTGCGGGTATACAAATGGTTCCCGAGTCAATCGCTAATCAGTAACGCAGGATGGACAGACTCATTGAAGACAAATAGCTTGATAAGTTTTACCTTTAAAGGGCTTGCCTGTGGAGGAGGGTTGTGTGAAGAGGAAGTGGAGAGAGATAGGGTCAGGGCGAGTGAACAGTGGGGGTTCTCCCACTCTCCTCAGAGGAGTCTGGAGCGTGGAGGGTCACTCTGTCCCCTGTTTGATCTTTGTCTTCACGTGACACGGCAGGAAATTAAAGATGAAAGGAGGTCCTGACTACTGTCTAATAAACACAGAGACAGAATGCCCTCATTTGCTGCCACATATCCAGTCTGAATATGGAGAATCTGTGGGTGATCTGAACATAAACCTGGTTCAACCAAGCCTTTTAGTACATGAGTGGGCTCACTATGCTGTTCCAACTTTAAGATTTGTATTCTTGTCAACACAACTTTATTGCATTTTGAATCCATTAAAAGTCACAAATTAAAAGCTGTAATGTGAACGTTTATAGTTTTCTTGCTCATTGTCAATGCTTTTCATAATAATTCACTGCAAATGGTATTTTTCATAGTCATTAGATACTGTGGCTTTGTTTAATTCATCACTGAATATATTTCATGAGCTCACTTTAGAGATAAAACGTCAGATGCTAATCCAGCTAACTTATTCCAATGCCAAAAAAAAAAAAGGGAGGTGGTGTCATGATGTACAGTGAAAAGAAAACAGCAGCACACATTTTTTCCCGGGCCATATTTCTTGTGTGTAATAATAAATGAATTAGTATAGGGGAGTACTACAAACAGTCGATATCTTAGACAAACACTCGTAGTGACGGCCCTGAGCTCCCACTGTGTTGAGGAATCTCCTACCAACAGCACTCCCTGCCATTTATCTCAGTGGTCGAGAGCAGGAATAAAGAGTGCAGGCTGGGAGGCTGAGGAAACATCAAAAGAAGAACATCCCAGATAAGTGACGCTCTGTTTTTCTAGCCTCTTATGAAAAACACCTCCACGCTGGTAACTAAAACCCAAGGAGTAAGATGGCTTATTCGATTGCACTCTGTGTGGCCTTTTGCTCAATCATTTCATGCAGATTGCTCGAAGGCATAAGTAAACTCGAACAGCCGCTGATGTTTTCTTGTGTTTTTATTTTGTTCTGAACCCTTTTATGATTCCTCATTTTTTTCCTATCTTCCCTAAAATGCCAAAGCTATTTGGTTAAATCATTAGAGGTGTTATGGTCGTAGAGTGGTTCAGGCGAGTAGCATCCCTGTGTAGTACTGAAAGGTTATTTTCTTCATGAACACTTGAGGGTCCACTGATCCCTTGTAAGTGTCTGTTGGAAAATGCATTGACATTTTACGTGAATGGAAAAACCCTCCTCAATAGACTCTCTTTCATTGCTCTTCAGGTTTCAGGTCATTATACCAGCAATAGGGGACCACTCAACCTAGTTTGGTATTACCTCTGAGGAAACCCTTATGCTACTTCACTTACGACATTCACAAATTTGGTTTGAAAGTGAGAGACATAAACCTTTGACCTGCAGAGAGATTTTGAACATGTAGGTGTTTCTCAAATAAAAGCATCATTGATCATTTTTTATATCTTGAGTTTATCACATCAATCTGATGAACAGCTAAATCAGTCAAACATTAATGTAAAGTAGTTATAATATATTTCATTACACACTTGTCAGTAATTGCAAAGTAACTCCAACTTTCATATTGAAAATTCTAAAGCATTACAAGTTTTTTCATTAGTCAAAATTATTATAAATCTGTGTACATGTCAGTGTGGACAAAGCAACAATTGGTGGCCAAGGAAGTAAACAGAACCTTCATTTAAAAATAACAAGTAAATTTTTTAAAAAAAGGAAAATCTGGTGGCAATGTGTAGTTAAAGTATCAAAATAATGAGTACACATTATACTAAATTTCCTCTTTCAGTGACTTTTATTGTAGTCTTACATTATCGCATTATTGATAATGGTGCATTAACATGTAATTTATGCCTACTTTCAATACAATAATGTGAGCTAGATGACCTATAACAATAAACATTTTATATCCCATAATATTCTCTCTGTGTAAAACCTTAATCCAAAAAGTAATAAGTAACTCTAGTTATTTGATACAGATACAATAGAATCAGTAGATTAAAAATTACAGCATTTCTGCTCAAAGGTAATATACTCTGGAAATGCTAATGTAAAATGAAACAGCAACATGATGCAACCAAAGCTATTCATTTGGATTTTATAACATTATATGTCAAGTCTGTTAAGACATAATGTATCTTTTACTCTATTCTGATATTTTGGCCAAAATTGTGGTACGGTTGTGTTTTATTTCATTACATTCTTAATATTTTTTGAGGAAAAAAAACACAATTTACTGCAAAGTTGCTGCATTATAGTATGATTTACATGTTGTTTTGTTCATTCCATTTCAAAGCTAAAAAAGAAGTGAGAGCAAAGTTTCTCTAATCAGGCAGGATTCTGACAAAGTCATGGGCACCATTCTCCATAGACAAGTCAATTCAATGCAAATGCGGCACCTGCCACGAGTTGTAAAAGCTTTTGCAATTTCAGTGAAAACAGGGTTCACATCATTTGGAAAGGTAGACTTGCCATTTCACGCACCAGTATCCCAGCAATCCGTAAAGACCAGGAGACATTCCTCGACAGGATTAGAATTTTACGATCACCAGGAAAAAAGACTTCACCTCCAAAAGTCATCCTTTCCCTATCAGATTTTCTTACTATGTCTCCAAAAATTGGATGTAAACTGCCTGTATGTTCACTCAAACACATATGTAATGTTTGCATACTAAAGCACAAAATGGAAGCATGAAATTCTCTATATTTTAATATATCAAATGATACAATCTGTCATACCAATAAAAAAATATATTTCTTATGACATATCCTGTTTAATTAATGCCAGTTAAATGAAATAATCTATAATTCAGCCCACCATCACTGAAGAGAACTACAATACTGAGATGGTCAGAGACTGTATGGATAGCAGTTGGCCGGGCTTCCTAGTCCAGTCAGGCTGAGTCGGTTCACACTGATAACGTAGGTAATGGTGTTTCTGGAAGAGTGAGGCCAGATGAAATACACCACACGGACAGATACCACAGGCATACTGGCCCCTTCTGTTGGAAAATTTCATTTTTTCCGGCAGGAAGCCGTGAATGCTGAGGCTGAATCCAAATCCGGTTTTCCGCACTTTATCAGCGTGTGGCCCACCAAGTGGTGAGATGGCAGGGGAAGTGGAAGGCTGAGGGGAGAGGAGGGGGTAGGGGGGGTGATCCGCTCAGCCGAGACCCTCCACTTTAATCCAATTTACAGCCTCCCCCAGCAAAAGATAATTACAACCCTTAAACCAGCTAGGAGAGGGGTAGAAAGAAAAGGCCTCACTCACCCAAACTGTGCCTCTGGCCCCTGAAGTCTCCACCTAGAGAAAGAGAAGGGGGGGTGGGCACTCTGTTAGCAGGACTCAAGCAAAGGCATTGTGACAAACTAAGAGTGTGTGTAGCTAATGAGGCAAAGTGATTTTTTTTGCAGCAAATGGATGCCCGCTGGGCAGCGGTAGAATGCACCCCAGGACTTCTTTGCTTGCTGATGCTCACCGCAGATGTTGGGGAGTTGTATTTTAGGTTGGTATTTCAATAAGTACATAAATACTCCATGAATCAAAGTACTTCGATAACGATAATTTGGAAAAATATGTGGTCTTCATTTTGTGTTTTAATGCCACATGAAATAATCCTTAGTGGTGAGTCGGTCAGGAATTCAACACAGTGTTTAAAGGATATATTCACTATGTTATTACTGTATTCTGCTGCAAGGAGAAATTTTTATTTTGTTTATTTTGTCTGTTTGTTGTAAATATATTTGCTCTTAAGGGAAGTAACATTCTGATGCTGTAAAGTTAAAGCTTAAATTTTTCCCATTTCTCTTCTTGGACTGCATCTTTGTCAGAGGTCTTTGAAGTGCGAACGCAGGAATGGGGTTAACTTTTGCAAAAGAATGTGAAGAAATAATAATGAAGGGGCTCACAGGGGAGCGGAAACGCTGGCCAGTCCTAATTAATAGAAGGAGAGACACTCCCAAAGTCTCCCATTCACAAGCGCACAATGGAGTTCTCCACCAAGCAGAACCTGGAATGGAATATGGGAGGAGTGAATGGAGACAGGGTGAAAAAAAAAGAGACTCAAGCCATCATTCTCTTTGCACCCATCTCTCTTATTGTATTTCTATTTTATAGCATTAGCCCCAGGCCTATGGTCCTATAGTCCACGTTCCATTCAGTGAAACTGTGTTCAGAGAATCCCACTGGTCAGTTTTGTAAATATGGGTCCTGGCAGTGCGTATGAAAGGATGGCACATTTCCAGAGCTTATCCAATGGTGGCCTCTCCTCCTGCTCTTTCAAATATTGTTCCATCCCCTCCTCACCCCCCATTACACTCTCCCTCGCACCATCTCTCTCCCTCTCTTTCAGGTGCATTAACAGTGGCTGGAGTCAAGAGCATTGGTAGCCTATACTGTGGGGGGGGGGCTGCTTATTTTGCCACAAGTCGAGTCAAGAGGGGAGGGGTTTGTGAGGGGCAACAGGAGAAGTGTGGACCCACCTGCCACTGATTATCCTCCCAGTTAGAGGGTTTAGTCTTGACCTCTGAACTTCAGAGCTGCCCCACACCACTAATCTGTTAATTAACCGAGAAATACCCTGGAAAAACTTTGAACAGCCTTTGTGTGTGCGTGTGCATGTGTGCACATAAGTGTGTAAAGGGAAGAGACAACAAGAGCAACAGAGAGAGACAGAGAGAGAGAAAAAGAGAGTAGTGTATAGAGGAAAGACACTGTGGCATGTGGTTACTCTGCATTAAACTGGCACATTCTCCCGCTGCTGTGTTGCTGGATAAGTAGGACACTTCAGCCATAGTTTTACACTCTCAGCACTCAACTTTTTTGCTAGCTGTCTGATAGTGGGGGGCCTCAATCTCTATAGCTTTCTGACATTCACTACTTTTGACCCAAAATACTCAGAGAGCCTCATAGACAAGCTTCATACAATACGTTATTTAGGAGGACTTGTTCATGCATGTTACACTGTGGTGACAGTGTAATCACTGTCTGAATTAAATGCTGAGAGGCAACATTACTTTTAGATATTTCTTTCCATATATGATCTGCACTGTGGTCTAACAGAGGGGTTCAGGGTGGATGGTAGGCATACAGAGTGCAGGACTGCGACACTAGAGTCCAGGGTTATGTCTAGAGAACATGTTGTCAGTGAAAATTTTACAGACAACATTTTTAGCAACTTAGATATTTTGTACATGAAGTTAATAGAAAATGTAATCCAGTGGGCATTATGTGTCCTCAAAAAGGAATTTCCTGTAATATATACAAGTGTATTCAAACATAATTTCTAGAGGAAAGGGTTGAAATCCCATAAATTGTGTGTGTCAGACTATAACTAACATATCTTACAAGCTATAAAGCATAAAAATGACAGTAAACATACCTGATCCATTTACATCTTATATTTGTAATAAGGCCTTATTGTTAAGACAATTTTGTGATGCATTGTTCCCCACTAGAATGACCCTATAACACTAATATAATAAACTATATTTCTCTTGGCTGATGAGACACACCTGGTAGTCCTGTTGTAAACAAACAAAAATCTCTGAGGTTGCTTTGACTGGTGAGGCAGCTGATAAGTGGGGCAACAAAGTCAATTAGTTCTGTGTTTATTAGTATGTGACAGGTGCTGGGTCATGCAGATTAACTCACAACCCTTGGAGGGATGGGACAACAATAATGGTGAAACATGTCCGTCCGACCAGAAAGTAAAGGTAGCAAAAGGAGCAGAGCAAAGCCTGCTCAATTAATTATGTGGATTAATGAAGTTCTGCTTGATTAAATGTTGATGCCATTAAAAACGCCTATTTTTTCTCCCCAATGTGACATAATGGACACTCGTACATAAATAATGGAATCCTTCATGGTTACAGAAACAAACACATTATATTTTACAAACCACTCCTCCTCCTGAGCCGCCAATCGATTAATTAAGGCTATTGCCCTTGATTATCCAATCAGAGATTTCATTCAGGTTCGACCTCTAACCTTCAACCTTCTCTGACTGGTTGGATATTGATTGAGGTGAATGGTTTATTTTCTGCTTCTGGAACAACCTTACCTTTAAAAAGAGTTGCTGACAAAGTGTCCTTTCATTGACCCCAGAGAGCTGTTGTAGCTATTGTTTCTGTGCACCTCAGGTTGAATGACTGTTTCAAACATCATGTTGCAACCATTTAGACAACTATTACATTAAATAATTGTCAAAATGAAGCGAGGGATCAATAGAACTCGCTGTTCTCTGAAAGTCACTGATGCAAAAAACGTCCTATCCTGTAATTCAGACACAATAATACTCAGTTTATTGTTACTTTCAAGGAAACAAATTAATTATTTCCACTATTTTACAGGATGTGGGAAATGTGATTTGATTCATTTGACAGAAATGTGTCTTGCATCAGTTTCTGGTAAACTCACCCTATCAAAACTGTATTTATTTCGCTCTCTTATGATGGAGGATCTTTCTCCTTTTGTGACAAATTAAGCATGTAATGTTTGCAAATGCAATTACAACATAACTGATGTTTATACAAATGAGCAATGCATCAACAAAATGCACCAATCGATGGTTCGCGTCATCCTGACCTGAAGCTGCTCGCCAGCCAGTAGAGCAAAGCCATGCAGGCATAATGAGCTATAGTATGGTCAAGCTATGGTCAGCCTCAGGATGTGCTCCTAATGGCAACACTTTGACCTGATTAATAATCAGCCCTGGTCTGGTTTTTACTGTTTATTTAAGTGGATTTAATCTCTCAGGGTCTCAAAGAGTCTGGGTTGATTCACATAGCTGCCTTTGCTGTAGGTTAGTCAGTGGTTTTAGAATGTCAAATGGATCAAAATGTGGTCACAAAAATAAAACTAGCTCTAGAATCATTAAAATCAAAACAAGAAAAGAAACATGTGTCATAAACTTTCATTGTGTGTATGCTTTTAAATTGTTTCATGCCTGTTTCAATAAAGCCAGAATGTGCATTTTCTCAGTAAACAACTGCATATTACTAAGATAAACAGCTAAAACTTTCCTTCGCCACTATCCTTGTCATAACTATGGGCCCCAACTGTAAACAGCATTAAGACTGTTAATATTTAAACAACCAAAGTCATGACTCAAACTCAACATGCTCACTAGAATTTGCCCTCCAAGTATCAGTTTTGGGTAGATGATTAACTAAAGGTCACGTTTCTCTTCGGTTTTTAAGATTAAATTCAACAGAGTGACTAAAATTTGAGTTCTGCTGCACTTTCCCCACAGATTAATGCGAACAACTCTGCCCCCTGGCAGAATCTGAAACACCGCTGATGTGTCAACACATCAAATAACGGTTGTGAAATGCCATGGCTGCATTCAGTCCTTGTTTTGGTGCTTGCTGAACAAGGCTGCGTGGGATTGCTCTCCCTCACCCTGTGGTCTGTCCTCTAGGGTGCGAGGAATCTGAGTCACTCACTGCACATCAGGCTTTCCCCCTGGGGGCCCTGGCACTGGCAGAGGCAGGTTAACAAACTGTAAAGGCTTCAACTGAGCAGCACACAAACTGTTTTCTCTCCACAAAGAGACTGGCTCCAACAAATGTCATAAGCCTATAATGAGATAGCTGATCTCGGTAGTAAAGAAGAAAAGAAAAGAAAACTGTTTCCCCTCTCCAGTCAGTGGCTATTAGAGTCAGTGAGAGTAAAAAGGGGAAGCTTCCCCATTTTCTTAGAAGCCCTCGGAGGCTGGCCAACATGACAATGCTGGTCAATTAATTGGTGAAAAAAGTGAAAATCCAATTAATGTGTATCAAGCTGGCAGTTTTGCATGATGATGGCTCATTAGGAGACCAAGCTGAGGGTGGAGGAGTAGACGGGTGGAGGGGCTTAAACCCCACTCATTAAAGCTCTGTCTTTCTCAGTGGGGTTTTAGGGACTGCCTTATTTATGCAACAGGTTCTAAACAAAACCTCAATGTAACGCTCATTTAGTGGATTTGAGACTGATGAATTCCTAAATGGCATGGGTGGGGACTCTTTAGTTCTCTGGAAAAACTTACTTTGCACATAGCTGCTGTTTTTATTCAAGATACATCCAAACGGGTGCAAACTCACGCATTAAGTTTCCCATGCACAAGTTAAATATGGTGAAAAGACATTGAGACGGGGATTTGAAGGACTTATCTACTAATGTGCATCTGCGTACATATATATACTTACACTTGCACAGCATTTTTTTTTTTTTTTTATCCAGAGTTTCAAATTACCTTTTTTATATTCAAAATTTTATTTGTATTTAATTTGCATTTATTTGTTTTGTTGTTTTAACCTCAATTTTAAAGCCTAGCTGGACACATTCCTTTCAGCTGCACAGTCAATATCCATTACATATATTTTTTTAAGTTTCCTCATGTAACACTGTTTATCTGTAATGTCCCTGTTAAATAAACTAATAAAAAATAAATACATATTCCACAGATTTCCGCAAACAACAAGCAACTGAATTCACTTTAAAACACATATTGGCAGCTCAGTTAGCTGATCAGTGTATTTTTGTGCTGGAAAATGCACCCATCATGCACCTGTATTGATGAAAAAAATCAGCTCAAGATAAAAATATTGTATTTCGTCACGTGAAATACTGAATTATAAGAGTAACATTAGTAAAATGTATATCTAAACACATAATTGTTTCATTACATAACATTTACACACAACAAATGCTATCAAAATAGTTAAAAAAGAGGGGTAATGGTCCTATAAGAGCATTACAAAATGAGATGATGGTGCTCTCCCGGCCACTTCTGAACCTCACCACATACTGACAAAATAACGAATGTGTTCCTATACTCTTGCAGCCAGCCTGTGTTTGTCTAGCCTCTGCCTCTATGTGTAAGATTAATACTCTTGCCACACTCTCATAGAATAATGTCACTTTAATCTTGTTTGGGGCGAAATTTGAAGTGGAGTGTGTCTACTTGTTTCCTGAGATTACTTCATCTTTCTTTCGGCAGCGGTGTGTGACTCTGCCGCCTGCTGTCCCCTGGCATTGGATGTCCCATTACCCTTCACACGCCGCAACTTTCTGCTGTTTGCACAACACTGGCCACAGGACCCAACAGGAAGCCAGTAAACTATTGATGTTTTTAGTTTTTCTTTACCACTGCCAAACACATTCTGGTTGTGTGAAACCTACTATAGATGACAATTGCCAGTGGCTTAGCCATTGCGAATGTTTTAGATGCTTGTTTCAACAACAAGCATTATGACTGTATCAGGTGTTGCTTTCTGTAGTCTGTTTCAAACAGCCTAAAACAAAAAAAAACATGTTTTCTCATTTCCTACTTCTGTTTTAAAGCTGCAACACTTAGTTTCTTTGAATTTAAGAAAAAAAAATAGTCAGCATTTAACTTCTCTGGGCTTCTTTAACTTTTTAAATTGCAGCTGAAATTTCGATCACATTTACTCTACTGTTTTCTTAGATGACTGAAAAATACTTTCTCTGTAATCTTTAATTATAATATCTCATTTTAAATCTGTCCAGATTTTTTTTTTTTTTTTTTTGATAGTGCATTAATATTTTTGTTGCATTTTTAAGCACGGTTTCCCTTTTCAAAATTATGAGCCCATTTTGTGTTGAGTAATTTGTATTCTTGTTCTCTCCTTTAATAATTTAGGTATTAAGTGTTTCCACACTTATGCCTTTCCACTGTGTTGACCCCAGCATTTCTGAATGAATGAGCTGCAGTGCGTCAGCTATAAATCTCTAATGAGGCTTCATGTAAAACACCACAATACAAACCACATGAAATGCTTGTGCAACATTTGCACTTTTTGCACACACAAACACACAAACACACACACACACACACACACACACAGAACATAACCTCTGCTCCAAAAGCTACAATTCAAGATGCTTATTTTCTTGTTTATTTAATTTTTTTATTTTTTCGGTGCTTGTGGTATGTATGCTCTTTAAACTTGAAAATGAGTCATCTGACTTGAACATCAAAGTGAAGGTCTAAATTTATTACAATAATTACACAATTTATGTCTGAAAATGGCCACTGCTGCTCTTTTCGTGGCTTCTTTAATTCTGAAGTAGACAAACACACTTTGTATGGAAAGCTTTGTGCTGTTTGGAGAAGCAGTGTGTTTTTCCCCTCACTTGCTAATAATCTATTCTGTTCAGCCAGCTGCATACATTGACAAATGTTTCCAGCATTAGGTATTTACCCGGTGAAAGGTAATAGATGCAAGGGTTTAAAAATGTCTGCTGCAAGAAACAGCAAGTGCACTGGCAAAAAAATATCACAATGGGAAACATTTGTCTCTTCTTTGCAATAGGAGAACTGTTTGTTTCTATATAAAACAAGGACAAAATGTGAGATAAGAAAAGCAAAATGGGACATTTTACGATATACATGCTTTAGCAGTTTATCTTAACCTTATTGTATAAATAATCTCTGCCTTCAGAATATTTTCCAAATTATTTAGGACTATTTATGAGAGGCTAACTCTGTAAAAACAAATGCATATTGATTAAACTCAAATTAAAAATGGACTTTTATTCCTCTTTTTCATATTGTGTCCTGTCACTGTGAAGAGGAGCTCACTGAGATCTGGTGAGGAAGCAGTTCAGTTTGTTTGGTTTTACTCTTATCTGTCTCAGGAGGCTCTGAAGTTCTCAGTGTTAAATACATTCATACAGGCTAATTCACTTCTACTCAAACAGCAAAACACACCCACATAAAATCCAGGTCTTCAGATTTTTTTAATCCATCGATTGCCTCTCGGTTAGTTTGTTGTATTTATTTTATTTTTTACATCTCTTTCTTCCAGATTTGTATTGGTGCAGCTTGTTCTTGGATGCTAATGAAAGCTGTGACAGTGCATTAATAAGGCTGCTTATTTCAACTGAACTCCACTTTCTCTGTTTACCTCACTCACTTTGTTCTCCCACTCCACATTTCCTCTCCCACTCCTGTGTACTCTGTATCATGCTGTTAACATTACACCCACTCCTTCACTGCCTTATCTCACTCTTCATACTTTTCTTATTTTCAGACTCTAAAGCCAAATTCTTTAACATGAAACAATGTTGTTGAGAAGATTAAAAGAATTAAGCTCACATGCTGGGCAAGCTGATGAAAGGAAAATAGTGTGAGTGATTGAGAAATACAAAAATAGACTTTTGGTCATCTGTGTCTTCTTGAAAAGAACTTATTATTTATGGGAAATAGAGTGGAAGCTGTTACAATGTCTTTCTGCATGAGACTAATGGCATTTGTTTTTGACGAATCTCCCTAAAAACATGTACAAAAGGTTAATTGTCATTTCTATCAAATTTTGTCTATCATTAATATAATAAAAGTTAGAATAAAAAACATTTTTATTTTTGTTGAAACAATGTGGATAATACTTGAATAAAAAGTGTGTACTGGCCTTTTTAATCCAAAAATAAAACACAGAGTTTAATAAAAAGTTCAAAAACATTTTACATGTGTTAAAGATCCTATTTGTATTTATTCCGAAAGGATCCAAAATATTGTGAAAAGAAACAATGAACAAGACAGTCAAAATAAATGTAAATATCTGGACAGGAATAATATCTCAGCACATATCCACTACTGGCAAGAGGATTTAAATGAACAAAACCACATTACAAACAGAGTTAAGAATCAAAGAATCCGTTGGTGTTGTTCATTCGTACTCAGCCTGCTGGGATTAATGGATAACTCCAGAGAGAGAGACGCCTCTGTTCTTAGGCAAGACAAAATGACCACAGGCAGCCAAAGAATTTGGCGGTCAGTAACTGTGGCTGTTTCCCATACATATATTATTATAGCAATAGCAGCAGTGGTGATTGAATTTCTGACCTTTTGTTGAAATGGGAAAGGGGAGGGGTGCATTTCAATTTTTGTTGTGTCATTCATGTCTTAAAATAACTACAGGGATGAAAGATCATGGCTTGATTCAATTACAGTGCTGTGTAAAGGCTAAAGATTACTGTATTCTACATGAAACCTCACTTGTACGTATGTGAGATAAATTTAGATGCTGGTTTCACACACTTTGGATTGAAACAGGTTAAGTGAACATTCTCAGGATTGCTCTTTGGAGCCATGAAAGCTTACAGTAAACTTCAGTTTCATGCATAAAAAGGGAAACAGAATTCTTTAAGCCACAAATAAATCTAAAACATGAATCAGTCAACAAAATAAAAGCACGATGATACAACAAATTCAGGTTAGTCGATTTACACGTTCAGGTTCAGTCTAAGTACATTCTCAAGATGACAAACCTGATACTTGACTCTTCATACCAAACAGTCCATCCAATGCTCAAGAAACTAGAAACTAGAAAAGTTTGGTGGAAAACCTGGTCTGCTCTGCCAATCAATAGCAAAGTTTGCAATAAAAACTGCTGACAGCTGTGGGAGAGAGTTCCCACTTTCATCTGCCGCTGTCTGGCCCTCCAGCTAACCTCACCGTCACCCTCTGCCTTTAGCAGACCTGCTCTCTTTATTAATCTTTGTCGCATCCCACAGCCCGGCCCAGAGAACTGCTCCAGCCACGTTTTTCACTTATCACCAAACTTTTGACTCATTTCATTTTTTTTTTCCTTTCTCTTTTTTTTTTTAATCAAAGAACACTTCACTTGATAGCCTTGAACTGAAGGTCCACCACTCCCGCAGAGGAGCCCACCCAGCAGCTCTGTCTCACCATATCAACCTGTTTGCTGAAAGAAGGAAAAGGAGCTCACAGAACGAAGTGTGTGCGTGTGTGTGTGTAAAACTCTATTTGCTGTAAGAAAAAACTAACCAACTAATCAACAAAAGAGACAAAGTTAAAAGACAAAAATATGTCCCCACCTAAAATCAGGCAATTGAGGTGAACTTTGATTTTTAGTTGGCTTGTCTGTTGAACTTTGGTCCTTTGTTTCTCGCTGCTGTTGTCGTGGTCGTAGAGACAAGAGAGTCCCACTTGACAGTCACTGCCCAAAGATGACCAGCCTCTGGTAAATGCAGGCCTCTGCTGCCCCTTAGAGGTGGAAGGAAGAAGTAGAATTTTTAAAAGTCCTCCTGCAAACCGAGGGAAGACTTCATGTATGTATATGTTATGTATAACATTTAATTTTTGACAATTTACGTTTAAATTCTATTAAATATTCCTTAGCTTTAATTTTAGCTGCAGTGATGGGTTATTTTGACTCAGAGTGAAGGTTTCTGGGTGGGTCTGGAGCTTTTCTGTCAGCTCACAGCCTGGTGTTTGGTGTGTGTGCGTGGCAGATCTAATCCCATTAGTGCTGCTGATCCTGGGCCTCAGAATCTGTTGTGTCTCTATCAAACCTGCTTTATGCTTTGTCTGTT
The DNA here is from genome assembly GCA_029814765.1 of Acanthurus leucopareius. Classification (NCBI taxonomy): domain Eukaryota; kingdom Metazoa; phylum Chordata; class Actinopteri; order Acanthuriformes; family Acanthuridae; genus Acanthurus; species Acanthurus leucopareius. Next base: position 14,125,391 of record JAQMCX010000003.1, on the reverse strand, counting down.
GAACTGCAGTCTGTTTGCTTAGCTGCAGAAGCAAACACTCTTGTTTACAGGTTATACATTAAAAAAAAAAAAAAAAACTAAAGCAAAATCTCCTCAGGGTTGTTACACACCTCGCTTCACAGTTCAGTTTTTATGTTAGTCGATACCAAGCTGAACAGCTGTTTTTATGTGATTCTTGGGGAAATATTTAAGCATTAAACATGTACAGCTACAAAGGTTAATATGCAATAATGCAGTTTTAGCTGGATTATTTACAGCCAATACTGCCCCCTGGGCATCAGACAGAGGTTTTATATTTCTCCTTTAAAATATTGCATTTCAGTCCTTTGGGTTGTTTTTGTGCCTCTCTTGAAAGTAAATGCCGATAGCAGTGCAATTAAAAAATAAGAATAACATCTCATAAAAACAAAAAAAAATGAAGTTGAATGTATTAAACAAAATAATACAATTTGAGCTAATAAAATGAAAGAGGTCCTAATCATTTTTCTATTATGATTAAATCATAATGATCACGATCAAATATCTTGCTAATCCAGCGTCTCTCCTGTTAATAAGATAATTACAAAGTTTGAAAATTTGTTTCCAAAACTTAAATCATTTGCATAAGAATTTTTCACCAGTGTGCAAAGTCAATTAACAGACATTTCATTAAAACTATTTCAGTATGGTGCCACTTTTCAAATGAGATTAATATTTACTAAAGGGGAATTATTCAGGATCCATTTTGATAGAAATGTTGCTGTGGAGACGAGGTGTTTTAGGAGCACATGACCACATCAGGATCAGAGCCGGAGCAGACGTACGATGCTGTAACTCCATTTTCAACAGTGAACGACAGGGTGGTCTCTCCAGTTTTCTGACATGAGAGATGAGGGGTCTCTGAGAAAATATTCATTACTGCCTTTGTTGCTGTTATTAGTTGCATAGTTATTGTGGGTACCATCAGAGCCAGAGTTGACAAACCTATAGAGGGAATGGAGTTTCTGTGCAGATCTAAACTTTAACTGTGCATCACTGTAACTGAATTTCTGCACCATGATTGCAGATATGAAAACAGAGAGCATGAAACCAGGTAACCTGGTATCATTGGTCTTGACTGGTTTAAAAATTACCCTTGAATGAACTTGTGGAGATGTAGTTGAATATGAATGCATAAAAAAAAACTCCTAAAAGGCCAAACATCAAGAGGTTGTAAAAGGGGGAAAGGGCATTTAGTAAGCCTCAGTTTCAAGAGAAACAATACAAATTCCTCATCTGTGATGATCATGGAAGATCTTGTTGCTTTCCTTTTTTTTATAAATCTCAGAAAGTCAGTCACCACATGGAGGGTTTAAACATTATGTTTTGTGAGTTTTGAAAAATAACCTATACTTTTAAAGTCCTTTAGAAGAGGTGATGGGATGTATGAAAGGAGAGAAATGATGGGATACATCCCATCACCTCCTTGTTCCTGGTTCTTAAAAGCTTGATGAAGTACCCAGAGGCTGTGGATGTCAAAAAGAGATGGTCCACTTTTTTCTGCAAGCTATCTGACATCCTTTCTATACTCCATCTACTTTTGTCTGACCTCAGACCCCTACTGATACAATTTGCTGCAAAATGAGACACAGTCCGAAAGAAAATGTGTACAGCTTCAAGTTTTAAGCCGTTGAACAATCATCTCCTGGGAAAAAAAAGTGTCCTGTCCAATTAGGGTGAGGAGTGGGAGTTCAGGTATCTTCAGGAATAATTTATGAGAAAGGTTAAAAGACATTAACCTCCAATTAGGAGCTTTGGCTACAGAAATGTGAGCAACGTCCTGGATTCAAAGAAGCCTAAAGGAGGTTTATTCCTGACAGGCCTCACTTTTTTTCATTAAAGTAGTTCTTATTAATTATTTTTTAAGAATTATTACATATACAAGCAAATGTTTTACCATGATGGAAATAATACAATGTCGTATCATCACACTACTACATCAAAGATAAGTTATTAGGTCATTTATTTACATAGTATAATTTCAGAAACGTATCTACACTTTTTGCTTCTAATGTTGCTAAACTGGATCATGTGGCAGGTTTTCCTCTTTTTAAGGAAGTGATAGAAATGGAAGGCCAAGAGGAAGTGAATGAAATGTCATTATATCCTGAGGTGTTAAGTTCCTTTTTGTGAGTATTAGTACATGCACTTAACCTTCAATCCTCAGCCACAGGCCCTTTGGGCTTGTTACCAAAGAAATATGTCTCCTCTTTTCTCTCCTCGCTGAGGTTCCCCTGAAACTTGTCAACGAGACAATGCAGAAGGAAGTGAGAGATAAAGTTGCGGGGTTTTCTTTCCGCGCAGTGTTTATTTGCTGTGTCAAGAATTGAGAGATTACACTGTTTCTGCGCAGTAAGGGAGGAATCTGGTCAAGCATTTCCTCGGGCTAAAAACATCACTTGAAGAGGCAAAGGAGGATTACTGACACCTGCATTAAGGATGAAAATCCTGACTTGGGCCCATTTGCTGTGAGTAGGGAGTTGTCATCAATCATTTGTGAGAAGAGGCTGAAGGAACTTTATTTTTGGCTGGGGATATGGGAAACTTGGCCTGTACAGTAATGCAGTAAATGGCTCTTCTCTCTCTTAAGTGAACAGCTGTGCTAGAATCCTATTTGTTACCTAAACACTGAAATCTCAATGAGAATATAAGCTTCAGCTTTTAATTAACTTTTAAATACACCACTTCTATCAAGCATTAAATGTATTATTTTTATTGCAAAGAGATTAAAATCTAAATTTTTACGTATATTTTTTTCACAGTGGATTAATTTGTAAAGACAAACTAATTACTTACTTCACTCGTTCCTTCAAATTTGATAATAAAGCAGATTTTTGTTCAAAGATATTAGAGCAAATATTTGCATTATTTATGCATATACAGGAGGATATTTTTTTAAAACACAATATACCACATATTGGCATTTACCTAATTAATATATGTAATCTTATTTATCAGCTGTCCTTTGTGTTCAATCTACAGACACCCACTCAGAGGCAGTGGGGATGGTAACACTAACCCTCATGCTGTCAGCAGTGTGATTGATCACCAGCAGATAAACATCAGATCGGCGAGAGAACAGGACAGACATTGATCCCCAGAGGAAGAGAGGACTTGTCACACACCAACATACACAAACCTCTGTGAAACATCTGTCAAAATACCACAACGACAGAGAACTGTACCTCTGTGACTAACATGGGAACCCACAGACAGCTGTCAGCTGTTTTGGATGCTGGTTGATGGCCAGAGTGTACAATTCTTTTCCATTACTTAACTGTAATGTCCAAAGAGCCAAAAGTTTAAATGGTACACAAACTGACCCTTTAAAAGTTTACCCCGATCCATGTAATTTTTTGTTTCTTACAGAGATAATTAGTGATGTTTTCTGTCTTGCAGGATAAAAGAGGTGAACTTTTCCTGCCTAAAGTGAAACCAACAGACAAGGGTGAAGTATTCCCTGTTGTTCGTTTTTTTGGCTGCCATAAAGAATCCGAAAAACAGAACGAAAACAAAGTAAGAAATGTGTGTGTGTTCACAATACATCAATCCTGGCTGTTCTCTCTCACCTGGCTGGGCCTTGAATATGTTTTTTCCTGTCATTAGCTACAGACCTCATGCGATGCCATACTTAAGATTAGGAGAAAGAGGAGGAAAGAAAATGAATGAAAAGTGAATGGTCAGTCTGACAAAAGGGGGCCAGCCTTGCGTCGACAGGAAGAAAAGCATTAGCGCCCTTTATGTGCATGGCTGCGGATTTCCGTGTGCTACACTGTCAGTGTATTTTCCCCTTAATTAAAACAGTCACAAGTTTCATTGAGCGGTGAATCAAAGGGTGGCTACACCATAAAGCAGATTCAACTCTGTAACCCTGAGTGTGTGTGTGCATAATGTGTGTGTGTGTGTAGTTTAGGAATCAAGCACACACAGGGATGGAGGGGATTTAAGCTTGGCCCATTCCCATGGTCAGTCACTCAGAATCGGTCATTACTGTCCTGCCTGGAGATGAAAACACAGCGATTAAGAATTACTGGGAGGAAAACATGACCATTTCTAAACTGCCTCGCCACCATAAGCCTGTGCTCTCAAAGACAGGACCCGTTTTGGTTCCTTTGTTGGTCTTTATTTGCACTTTGTAGGCCTAATACTCAATACAGTCACCTGTAAATGCTGCTAAGACAGTGAGGTTGGATGAATAATATTCTAAACAGGACCTCTTTCAATCCCACTATTTTATTTTACTAAGACAAATTGCCATGTTAACTAATCCCACAGTGAACCAGAGCAGGCTTCTCCAATTGCAAACATCGCTGTCTCTCAGCAGAATAACAAAGCCAGACAATAACAGACTCAACTGAGAGAAGGGAAGATGCTTGCTCCACTTCGGTCAGAGCATGGGATCTCCTCTCTGCTTCTTTGTCATACTTGCTCTCTGGATCAGGAGAGCACCCGATCCCTGATGGCCTAATGACCTAACACTTTCCACACCATTTTGTTTCCTTGTTGGTGGAAGGGCAAACCTCTGCCATGATCATCCCCTCATCAATTATAAACCATTCAATGTTTAAATGATTAAAAATGCAACATTATGTTTTTCCCTCCCACCACAAGACAAGCCCTGCGGGTTTTGTTAGAGCAGGGTGGGATTCCCCTCTCGTGTTCTCTCCAGGGGACAGTCAAAAAGAACGAGGCCATGAATTATGCAGGGAGGATACATAATGGTAAAAATTGCTAATCATAGCTCATGCAACTGGAGAAGGTTGAAACAGCAGAGTGATTGACAGCAGGGTGCAGAGGAGACGACATGGTAGAAAGTAACACTGATGTCTGTGAAGTCTTCTCTCAGGACAGAGGAAACAGTGAGGGGAAAGTAATGTCATGTTGCTTTTTTGTTAAAAAGGATTTTGAAAAAAAAACAAATAAAGTGTCAACATGGCAACTTTATGAAATTTATTTTCTCGCGTGAAACATAATAAGACTGCAGTAGCTGGATAAAAGCCACCATTTTGGAAGGAAGCATGATCAAATTTTAATGGAGACGCTGGTGGGCGCAGTGATGGGATTGTATTGTCTGACAAAGCTGACATTCCCAGAGTGAGTTTTAATCCCCAACTCTGGCACTTCAGATAGACCTTTCCAATGGGGCTCGCCATCTGGGAGACACCGAGCTGCACACTGTTACCTTTTGTTTCACGTCAGTCTAACATAACCTGGCTGCCTCTGTGAAGTTCACGAGGAGATTAAGGAGCGAATTGAAGGGCTTAGTATTACTTAGCAGAAAGCACAATATCATATGATATCAATTTCTGTTGAGGATGCTGCTGCTATCAGTTGTGCAATATCAGTTACATGTTATTTGCAGTCTTTTACAAGCTGGATTAAAATGCTGAATGTCTTCTCACTGTGTCTAAGTATGCAGAGGCCCATGCGAAAATTTAATACACTGACACAGAAAACAAACATTAACTCAGTCTTATTTCTTAATTACATTTTTTGCATTCATGACATGCAAAAGATACTGAAAATATCAAATCTCTTTCCAGTCAAAATAATCTTTTTTATATTATGATATTCATTAAATATTTTAAATCACTTTGTATTATTGTTATTGACATTAAATGTAAGTGAGTATAAAATGTTTCTAATATTTTTCTTTATTGTTTCATCTTTTTTTGCACTTATTCAAACATACTACTGTATTTTACTTTCTCTCACTGCCTCCATGCAGCATAAATGTTTGATGATTTTTTTTTCTTAATTCTTCTACAGGTTTGTCTAAAGTCTGAGTTTTGGGGTTTTTTGAAATTTTTAATAAGCTAGAAATATATCTAGCATATTAAGGAATACTGGGATCATAAATTGCACTCACTCATTAAATTGAAAATATTTCCATTCCTTTAAGTTTTTAGTACATCTAAAACAGAAAGGAAAGAGAGAACAAAGTCATGCAAAAAGAGAAGGACACAACAAGAGGTATACAGAATGTTACAGCTGAAATCTAATTATGAAAAAAAAAGAACAAAGACAACATTTCCAGGACATTTACTCTGAAAATCGAGACCTGTACACAATTTGCTGTGTAATGGCACCCACATAAAAGCAGTGATCAACACAAAAAATGGGGCTAGTTGGTTGTGTGCATTTGTGCCGTTTGTTGTCACTCCACTCTTTGTCACAATGATGGAGTGTCTGTCTGACAGGTGCTGCGTTTTCTCTGACCCCTCATTGTATTCAAACAACACAGGCTCCTCACACAGGAAGAGCAGAGGAAACAATGGTACAGGTGAGTCTGGAAGAATTTCCCCCTAAGGGCTGCTCACCTGACAGTTAAGAGGTGAGTGTGTGTGTGTGTGTGTGTGTGTGTGTGTGTGTGTGTGTGTGTGTGTGTGTGTGTGTGTGTGTGTGTG
>JAQMCX010000003.1:14093810-14118495 GCA_029814765.1 Acanthurus leucopareius | reverse complement strand
TGTGTGTGTGTGTGTGTGTGTGTGTGTGTGTGTGTGTGTGTGTGTGTGTGTGTGTGTGTGTGTGTGTGTGTGTAATTTAAGCTAAATTGTGTAATCCTAGCTTTCATCTAAAAAAAAAATATTTTCAATAACTGTGAGTGTGTTGACAGTTAGTTTTTCCCCACTAGAGGGTGTCCACTTCTCAGGTCAGGATCAGCATATGGACAGAAGAGAACATGTCTAGTGATGAACTCACATGTTGATATTCCTACTTAAGTTCCACACTAAAACATAAGATGTTTAACATCAACTTTCGCTCATTTCATCCCATAATAATTCAAACTAATCTTTATCTGTAGTGCAGGTGTTAAGTTGAACGATGATCCTCATGAGGGATTGCTCTATACCGTCCAAGATTAGTGAGTAAGGGGACATGTGTGTTAAGTCCAGCCTTGCCTGCTTGTCATTATTTGCGGATTAGTGCTGGCCTGCACCCACTTTGATGTGGACATCTTTCAAACTTCCGTCCCATTGAGCTCAAGAGACTCGGTGAAGGGAGCAGAAAGACAAACAATGGATTGAACAGGCGTAAGTAGGAGTCATTTTCTGCTTTGTCTTGAGCTGCAGGAAAACTTCCTGTAATGAGGATGATAAAACATCACAATTACTGCTGTACATGTGAGCAGTCACCTATGAGAGAGGCCTCACACACATGCAAATGCACATATGCCTGTATGTATACAGAACATACACATATGCATTTCTGCACATCCTGCACACACACACAAACACACACACACACACACATTGTAGACAGTCATGTGTTCTCTGTATATGTAAGCATACACACAGGAGACTTGTCACACTAAATAATTCTGTGGGGTCTACTGCCCTCTGCAGGACACACAAGAAATAAATGCAGCAGTATCACACTATAGTGCAAACATTTTATGGCTTCTGATATTACCATTAAAATTAATAAAACAATAAATTATGACCTAAATTGTCACTGGAGGTGGCTAATACAAAGCAGTATGTTCAAATGCTTTAGACAGAGTTTATAGTCTCAGTTTAAAACCAGGGGATTTTTTTGGAGCCAATTCCTTTTTTGGGAGTTCCACAGAGCAGCCTGTCTTTGCATGGCCAGCATATGGCTGCGTGTAGCCACCTTACTGAGGCAAACACTGGGCCTCTTTCAGGTAGAGCAGCTCCAGAGGCATATGAGGGCACTCAGTGTTCTGCCGCAACCACAGGATTTATTTACCTTCCAGTAAGGGGCAGCCAGTAAGAAGAGATGGAGTGTGCTCGGAGGCAGGTAGGAGTCCAGAGTGTGTGTGTGTGTGTGTGTGTGTTTGCATGTATATGTTTGCTTGAGGGGTGGAGAGCTGGACTGGAGGAGCATAGTGATTGCGTGAAACTGGATAGCTTAAGATAGTTTAAGATGAAGAGTGGATGTCATGATCCCCAAAGAAAACTGTCAGAAAACAGGAACCCACACCTAAAAGATACACAAAAACATTCCACTTCATGTAGACATCAATCAACAAACATTTGTTTGTCTTTCCAAAAACAGCCATTAGCCGTCCAAATCAGCTAGTGTAGAGGGACTGAGGTGGGACAGGGGATGTTTCAGAGAAGACGAACATGGATGAGAGCCAGAGAAGGTCGATAAGGGGCGGGTGGTGGGTTTCTTGTTTCCTTGGCTCTCTCCCCTCCCTTAATTTACACAGCACAAGTAGAGCCATTCAATCTGTGTGTGCAGACAAGGACACTCTGTGCATCTGTTAGTACTGTAGTTAAATAACATAACAGCCACATTGTACCTTAAAGTTTCTTGCCACGTTATGACTAAGGTGAGCAAGTCATCTGTGTTAAGAGTTAACCAAGCAGACTACTGAGCGCTGATTCATCTGTGTAAGCGTACAGTATGTCACGGAGCAAAAATCAATATTCATGTTTTAAATAACAAAATGTTTACAAAGATGATATTCTATAAAAATCAATAAAAACTAATTGCCCCGTTTAATGATTTAGGGATCAAAATTAGGTTCTTGGCTTAAAGGCCAAAAAGAAAAAAACAGTGAGAGATCCACTGTGGTGTGCAGCAGCTCTCCGGCTGTCTTTTATAATCATTGTTGCATAAAAGGGTATAAGTTTTTGAGAAACAGGAAATAATTGCTCAAAAGGGGAATTTTCTGATTACCATTTTCATGAGCTAGCTGTCCTCCTCTTTGATTCTGGTGTGTGTCTGTTTTTTTCTGATGCATTAGGCCTACCTCTACCTTGTGTCAGTAACAATGAATCTATATGAGGTAAAGTATGGGGCTGTTGGGCCTCTTTAACTCCCACTTTGTTCTTTGTACTTGCGTCTGTACATCATTCTTGCACCTACACATTTGCAAACGATAGAAATGTGCATGTGATTTTGTACATTTGATGATAAAACAAAAAACCTGAGAAACTCATGTGCTCTTCAAAGTGACTGCTCTACAGCACCACTTGTGGTTTAAAATGATTAAGAAAGACTTGAGAGTGGGCCAGACTTGGCTCTTCCATGACTCATCACAAGACTTTTCCTCTGCTGCAGAATGGGAACATCTGCTGTGATACTGTGTGAAAATTTTGCATCGGGGAAATGACAAAGTCGAATCACTTCGTATAACAGCTGTGAACTCAAACGTGCTTTCTGTCAGCCGGGGCATGAAACCAACAAAAAGAATGCAGACTTGAATGAGCTCACTGTTTCTGTCTTTTTTTCCTATAGAAATTCCCACTGAACCTTTTGGGGATCCCTGGTAACAGCATGCATGTGGATGTGAAGTGAGACTGAAAGAATGCGACTGAGTAAACAATCCTGAATTAATCCTCATGTTATCCATGTTGTCCTGAGCCTCTATAAGGCGTTTAATGCTTGAAAAAACACATTGATAAGAAAGCAGAAATATTTGTTGAAGAATCTGGTTCATTTATAATCAGGTTTTTCTTCTAAAAAGTCTTAAGATGAAATGCAGAGATTGAGAAGCAAAGAGACTCTGTGCACTGGTCAGTTAATAAAACGTAATGCATCTTACAAGTTATCCAACAATTTACAGATTTACAAATAAAAACAAAACACATAAATACAAAAACACAGTGTTTGGTTGGACCAGAAACTCTTCTGTTCATCTGCTGGACAGCTGATGTGATTTCATCCCACGCTCCCCCCGTCAGGAATTGATTTATTTCAGCACACTGTAACATGATGGTTTTACTTTGGATCCTTGTGCTGCTGAAAAACCATTCTAAGTTTGTAAGAAACATCATTTGCAATAAATCCTGCTGGCTTCAAAGCATCATCTAGTGACCAAAGAACCACTGTTTCAATACTTTGATCCGTGTGATACATTTGTTGTCTCTTAAGCTTGGTTGTTTAAGCTGAGCTTGGGCCTTTGGTTTCCTTGGCATGAGTAACCAAAATGAAAAAAAATTAATAACAGTAAAAACTGGTAGCAAAGAAAAAAGAAACTCGTAACTTTGTAAACTTTTGGAACTGTTCCCCACTGATTCAATATGAATTAGTCCTTTGATTTTCCTCTGAAAACAATCTGTTGAGCAGAGCTGAAGCTTGTACTCAAGTCGGGCTTAAATCGCAAAAAAATGACTTGATTCATATTTTGCATGCACATTATTCATGTCTCAGGTTTTGGTGGTAAAATCAAACCTTGTAGAAGACAGGCCAATGTACTGAGAGAACTTTGTCTCAACGATGAAAAAATGTTCAATATTTTGTCACATTTCTTCAAGGCTTAAATAAAACTTTACTTGGGCAGCTTGACTACCACTCAGACTTTTTCCATGATGAAAACACATAATTTGACAACAACATCTACATTCTCAAAGACTGAGGCACCAACTTTTGACAGCCAAACACACATCTTCATGACAGATGAATAGCATTGTATTGTTTTGTTGCTCAAAAATGTTTATTGCCATTATAGTGTATGTGCATAAACCCACTAAGTAGTATTTCAAAGTATTTCTTGAATACTTCCCTAGTGAGTCTTGGAAACTCAAGCCCTGGCAGCTGTAATGAATTCATACTTTTGAACAGTAAGTTAGTATAAGCCTGCTCCCTCTAATGCATATCCCTTTCCTTGTGCAGCAGGGCAGTTTCAGCAAGCCTCCGCCAAGCTGACCACAATGCTCCCATTGAACTAGTCACAGTGGATACCTTTATATACCATCAATAGTGACAGTTAGTGCAACAGCACCTGGGTTTCACTTAAAGTGACAGTGACATACGTACATCCTATGTACACTATTAGTCGTCACTGAAACCATCAATGTACAACAACCTAACAACTAATTAGGGTTTCAAATATTTACCAGTTCACAGTATGTTATGGTATGAAAACTGAGTCATCATGAAAACATGAAAGAAATATATCTTGAATTCCACCTAATCTTGTTATTAAAAAATATTTCAAGTTTATATCAAGTTTCATGTCTTTTAGGACAAGTTGTGTAAAATTTTGATAAAGCATTTGTTTAACCAAAGAACCCTCTTTCTATTTCATATTATTATCATCATCATCATCATTATTATTATTATTATTATTATTATTCCATGAGTACCATGAAAATCTTTATCTCATACAACTTTTTGCACACCCTTGCATTTCTGGTGCTGTTATTTCTTTAGACTGAGGAGTGATTACAAAAACTCACTGCACAATAAACCATTTGTGTCCATGAAGATATTTATCTGAAATCAGTGGATCAGTTCTGACTTTCACCATGAGTTTCAGAGCAGCCTGCCGACAGCAGCAGATTATTAGCATAGAAGTTGCTTTTGTAAAATGACACCCGAGCTGCCAGTTTACTTAAAGCTATGGAGGCATCACATGCCTACAACTATGGCTACTGGCAACACTTGTACATTAAAGACACTTGTAGGTAACTTAATTTTTTTTTTTTATATAGTGTTACACTTCTCATTTATTATACATATTCTCCATGTTAATTAGTCTCTTTTTTTAAAGGTACACTGTTTTAGTTTTTGAATTACTCTGTAAAAGAACTGGTTTAAATGGTATTGGTCAGATATAACAAAGAACTATATTTTCACTCAGCATGCTTTTGGGACACTATAAATACCCACCAATACCACAAAATGCAATCATATGTTCTCTTTACCTGAGTTGGATAATGCAGAGCCCCATAGAAGCACACCTGGTTCAATCAAAAGTGACTCTATTATTTGTCTCAACTAGTGCAGATCTGTCAATATACTGATGATGCAGGATTAAGCACTAATGTCATAGACCCCATGAACAGAAACACTCTATCTCTGAGACACATACAAACAAAACACACAGAACTTTCATTTTAACTTTAGTTTATCCCTGAAAAACATGATCAATTTTTGATAAATTCTTGCATAAAATTCTCTTACAAGTCAGGCTAGAAGTCATTAAAAGGAAATACAGAGCGTCACATAAGCTCAAATATCAGGCCTCTCAGTGAACTCAGTATGCAAATAAATACTTCTCTCTATCAAGTGGCTCTTTCTTGTCTCAGTGAGGCACATCATTGGTGAGTATGAATATTGATATATGGCCCAAAATCTTACTTTTATCAGAACAACACTGGTGTCTTTTATGACAGCTTTGCTTACAAGTTTTGGTTTCTGCAGTAATGGCTTCTCCTTGCTTTTGTGTTTGGCTCTTGTGGATTCACAGCTACAGGTTTGAACTCTGAATTAATAAAAAAGTTTCTCCTCAAGCAAACTGATGGACTTGTTGATCAGTGTCTTTTCATCATCCACAAATCTGTACCCAAACAGCTTCATGGTTGGTCCACACACCTTCTGCACTACCTGGGCAAGTGTAAAGGGAATGCTAAATCTCCATTTCTCTGCCTGCTCTGATGAGTTCTTCTGGGTTGAGTAAATCCCGCTAGCTCCCTGCGTGGTCTGGGTGTTCTTCAGAATCCACTCCCTAGCCTGCACACTAAATGGTATCCCTGTGAACCTGTACATCTCTTCTGCCTTTTGCATGGGGTAGCGGGCAATATCCTCATAACGCACCAACATGTAGCGGTTCCTTAGCCAGTGAGGTCTGCTAAGTCCCACCTCTGCTGACATCCTGATGTTGTCACAGTTTCCTCTCAGTCTCTTCACCTCCTCATCATCTTCAGGAACCTGGCCGTCCTGCGCCCAGGCCTTCCACGTCTGGTACTTAGAAGAAAAAGCCACCATACGGGATGCCAATATGGCCCGTGGATCTCTGACTAGCTGGATGACTCTCACATCCAGGCGAGGATTCTGCACCAAAGGCTGCAGTGTTTCCAGCTGGCGCACACGGACAGTCTTAATGGCGTGGTGTTGCTTGGAGAGGCAGGCCTCAGATGCGAGGGTCAAGTTCAGCGGTCCACAGCGACGAATCTTACAGTGATACCTAAGACAAGAGTGATATTATTATTGTGAAAATGTTTCGAAGTGTTTCAAAACCTCTAGTGATCTGAGAATAAATGTCTTGTTTATTTGCTGCAGAAAAAGTTGGAACAGTTGAAGCACTACTAAAGTTTGCATGGGCTTGAAACTCTTTTGGCTGAATGATCAGTACAAAAGATGAAAAAATATCTGAATAAATGCCTGATTATTTGAAATATGTGGTGTGATGTTGTGCACTAACTGAGCACTTCACAATAAAATGCGTGTAACAGGTACAAACAATCATTTTTATGAGTAAGTATTCCAAGTTACATCACATGATCAGCCCGAGTTACACCAGTTTGAATAACCACAGGATGCACACACACTTGTGATTTCCTGACTCCCGAGCAAAAGCAGCACCAAGTTGGAGTTTGTGAGAATCTCAGTCAACAGGCCAAAATGACCTAACTTGATCTACAGCTACAACCCAACAGGGGTCTTTGCAGTGGAGAGCCTATAATGTCTGAGGAGGGTGCATCAGGTCAGAGGAGCATGCTGATGGTTTTGTGCACCATGAATTCATAGCCGAGGGTCAAACCGGCCTAAAACCACTGTGAGCCTCTGAGGCATCTGAGAGAGATTATTTCCAGCAAACAACCTGAACTGTGGTGCACTGGTAACTTTACAACATGACATAGTGCCCACTCAGACTGCATCGAAATGCAGCACTGTCCTTACTCACTGGATTTGGCTCCCTGAAACTACTTCCTGTTTCACAAAGTGACGTCTGGTCTCTGGGAAGAAGCTGTACACCCAAGTTTCAAGTCCATGATGAAATCACAAATGCACATGTACCAGTGGCCCCAAAAACACATGTAACCGAGGTGCTGATGATGATCAAGGGATGTGACTTGGGATGTGACTTACAAACAATGTTGCTTGCATCTACTTGATTCCTGTACAACTAGAACACACTCAAACTTTTACACACAGGTACAAAACTGTGCCAACTAAGACTCCACAGAGGCACATTTCCATTATTTTCTAAATCCTAAAAGTAATGCCTTCTTAATGTTTTGCTTTGCTTATTATTAAAATTCATGAAGGAGCATTGTGGAAGCTTATTTAAATTCTGAGTCATTTTTTGATCATTTTTGCAATTATCTTCAATTTTTGGTTCCAGCTGCAACACAAAAGCATTGTGAATGTGCCACAGCTATGAAACTAGCAATGTTGGCTGAAGATCCAAGCTATTATGCTTTGTATTCCTAGCAATTTACAGCATCAAACAGAGAAAACAAATATTTCAAGAACCAGCATCTCGTCCCTTTTTGCAACAATAACACAGTTCAATTTCAGCTCAGCTCAATTACAGCTCCTTTTTTCAGATTCAACCAACACTGGAAGCTTGATCAATAAGAGAGAGTATCTTAAGAATTAACAATACCTCTCAAAGACATCTTTGATCACAGGAGTACAGACGGGGTCTTCACACAGCGATAAACTAGACTCTCTGCGGAAAAGAGCTGGGGTGACGTGCTCCCGAGGTGGGGGAGAGATGAACTTCTCCAGGAGAGAGAAATCACACAGAAAAAGCCCCTGGAGTACATCCCGATAGATTCCTGCCAACACCGTCCCATTGTTGGCCTCTGCTGCCATGGTCAACATGCGCTCGACGTGCCACAAAGGCTCAAACAGGTAGAACATGCTCTCCCGATGCTGGTTGAAAAATTCCCCCACAAACGAGGAACCTGTTCGTGTGGTGGCCAAGAGTAATATGTGCTTTCGACCACCGCTGTAGCTGTACGTGCCTAAATCGTCCAGCTCCTTCTCCTCTTGCTCCCCAGAGAGACTTGAGTAGTTCCCTTTTGTGCCAGTGAGTTTAGAAAGCAGCATTTTGAGCATCATCAGGGAGCCATTTTCTGAGGAGTTGCTGTAATCCAGTGGAGTCTGTGGGGTCTGCTGTGGAGTCTGCCTCTGGATCAGCTTATCAGAGACCCTGATGAGACAAAGAGGCTTGGTTAAGAAATATCAATTGGAAATTAAACAAATGAAAAAAGAACATGTATCTATGATAGATAACATACTTTTTATTTTGTATTTAGCCACCATGTTTACACTGAGTTACTACATGCTTAGTGACAGGAATCACAGACTTGGTCTAAATATATTTTGTGAAACTTTGCTTTTTTCACATTATTGCTGTGTTAGATGAGATGATCTACACCTCACACATTTCTGTGCTTTAAATCAAAAGCCACAGCCAGCAGTTGGTCATTTTTGCTCAGCATAAAGACTACATGGAAGGAGGAGAAGCTAACCCGGCTCAGTCCACAGAAAGATAGTTTCACTACAAATATGAAAGTAGTATCAATCTTCTCATCAAACCCTTCACAAAAGGGAATAAGCTCATTCAAAATTACAAGACAATCTTTAGCTACCAGGATACACTGCAGGGCCCTGAACACATTCATTTCCAAAGAAATACCTCTCAAATGAACTAAACTTGCCAATATTTAAGATGAAGATTGAACAGCTTACTCTCATAATGGCTTTTCATCAGAAAGCTGAGATGAAAGCTTAGATAGACAACTAAGTTAAATGATAAAAAAGCTCTGGCTCAAGTATATATCAAAGAGACAGGGCTTCACAGCTACAACCTTCCCGAAAGGTATAACTCCATCTAGTCTTATGATGTACTGCATTTTCTTCTGCAAAGTGAAGTCACATGTTGGTCTGTGTTGTCTTACCTTGATAGGATGTTGCTTTCCTTTTCAATGATGACCAGGGCCACGATACAGATGAAGACAATTGCATATTTGGTCTTCATTCTTGAGTCCTGGCTTTGTAATTGGACGTCTAGGGTCTAATGTTGGTCATAGCTTGTCATGCAGAGGCTAAGCTTCATTCTGCCAAAAGAAAGTAATTTTAGTAAAGACAGTAAAAATTGAAAAACAGATGTCCATGGTTTATAATGAGACTAAGCATATAATCCTGGTGCAAACCCGCTTTGGTTGAGAGGAAACCTTCTGTAAGAGAAGATGATGAGTAAATGCAGCTAATTAGAGGGTGGGAGAGTTGTATTCATTATAAAAAATGAGAGAAATACAAGGACACATCTCAACTTTTAGAGCAACACCTACATTCAGCCAGTGTTTTCTGATATCAACAACAAAGAAGTTCCAGTTAACCTGAAACCTCGGAAATGTTGAGCAAGTTTGCCTCTTAAAACCACAGAAAATGGAAACCTCTTTCGCAACTCAGAAGATGAGACTGCTGCTGAGTTTTGCCATTTAAGAGGTAAACATAAAACCTCAAGCCTCAACAAGTTGACAGGAAAGCGATTTTTGATGCTGATATTCTTGGTATATCAGCACAGAGTACAAACCAAGTCAGGGCTTGTTAGTATCTCAACTAAAACTGACATAATTACCATCCCCCTTTCCGCTCAGAGTATTGCATTAACCTGCCATGTTTATAGGTGATTCACGCAATTATTTATGGAGAGCCTCCACCTTTTATTAAGCCACACCCACATCCATTGCTCACCTATGAAACTTTTAAACTAATTGATTATTTTCAGAGTAAAGTTTGTTTTGAATTATTCAGTTAAATCGTTTTTTTGTCTGTCAACTTTTTTTTTTCAAGTTACTGGGAAAGAAATGTAGACTTTATACCACAATACATCCACCATGACACACACACACGCACACACACACACACGCCATTTGGACCTGTCAGGAGAGAGAATAATTTCTACAAAGCATATCATTAAGAGAGAAAAAAAGACAGTTTCTAAGCCGTTGTGGAGTGATTGTGTGCTCTGTAAGTAAATATCACCCAATTATCTGAGCTTAATACGCCATAGCCGTCAAACTGTCAGGCTGAAGCACTTGAGCTGAGCACTTTTACATATTCAAGAATCACTGGAGCGTTTGGCAAATCTGACTATCTGCTCAAGCAGAAACACACATCACTCTGTTTATCATCTCACTACAAATTACATTAATGGCTGCCTTCAAAGCTTTGAAGCAGCATCTCATGGAGACGCTGAGTGCGAAATCCCCACTGAAAGCTTTGCTGTTCATCCAGGGGTGTAAACAATTAACTCTTAAAGGCACATATTGAAAATCAATCTAATTTGTGTAGGTGCCGATTGTCATTCCCATGTGATTGGTTTCAGTTCGGACATACCATGTGCTTCTTTTTTTTTTTTTTTAACATAAAGAACACTACCCCCCACTCTGTGTGAGTGCATGTTTGGTGCCCATTTAGTAGTACAGCACATAGGGGGGAGGGGGCACTTCAAATCAGGAGCATTTCCAACATCCCCACTACTGAAACAGAATGAATACAGACAAATGACTATATCTGCACACTGTTAATGGCAAGAGATGAGGGGAATGACGCTTAATGTTTTAATTAAAATCTGGAAAAAATGGTTACATGAGCAAATCGTTCGCGTACAGAAGGAGGCTTATTGATTACTGTGGACGGCATGGCTTATACACAGGCTCCATATTTGCACAATCATCCTTTACAGATGAATGAGAAAACACAGTTACATTACTTATGTATCGTTTGACAGTGGTGGAAACAGTTGTAGACTTTTATCATCATTCGAGCGCATTTTTAACGCGCATGGCAGCAGGATGTTTTGGGGCTACAAGCTTCACCGTGCGCCGGTGGATCTACAGGGTTGTTGTTTTTTTTTTAAAACACTGAGTCATTTCCAGGCAGATTACGCAAGATGTGGAGATGTTCAGGTAGCGGATGTTACCAACCTTTCGTTGGTTTCTCTCTGCAATCGAGCAAAAACGTCCCCGGTCCTGTGAGAAACAGTATGGTCCCTTCGTAGCATCTTGCTGCATTGTCTCGGACAAGGACACACTGCTTCATTGTATCCTCGGACGCGGGCTCCTCTCCTCTGCCAGATGAATGAGAGGAAGCGCGGAGGAAAGGACGTCGTGCAGAAACATGAAGAGCAGCAAAAACGGACGACAAGCGGAGGGAATAATCTTCTTTTATTATATCTGATTAAACATGAAGTTTAAAAAAAAAAGCTTTGAGAAACATGTATTGACATAATTTCAAAATACCGTCGCTGATATCGTCGCTAAACTAATGGGAAAAAAAAAATTTATGTCAAAAAGAAACATCGCTTTCAAACTTTGCCTCTAACTTTCCGCATGTGCAGGACCCCACTGCACGAGCGAGCTGGCTGTGGCCACGCTCCAGTCACCGCTCTCCTTCTGCGTGGGACAGGCGAGGTCACGTGGTCCCAAATTACCCTGCAATTTTGGAGGCCCATAAAGACCCCCCTTGTTTGAGAAAGTGCCTCAAGAATAGAGTCCATGCCACTTAAAACACTTCATCTTTTTTTTTTCGAACAACAATTTAATTGCATGTTGTGAATGCTGCAAGCAATAAAACTTAATTTGGGGAAATGCTGTCATAAGATCATGTTTTGTTTTGTTTTTTATCTCATGCAGAAAATTAAAGCTTACTAACTTACACAATCTGCTTTGAATATCCTAAAACAATTTCAAAGCCACACAGATAAGTATAAACTGCGTGAACAATTGTCCGTTCAGCTTCATAAAAACTTGTTTAACTAAGGTTATTTCTGTTAGTATGATGAATAAACAGACTAAAACCAAAACTACTGACATTGTGACATTATGACTTCCTACAAACAACAACTGATGTTTTTCACTTGGTTGTAAAAGCTGTTTGTAACTTGTCATGACTTGTCCTCACTGCAACCCTGTTAGCCCTTGTAAAATCCATTATAGATGTAACATAATTATAACATGACAAACAAGCTGATCATCTGTATTCAGGGCAACATTAAAATGCACAAATGCATTGCAAACATTTCTTCAGGTGCCACAGTGTTTAGTGTCCTGGGAGCTTTAAAACATTGATATCTTCGGAAAATCTGATCCACAGATGGACTGACATTCAGGACTGTATCCACCTGCTTTTGAGGGTGTTTTAATGACATTTTTTTCAGTATTTTCAGTTATCACGGTTATCTGTTGTGGTTAGCCTTTTTCTATCATCAACTCATTAGCTGATACATACTTAGAATATGAAGGGAAGCTATAACCTGTTTCACATAGAAAAGGAAGATCAGCTGTTCCAAAAATGTGCACCATGTTTCTGCATCACTCTTGTGCTACTGTTGAAGAGCAATGATTTTTTTTTATAAAGTACACATGGTAGCCATTATAACTTTCTTTTTTTTGCACTCAAGACATGTTGACATGTTGCAGTTATAAATAATGAGAATGAATGATGGCTAAGTACAATTCAGCGGCTTTGGTTTCTGGGTTCTGCTACTGTGCCTGTTGGTTACTGTCGCATTGTTTTTCTTCATACCAGGAACTACAATGCCAGGCTGTAAATTACATGTGCATATATTCAACCCTCTAAGAGTTGGTGTAATTTTTGTATTGTAGAAACTCATCCTTGTGTATCTATATTGTTTAACAGTTACATTTTATGTAGCGATAACCACTCCTGCATTATATTAAAAATTCTAGAAGAATAAATATATTTCTATATATTTTAAAACATACCTCAGCTATCTCAATGAACTTCAAAAGAAAAAATCTTATTGATAGAAGGGATTCATTTTAACATTAATTGTTCACCAACAATTTTTCACCACTTGGGGGCAGCAGTGTAAAAGAATGTGAGTTCTGAGGCAGCAAATCAGAGAAGGACTGAGAAAACAGGCTTGATTTCTGCACTACTGGCCACCATAAAGTCCATAAGTATCATGTCAAGTTCTACCTTATTTTTTCCAATTTTTCATGCACATTTTAATGTAAAGACATAATATGGAAAACAGTGAATTTTGTTTAGTGAACCCCTGCAACCTTTTGAAGTCCAGGTGTGTAGAATAGAAGGTAGCATTAAATATTTTTTAAAGGGTTTCTGTTTGCACAGTTTGAACTACTGAAATCAGCTCTCAGATTTAGTTTCATATGCACATTTTTAGGATTACGGCAACACCCACCTGCACAATCCAAATCCAATCCAAACACCCAGAATAGTAACTAGACTGACATGATCTTACTGCCTCAACAGACTGCTGCTGCTGATCATTCAGCCACTGATTATTCCTGCAGAAGCAGTGTGTCACATCTTTAAGAGTTTTGCATAATTCATGACTCTGTGTATTCACTCTGCTTACACTCTGAGGTTTATGAAATGAAAAGGCCGTTAACCTACAGTATACTCTACACGGAGAGATTAAAGGGGTGACCTAGTTTTAGAGTGGACCCGAACTAAAAGCAAACCTCTGCCCTTGGCAAACCACACGACAGATTATTAATAATAATCCAAAATGGTAAAGCTGAATTGGGTATCTTGACAACAGGTGCTCTTGCAGACAGAGTGATCCTGCAGTGACACAAGTACTGTACTCTACAAATTACTCAAAGGTTCCCTTTCTATTTTTGACCTGGTAAATCTAGTATTTCCAAGTAAGCCTTGGATTGTATTTTGTAATGTGTTTTTGATGTTGTTGTTAAAAACCAAACTAAACTAAACTAAACAAAACATGGATTTACCAAAAAACAGATGTTGAAAATATTTAATTGACAGGAAACAGAGAAACAGGATTGATAAATAAGTTATATAATAATACTTTTGATATATAAACTTGATGTATTTTCGGCATAGGCTTTTTGGAATTTTTGTAATCCAAAACATTCATGCTTTTCTTAGCAATAAAATGTTATTCCATAGTCTACATGTTCATTTGCCATTTTTGTGGGCCCTCACATTTCAGAGCCATGAACAGGATTGGTGCCAAACTAATTCTTCTTGCAGCTCTCTCTGTCGACATTGCTTCTTGATAAACAGCCAGAAACGTGCTCAAAACTCCAAAAACATAATGTAATCATACACGATGAGTTCAAATGTTGCTGAGGAAAACATTTTCTAATTATTCGGTGTTATTTGAAGATGAAATGCATTCAAATGCATTAATCAGTACTTTATATGTTACATTAACTGCTTAAATACAAGACAACATTGAGACTTGAGTATTTGTATAGTTAAATCAAGCTAGTATTTGTCATTTTAGACTGCACTAGCCCTTATTTATTGAAATGTTTTTACTTTAAACCATCCATTTGAGTGCCTGAATTTGACTGGATAGGGGAAAACATGTTTTTTCCTTCTTTGAAATTTAAATCCAAATACAAGTTGTAGGAAAAGTTATTTTTTTTACACTGAAAGCTTTAAAAAGAGAGATGGGGGAAGTTAACTAAAACAAAAAATAAAAAATTAATCAAGAGAAAAAAAATAAAGCAGTAAAAGAATTCTATTTATTGCACAGATCTGTAAGCACACTGTGTAATTAAAAGTAATAGCAGACTGATGTGTTTTTTTATTGACTGGAAAGTCCATGTTTACTGTAAGTGAGTCTTCTAAAAGTGTCATCCAGATATTTTCAGCACAGAAGCTAAAAGCAGGTTCACCATGTCTGGACTGAATTCTAGGAACAATCAGCTGATGAGCGCCTGCTGATCTGAGAGGTGGAGCTCGTCGATGTTGTGGCAGAATTTCCATCATGTATTTTCATCCCAGAGAAAGATGACGTCAGCTTTCTATCTATGATGATAGAAATACAGTATATAAGTATCTATAATGCATCAATCACTTGTTTCACTGAATATTATTTGTTTTCATGTGGATGCTAAACCTTTTAAGGGAGATATCCTTTTCAATGACCATGACTAAAGTGACCCATCTGGTTTAGGCACAGCATGATTTGAGACTCTGTACATTCATGTCAGCAGCTGATTTATGCTGATGCAAAATATTTCACTGGGCCTATTTAAACACAGTGTTTCCACTGGTTTGGCCTTAAAGACAATAATCCAAATCAATGGTGCACATGCAAGCTGAAGTGCTAAGCATCTCCCTGAAATTTCCCTACGGACAGCCTAATGGCTTTGTCCCCGACAGGAACAAAGAGGTCAGCATGTGGTGCTGTGATTGAAGGCACAGGATTAGAAACTAAGAAGATGACTACAGACGAGCAGTGAGCTTTCATCTGCATGATTTTTTCATACAGTGATCACTGTGTAGACACTTTTGCATGTAGCAGCTTTGGCAAGTTTTTATTATAGCGTCCATGCACGGAGAAACATGTTAATGTTCAAACATTATAAACAAAGATCAGGTTTGCACAATGACAGATGATTTGTTCATGAACTCATGCAACATTACACACAACATGTCCACAAGTCAACCCCATGGCTGCTTGTAGCAACGTTGTGTGTGCTAATTGTGCTTTACATTTATGTCTGATGGAGCCTGTGTGACCACAGACAGGCTCTGTGCATTACAAGATGAGAAGAGATTAGAGCACAGTGGGTTAATCTTTAGGCCTGCCATCTGCCAGGACCATGAGAATTAAAGCTGAAACCACGGCTTGACCGCCAACATACAGACGTGACAGGTGATCTTTTCGTGGTAAATAATTGTTTTGGCCATTGTGTGGAAGTTCTGCATACAAGTTATCTGCTTCAAAGGCATTAAAAAATAGATGTGCCTTTAAGTACTGTTTGCTTTGCTGTTTTGATTGTTTAGGTTTCCAATCTGAAAGGACTAATTGTAAATGCAGGGAATTTGTGCTGCCAAAGGTCACTGACCTTAAATCATACCACACTGATGTTTCATTGTGTGTGTGTGTGTATACGTCTGTAGCTTTCTGAAAGCAAATTTCGTGCACCAAGCAGTCACTGAGCTCATGCTTTTTACTGTAAACTCACATTATAAAGTAGATTTAATTTCACTATGAGAATGGATTGTAAAAGGTTTATTCATATGTATAAATCCCCTTGCATGCAACATCTTTTTAATGGTGTGCAGGGGCAACATACAATGGTTTGTTTATATAGTTGACAGATTTATTTATTTACAAACCATTAGAACTGTATTTTTATGGTATATGTATTTGCTGCATTTAGATATTTTTTTTGTTTTCCTTGATTACATCTTAAACACTGTGGGCAGCAACAAATTATTTTGGATACAGTAAAAGTCTGTGATCAAAAGAAAGGGGAATCGCATTTACCCAATTTTTGGATAAATGAAGACTATCAAAAAAATGTAACTTACTTATAAACTTGGAGTCATTAACTAACATATTGATGGAGTAGTGTTTGGAGAAAGACGATCCTAGTCAAATAAAGGACCACTCGGTTAATATTATATAAGGTTTGTTTACAGACTTTACCTTTGGGTGGTAAATGAGATTATAACACAAGAATATCAGCCAGCTTCAAAGCTCAAAGTACTATTCAGAAAGTCCCAGAACAACATTTAGATGATCAGTGGGGTTTTTAATTAAAGAGACTCAGTTGACATGAAAACTGAAATAAAGACAGAAAGTTAGAAAACAATAGTTAAATCTAAAATAAAACTCATACCACCTGTCACTGTAAAATGTCCTACATTGTTTTTGTCAGTATCATTTATTTAGATCTGGTGATTTATATCACCAGCCCACACATTCTTAATGACTTTAATCATAACATCCAAACAGGAAGTATAAGCTCATCAGATCATTCTCTGTCTTCATCTAAGTCATCCTGTGTTTTATGATTATCCTATTAATTGGATAAACCAGAGAGTTTTTTCCTTTCCAATGCAACAGATGGTTGTGGAGAGCCCAGCAGATGGTACATGTAAATACAATATGGGAAAGACTTGGACCAGTATAAGATATAGATTTGTTTCATTTAAACCCTTTTACTCTGTCTGTGACTGAGCTGGTCACAGAATTTAATGTAAAATAATAAGTAATCACAAAATTTATGATTAATAACAGAATGCTCATCTATAAAGAACTAAAATGCTATCACTGAATTATAATTCAGTATAGACTATGTGGCTGATAAATAATATCACATAACTTTGAAGAAAAACAAGAAAAACAAAAGATGAAATTATTATATTTAAAAACAGTCCAAAAATATCAATAAAGTTAATATATTTATTTTACATATAGTATTTGTTTCAGGCTGTAAAATAGCATTGAAAAACTCATTGATATTCTTATTTTACACATATAAAGTCTTAATATTTTGACAGTTTAGCTCTCTTACTTTCAGAAACAGGCATCTCTTCTATTAACTAAGGAAGAACTCGAACATGAACAGAAAATTGCATGCATGATAATTTATAAGTTGTAACAAATTAAATATTTTTATCCACATCACAAACAAAAAATGTGCAAAAAGTGAAATGTTCATCTTAAAATGATTTGAATTCCTTGTTTTTGTGGATTGGTGGTTGGAGAAGCCCAGCTGGAGTGAAGAGGCCCAGGAGAGACTCTTAAGATGTGTCATTGGATTAGCATGTGAGCATCTGTGTTTAGCCGTCTCCAGTTGCCTGCAAACACCTTGAGAGCTGCTTCTCATGTACAGGACTGTCAACCGAGCCGCGTTCATGGTGCTCTTCCATGACTTCGCTCTTTAGGATGAAGAATGTAAAGTTTTCACATTTGCCACTGGTTTTTGTGTTTGTACAAGCCTGCTTTGGTAAGTTTCCCTTTTGAATTATCTTCTTCCAGTTAATGTGTCACTGTGATCAGATTTTCAATGCTGTTACATTGAATCCTTATGCATTCAATTTTTGTTTATATCAGATACAATTAAGAGCCTCTGGGTTGATGATTTTCTCAGTCTATAGTTGAATAATTCAATCATTTGTTCATGTTCTTGCTCTACCTGGTTTGTGTCTCTTATTACTGTCATACTGATTATTTTTGTTTTATTTACTAATTTGATTTCAAAGGTAATGTTAAGTTAATGTAGTTTGAAATAAACAGTATTCATAAGAATAAAAAAGGTGTTATTTCTACCACCAGAGATCTGCAGTCTATCTTTAGAAAGGGAGCCGATCTTAGCAGGTTGACGTAACTCCCCCATAATCCCACTCAATGTTACAGAGAAAGCAGGGGGCGTCAGCACTGTAACTTGGCTCCTGTCACTCTTTGACAAAAAGCGACCATTGTGGCCACCAGTCACATTTACATGTTAAAGATAAACATTATAAAGCTGTAACAATAGTGAAAGAAGTTTTCCAACAGACCAGACATCAGTATCTATCTAAAGTTTGCTCATTTTAACAAGCAATGGCCACTTTAAGCTACTGATCAAATCAGATCAGCAGTTAAACCTTTAAATCTGCTGAAAGGGTTTGTTTTATATCTTATGAACTTAGCTCTGGCATTAATATTTCTGTTATTTCATCTTTAAAAAAACTACATGAATCCATAACACTTAAAATTATCCAACATTTGTTTTATCTTTCTGTCTTCAGCACAAGCAGACTTCGCACCCTATTTCTACGACAACGGACCCTACAGTCAAAATGGGAACCTGGCGCTGTTCAGCCTCTCGGAGGACACGGCTGTTGGTGAGATGAACCTCTGACATAAAGGACATTCAGTGTGGAAAACAAATAAGTTTGTGGAGCAACCAATCAGCAATATGACATGTTTTGGTCGCCTCCACCTCAGAGTCCAGGATGTTAAATAGTCTTTGATAGATGAACAGATGTTGTGTGGCGTGTTCGTACTCACACAAACATGCTCATCTGCTGGTGCCACCTGTTGATCTGAGGGACAGTGTGTTGGCTGTGAGTGCGGTGCAGCTGTCCCTCTACCCCCCCCCATCCATCAGTGCACTTGTTTTTGTTGCTGCCTACTGTGTCTCAGTCTGGTTTGTTCCACATCAATTCAGCCAAGCAAAAGGTCGAACACCCTCCTCGATTGCTGGCTAGAGGCTGGCTCATATTTCATTCAGAATCAGTTTTATTTTTTTATTCTTAAGTGCAGATATTTTTAAAATTAGCATGCTTATACATTTTCTTTAAAAAAAAAATATGGGTTTTCACTCTTCATAATATGTCGGAACCAGTCAACAGCTGAGTTTATTTGACAAAAGCATGATGTCTTCTTTTAGGTACACAGATTTATAGTCTCAATGGCACAGACCCTGAAGGACAGGAGGTGAGGTATGGCCTGTCCTTTGATCCAGGGTCCAAAGAATACTTCAGGGTCGACCCCATTTCAGGAAATATCACACTGGTGGAACAGCTGGACAGAGAGGTGAGGCCGCAGAGGACATTAGGGTGGAAAAATAATTAACTGGACTTTGAAGTTTTCATTTTGCATTTCTTTGATGAACTTTTTTTCATCTCTACTTAGAAAAAAGACTCCATTGATGTTCTTGTCAGCATCACTGATGGACAAAGCAAGGTATCAACAGCTAGTTCAGTGTGTGAATTGTACTATTAAATGCCACGCCTATAAAGACTCAAACTAAAATAAGATTTGACATGTTTCTGATGTTTTTTTCTTCTTTTTAGGTTGTGGAGAGAGTCACAATATTTGTAATGGATGCAAATGATGAAAAACCGGAATTTCAAAACATGCCTGCAATCATTGATGTACTTGAAGTAAGTTTAGCCAGAATCAAAATAGGGGCAGTAGTTCCACTGAGATGGAAAGCACAATAAATGACTGTAAAATTATGAACATAATAATAAGTGCTGCATCAACCTCTTTCAAGCCCATGTTGTGACTTAAACTGTTCTCGTGTTGCACCTTTTAGACAACTGAGTCTGGCAGCAGCATCTACAGAGTCGAGGCAGTGGACAGAGACACAGGCTCAGGCGGCTCAGTCACCTATTATCTCCAGGTACCAGCAATGTCTTCACACACTTCATCTACCCTGACATCTTCGATAAATTAATGATAAATTAATACAATACATTAACAAGAAACTGACACCGACAAAACCTTTTTTTAAAGAGAGTAAATGACATATAGATTTACTGGCAACAGTGATAGCATCAGTTAGAATATCCAGTGCTCATGTGCGTATATGTGCATGTGTCTGAATATGCCACTGTAGTTATGAAATGGGGATTAAATCACAATTACATTTGTGTCAGGTATTGAAGGCTTAGAGGGCTGCTTTGGCAGAGGGTGGCAGGAAATGTTAGTTTGCACTTTGGACGATGAGGACTAAAGAACAGCTGGCCTGGAGTGACAGTGATGAGAGAGGGAGTGCACATCTGGGACGCAGCAGCTTTCACCTGCCTGCCCTGCCCTTCAACATATGGGCTCTTTACATCCAGATGGACAAAGAGATAAATTTTATACAAGATGTGGCCTAATTCAAGTGTCTATTGAGTGTTTTAATGCAGCCATCTGACCATTTTTCATGATATCTCACGTGAGTGTCTGTATATGGGGTTTAGGGGTTTCAGCAACAGGCTTTTACTAAATGTGACCTTCTGTGTGTCTCTATGTGCTTTTAAAATCCTGCTTTTGTCCTGTTTTCTGTTACAGAACGCTCAGTCCGCTTTGTTTGCCATTGACAGACACAGTGGGGTCCTTCGTATCAAGTCTGGGGAAATGTTGGACTACGAGAAAACAAAGACACACTTTGTGACTGTTATTGCAAAGGTATTAGGTGCATCAGAACTCATTAAAGATTACTGTCATGCATTAGCTGACTTTCACTGTCAATTTAATGGCACCCTGTGGACATTTTGAACTCTTGTGAAGCTAGCTAGCTACCAGGAAATTCAGCAACATGCATCAAAGCAAAACAGAGTGTGTATGACAGAGACAAGGAAGGATTGTTCATGCCTTAACCAAATTCTTCTAATAAATTAGTAATATTCAAACTTAAATACTTATTAAGAAATGTTCTAAACAATGCAAAACATGTACATAACTATAAAAAAAAATGTTGAGTAAATTTACAATAACCCATGATTGGAGATAATGTCTTTTTTAAAATGTATACTGTATATTATATTTTTCCCAGGATGGTGGTGGTAATTTTAATGGCAAGGAGCAGTTCATGTCATCATCTGCCACCCTGACGGTCAACGTGATTGATGCACAGGACACTCCTCCAACTTTCATTGGGACGCCATATTTTGGCTACGTTTATGAAATCTCAGTGCCGGTGAGTAAGAAAACATTGTCACACCATGCTTTCTGTAGATACAGCAGTTTATAAAGTAACCACGTATCGCACATTTAACCATTGCATAAAGAAGAATGTGGTGTTTTTTGTATTTTGACAAATTTACAAAGCCACATTGTACATTTATTGACTTTTCGGAGTAGCATAACATAGTGAATGCAGTTTATATCTATGCTCATGGTGCATACAAGGACCAGCAAAATAACTAGTAACAAAAGAAAACTTTGCCTAATATCACGCAGCTTTAATTGCTGGCATTTCTACCGCCACTGCTGCTGTCTTCACTGACTTTCTCACAGCAGGTTAAAGCCACGTTATCTACTCAATCACAAAATGTCACTGCAGCATTACGTCATAGAGAAGAGATTACACATTCTGACTTTCATCCAGTGGGAAATAATTAGGATTCTGACATTTCAATGAACCTTTGAAGACTCAAAGGAGTTCAGGTGCTGAACAGATTCTTGTTGTGTGTTTTGACTCTTGTGCATTACTCACAGGGTGACTCATTTAAAATTCCAACTTCATCTTCTTTTTGAAGTTGTTTTTCTGAAAATTTCAATCTACCATCAGTGTTTTGACAACGTGTTGCAGCTTAATACTGAGTATATATTGAGTGTCAGGTGCTGGAAAAACACAAGTATTTACACTATAGCTTTTAAGCTATACTTTATAGCTGTAGAGCAGGTCATTCATGTATCCTGGTGCTTCAGCTTTTATGACTAATCATCAATACAATCTCTCTATTAATTATTTTTCCTCAGGGATCTGAAATCTTCACTGTACTGGCCAAAGATGGTGACGTGGGAAACCCAAATCCGATCCGTTATTCCTTTGATGAAGGTAAACTCATCTTTAAAACAACATATCATTCAAATCAATGCAGGCTGTGAATGATTTTGGAAATAAAGCAAAAGTGCTCAGAGGTCCGTTGTCTTGCCAGGTGATGATGGTGTTTTCCACATCAATAAAACAAGCGGCTGTATCACACTGCTGACTCTCCCCATTTATCTGAAGAGAGAAATCTTTAACATCAAAGTCAAGGTAAGTTACTGTTCATTTATTCATTCTGTTTCACTGTAAATAAGAGCATCACTGTCACACGTGACACTACTTCAACAAGCAAATCCTTGATCCTCTGTCAGCTACTTTAAAATAACTTGGAAAGAAAGAGAAAGCTTAAAAGCCCTGTTATCTTTCATTGATGCTTTAATTTTTTACCACTATCCATCTGTATAAAAGATTGTTAAGTATGATTGAATTTTATAGACTATAGTCACAGTATATCCATAAAAGGAGCACACAATACATCAAACAAACTGCGAAAAACAAGAGGAATTTTGCATTCCATAACCTAACACATGAAATCACAGTAAATAATTTAACTTTTCCGAATCAAAATTCAAGTACAAGAAGTCATCTGATAAAGGCTCTACCTTTGTGTCCAGGCAGCAGAGGTGAATCCTGAAGGTAAACTCATGGACTATGAGGTGACCACGGTGGTGATCCGTGTAGTGGACCTGAACAATAACCCACCCACTTTCTATGGAGAAAAAGGCCCACAGAACATGTTTGAGTTGACCATGTATGAGCATCCACCGGAGGGAGAGATACTCCGTGGACTGAAAATCACTGTCAATGACTCAGATCAGGTGGGGAAAACATTATTGTCTTCCATGTTTATTAAAATAATCACAGGTGCTTTTCTCACTATTCTCTATTCTCTAGTGTTTTGCTAAGTAGCAGTACAGTGTTATTGCCACTGAAATCTGCCTCAGTTAACAAGGAGAGAGGAGCAGTGATTGTTATTATGTAATAAAACTCATTTTCTGACCAAATTGCATTGTTATCTAACAAGAAACTAAGTTAATCGACACTGTGTCACACCATCATGTTTAAGCTGGTGTCTGCCTTTCTGTCTATGAAATGACTTTAAGCCTGCTAATATCACAGACAGTCATTTTAAAATTACATAAATTTGAACTTAAGCCGCCACAAATTAAAAGGTACTGCCTAACTATGCCATTTGTCAGCTTATGCAAGTCTCCATGTGTTTCCAGCTCCTTGTATGAGCCTCGTCCAAATGGCTGATGTTCACCAAATGTATTCTCTGATAATACTGTTACAACATCAGTTCGAGCTCTCTCTCTGTCCACAGATATTGTGTTTCACCAAGAATACTCCTGCTGCTACTGATATCCTATTAATTTCTCATACATCACTGCAATAATGAACAGATACAAAGCTTTTATATTGATTGAGAGGACTACATGCATGGATTGTTCTGTATGTCTGCTTGGTTGTAATAAATGCAGATTCCTATAAATAGATTTGTGCATGTATTATGTAACAGCTGTCATTTTTACTGATGAGATGCTCTGAATAATATGATGATGTGTATTTTGCTTCTCCAGGGTGCGAATGCTAAATTCAACCTGAGACTGATCGGACCAGGACGGATGCTGCGAGTCGTCCCTCAGACTGTTCTCAACGAAGCCCAAGTCACGATCTTAGTCGAGGACTCTGCCGCCATGGACTATGAGAAACACCAATTTCTCACATACAAGGTTCACCCATAGTGCACCACAGTAGATAGAATTTGAATTAAAATTTCATAATTGCACAATTTTTCAGTATCTGGCACCCACATGTTTACCATGTTGCTCTCTTTCATTCACTCTCCAGCTACTTGCAGTTGAGATTGACACGCCTGAGAGGTTCAGTGCCACAGCAGATATCGTCATTCATCTCCTGGACACCAATGACAACGCCCCCAAATTCTCTTCAGATTACTACATCGCCAGAATTCCAGAAAACTCGCCTGGTGGTTCCAATGTAGTGTCCGTCACGGTGAGCGAGTCTTCATCCTGTCTAAAAATACATGCCATCACTGATGTACGTCACTCTGAGCTAAAGAGGAATGCTGATTTGAACAAAATGCCCAAGAAGGCCATTACTGTAATTCCCTAAATGTAGACTTTTTGGACAGTGGGGGTTGGGATAATATGTGAAAACATGTAGATAAAAGCTAGGCGAGGTATGCTGCCAGATGGCTATCACTTTCATTTTGTTGTGTAACACCAAATTCCCAGATTTTTTTCCCTTAATGCTCAGTAGCACATGCAGCTGCAGCACCAAAATATGTGCAGAAATAACACAAACACTTTGAAAGACCACATAGATAGATAGATAGATAGATAGATAGATAGATAGATAGATAGATAGATAGATAGATAGATAGATAGATAGA